>NDFG01000037.1:540295-635583 GCA_002167245.1 Sporophila hypoxantha
TCCGTTGGGTAGCCACAAACACCTTGTCTCCCATCTGCTTCTCCTCTCTCCTCAGAGTCCTTCCAGGTCTAGCCCTGTGATGAGAGAGTAGAATTGTTAGAAAAGTCCCTTTGGGCTACACTTCCCACAGAGCCTCGCGTTACTGGTAAGTGACCTTTCTTTTAGTTCCAGATTGTTCTTAAAGAGCTGAGAGACCCCCACTTCCTGCTCTTGAAAGGACTGGAGAGAAACCTCCCTTTCTGTTCCTAAAGGCTGAGAGAAACCACCTTTTCTATTATTAAAGGACTGAGAGAATCCCCATTTCTGGTTCCTAAAGAGCTGGAGAGAAACCCACATTTCCATTCCTAAAAGAGATTGAGAATCCCTCCTTTCTGATCTTAAAGGGCTGAGAAATTCCCCCATTTCCTGTTCCTAAAAGAGCCAAGAGAATCCCCCTCTTTCTGTTCCTAAAAGGGCTGAGAAAACCCTCCCTTCCAGTTCCTAAAACAGCTGAGTGAATTCCCCTTTTCTGTTGAGTGAATTCCCCATTCCCATTCTTACAGAGCTGAGTGAATTCCCCTTTCCTGTCCTAAAAGAGCTGAGAGAATTCTCCCCTTTCTGTCTGGTGACTCCACAGGAGTCAGAAGAGCTCCTCAGACCTCACCATCCATCCCCACAAATTCCATTCCCTGTGTCCTTCCCTCCTCCCTGGTCAGGAATTAGAATTAGTCAGGGGGTTTTTTGCATGTGTGGCTACAGATGAAGAATTTTTCCTGCACTGCACAATTTAAAAAGCAAAAAAAAAAAAAAAAAAAGTGTTAGGAAAAGAGGTTGGGCTTGGCTTGGCTGGAAATGTTCAAAGCCCAAGCAATTGATTTTGGGTGCTCCCCATCTTTGATCTCAAATTTGAGGTTTTTCCTTTCAAAGATTTTAAATCAGCCTTGTTTGACGTTTAAAAGTTGTATCCATGGGGCTTGCACAGCAAATGAAAAATGCAGAGTTCTGTGGTTGGTTTGGGAACGGAACTGGAAAATGTCATGGAATGGTCTTGTCCCACATGATCCCAAGGGCTGTGGCCAGTTCTTCTCCTCTGATTCCCAGCTCTCCACCTGAGTTCCCTGGAGCATCCCAGTGCCCTCCCAGAGACACCTTTCAGTCTGCTCTCTGACTTTTGTGTTGTGTTCTGAGGTGCCCAGAAACGTGGGGTATCATCTTCTGTGGGATACAGGATCTGGGTCTGGCACAAAAGGGGCTTCTCCTCCTGGTTTTTCCCAAATCTCATTTAGGATTTGGTTTTTCCAATGCTTCCTTTGGTCACTCCCAGAACTGGAGAGCCTCAGTGCATGGCTGGGCAGGCCATGTGCTGGGAAAGAGCAGGGTTAGTGGAAAGGGGGAGGAATTCTTGGATGTGAGGGTGGGAGGCCCTGGAATGGAATTCCCAGATTTGCTACGCTGCCTCCATCCCTGGGAGTGCCCAAGGCCAGGTTGGAGCAGCTGGGATGTGGAAGGTGTTGTTGGATGGGATGGGATGGATGGGATGGGATGGGATGGGATGGGATGGGATGGGATGGGATGGGATGGGATGGGATGGGATGGGATGGGATGGGATGGGGTGGGATGGATGGGATGGGATGGGATGGGATTTGAGTCTCTCCCAACCCAAACCACCCTGCATTCCATGATTCTATAAAAACAGCCTATCCAGTAGGAGTTATGGGAAAAATTCAATGAAGATTCCACAAATATCCTGCCATCCATTCCCATTCCCACTCCCAGATCCCTTTTAGGAAACTSTGTTTAAATGTCTCATTTAAATGCMGATTTATTTTGTTTCCCTGCTCCATTTAATTTTGTCATTTAGGTTCACTATGAATATTTATATTATTTTAATCTTTGGTCTGACATTCCAACAAAAATGYATTTTCCATCATCTTGGAATATTTCTGTTCCAAACCTCCAGTGTCCAATAAAGGGAGCTCTGTGAGTGACTCTGAGGTTCCTCTAAAGCTCCCTGGGACCAAGACTTTTTCTTTTTTCTGTCCTATATGTGTAAWTTTATTACACTATAACCAAAGGAAAATATCAGTCTCTCCTCAGTACCAAAGGWTGTGGTGTCAGCAGTTCTACTTCCCAAAGAGAACTCTTAATGTGGAATATTAATCAGATATATAATAATAATAATAGGAATAACAATAACAGGAACATTGATAAAATATTGCACTTCAGTAAAATTGATTTTAAAAGCAGTGAAAWTTTAGTTATTTCAGTGTGATAAACATGCTGCGTACAAATCTTTAAATAAATTACTTTGGAAAGGAAGGATTCACCTTGTCCCAATATTCTCCTTTACAGACTGAAGAATTTGCCCTTCACTTTTACCAAACTCAAAGAACTGGCAGCCTTGTGGCTTTCTGACAACCAGGTAATGCCTTTCAATATTCCCATTTTCCTTAGGAAAGGGGCTGTCAATGAACCCTGCCACTCAATTCAAGATTTAGAAGAATTTTGGAAGGGTTTGCTCCCAGCCCAGCTGTAGATTTCCATATCCAGCCATAAATCCTGCTGGGTGACATTTTTTGCCATGGAAAAATTACTTTTGCAGGATTTATTTTACCAGGATCAGCTCCTGCCTCCTTACCAAAGTAGTAAATAAAGGGCAAAAGTAGCACYGGAGTATTTTTGAAGCAGAAATTCAAGATGTTTGTTCCCAAACTCGTTATTATCCTGTTCCCACCCTGTACTCCATCTGCTCCTCTACCCTTGGCTTCCTCTTCCRTTTTCCCACCCATTCTCCCATCCCTGCACATTTTCAACTCCACCTCAGTCAGGCAGAGTTCAAACAAGTCAAAGCTGCACGAGGACTCTGGGTCTTGCTTTGGAGAAAACTCATTTTTCTGTGTCTTTGAAATCTGAGGGGGCTCTTCTTTGTTCCAGGACTCTGGTTTATAGCAGATACTCTTTGGGATTCTATTTTAAACCGAATTATGCAACAGAAACCCTGAGAAATGCAACTGTTCCAGCAGCAGCTGAGCCCTAAAATAAGTCTGAAATGTACATTTAGTTTTAGAGCCGAGCCAAAAATGTGAAAGCTGAAAGGGGGGAGGGGTAATAYAAAATTATGATTAAATTTTAATGTGTTAAATGAGGATTCTTGGGGGTTTTGCATTTAAAAATTTGCATTTTAAAAAACAACATTGCCTGGCTGTGCAGCCCAGGCACAGAACARCCCCAGCCCTTTCAATATACAGCATTTTCCAGCATTTTGACTTTRCTGTGGCACAGCAAGGATAGATTTCCACTCTCTGGGCTGTGACAGTCACTCCTGGGCCGGAGTGACTTTGGGTAGAGCAAAACCATGATCAAACACCCCCAGCTMCAGTCAAACCCAGCAGGAATTCCCAGGAAATGCTCCTTGGGAGTTCTGCTGTGCCCTGCGCCAGGTTTACTCCCAGGTGAACTGCCAGCCACCAGGAATTTACTCCTCATTGGTAATTAACTCTTTGTTAGGCCTGGCTTAAAACGCATCCCAAGGGGTGCTGAGGTGTGCAGTGCCAGGTGTGCTCCCTGATCCTTTTGCCCTGGAGCAGCAGGCAGGATTGCCCATGCCCCCATGGCTGGGAATGCCAGGAATTGCAGGGAAGGCACAGGAGGCTCCYCTCCCCTCCAGCCCAGGTGGAATTTGTGTTCCTGCAGAGCTGCAGCAGCCTGGGGCTCCCTGGGCAGGGGGAGCTGGAACTGCCCAGATGCCAGCAGTGCATGGATGGGTTCCCATTCTAGTGTTGGTGTTGTTGTTGCTGTTATCCCATTATTGTTGTTGTTATTGTTATTTTTGTTGTTATTATCCCATCATTGTTGTTATTATTGTTGTTATTATTGTTAATATTATTGCTATTTATTATTATTATTGCTGTTATCATTATCCCATTATTATTATTATCCCGTTATTATTGTTGCTGTTTTGTTATTGTTGATATTATTGTTTTTGTTGTTGTTACTATTATCATTATCCCGTTATTATTGTTGTTGTTATTTTCCCGTTATTATTATTTTTATTATTGTTGTTTATTTTTCTGGTTGTTCTGGTTGTTCTGGCTGTTCTTGTTGTCGTTGTTATTTTATTATTGTTGATATTATTGTTTTTGTTGTTGTTGCTATTATCATTATTCCGTTATTATTGTTGTTGTTGTTATTATTATTATTACTACTACTATTCTGGTTGTTCTGGCTGTTCTTGTTGTTATTGTTGTTATTATTAATGATATTATTATTGTTGTTATTATTATTACTATTATCATTATCCCATTATTATTGTTGTTGTTACCTTATTATTATTATTATTACTTCTACTACTACTACTACTATTCTGGTTGTTCTGGCTGTTTTTGTTGTTATTGTTGTTATTATTAATGATATTATTATTGTTGTTATTATTATTACTATTATCATTATCCCATTATTGTTGTTGTTGTTGCCTTATAATTATTATTATTATTATTATTATTATTATTATTATTATTATTATTATTATTACTTCTACTACTACTACTACTATTCTGGTTGTTCTGGCTGTTTTTGTTGTTATTGTCATTGTTGTTAATATTATCCCATTGTCATTGTTGTTGTTGCTGTTATCGCTGTCCTCACGCCGTGCGCTCCCGTGCCCGCAGTCCAAGGCCCTGATCCCGCTGCAGACGGAGGCGCACCCCGAGACCAAGCAGCGCGTGCTCACCAACTACATGTTCCCGCAGCAGCCCCGCAGCGACGAAGGTAAAACCCACAGCCCAGGGGGCCCGGGGCTCAGCCCTGCCCCTCTGACACCCCACGGCCACGGGGACATCCCTGGCCTGGCCCACATGGGTGAATCCTGGCATTCCCAGGCTGTCCGACTGACACTTCTGATTGACGCTCTCAGATTGACACTCCCAGACTGACATTTCTGATTTACACTTTCAGATTTATACTTTCACACTGACATTTCGTGATTTATGTTTTCAGATTGACGTTTTCTAATTTACATTTTCACATTGACATTTTCTGATTGGCATTTTCAGATTTACAATTTCAGACTGACATTTTCTAATTTACATTTTCAGACTGACATTCTCTGATTTACAACTCCAGACTGACATTTTCTAATTTACATTTTCAGACTGACATTTTCTGATTCACATTTTCACATTGACATTCTCTGATTTACAACCCCAGACTGACATTGTCTCATTTACATTTTCAGACTGACGTTTTCTGATTTATGTTTTCACACTGACATTTTCTAATTTACAATTTCAGACCGACATTTTCACATTGACATTTTCAGATGTCAAAACTTTCAGATTTACCCTTTCAGACTGATATTTTCTGATTTAAAATTTCAGGTTCATACTATCGGACTGACATTCCCTGATTTACATTTTCACATTGACATTTTTTGATTTGCAATTTCAGACTGACATTTTCAGATTTACATTTTCACACTGACATTGTCTGATTTACAACTTCAGACTGATGTGTTCTGATTTGTGTTTTCACGTTGACATTTTCTAATTTACAATTTCATACTGACATTTTCTGATTTACATTTTCAGATTCATACTTTCAGACTGACATTCCCTGATTTACATTTTCACATTGACATTTTTTGATTCGCAATTTCAGGCTGACATTTTCTGATTAATGTTTTCACATTGACATTTTCTAATTTACAATTTCAGACTGACATTCCCTGATTTACATTTTCACGTTGACATTTTTTTATTCGCAATTTCAGACTGACATTTTCCAATTCACAATTTCAGACTGACATTCTGTGATTCACATTTTCACATTGACATTCTCTAATTTACATTTTCCCACTGATGTCTTCTGATTTGCGTTTTCAGAGTGACATTTTCAGATTCACATTTTCACATTGACATTTTCTGATTCACATTTTCTGATTCACATTTTCACATTGACATTTTCTGATTCACATTTTCACATTGGCATTTTCTGATTCACATTTTCAGACTGACATTTTCTGATTCACAATTTCAGACTGACATTTTCTGATTCACAGTTTCAGACTGACGTTTTTTGATTTACACTTTCAGATTGATATTTTCTGATTTACCCTTTCACCCTGACGTTTCCTGAACCCCTTTTATTTCCAGAGAGGCTTTGCAGGAGCYGTCTGAGCCCAGCTCTGGGTGTGCACACCCCAGGAATTGCTGGCTCCAGGCAGGAGCTGGGAATGCCCAGCTCCATGGTGTGGGGGCTCAGGGCTCCCAAACTGGGCTGGATTGAGGCTTTGCTCCACTAAATTCCCATTTTCACACTGCCCCTCTGCTCCAGGGCTGCCCCAAGCCCTGGTGCTGCTRCCCACCATTCTCATCCCACTTTTATTCACAGCCCTGGAGTGGTTTCTCAGTTCCCAAACAACCCCCCAGGTGACCAAGCAGGAAAATCCGTTTGGCTCATTCCCAGCTCCCTTTCCAATTCCCTGCAGATTTCCAGTCAGACAGTGACAGCTTTAACCCCACTCTCTGGGAGGAGCAGAGGCAGCAGAGAATGACTGTGGCCTTTGAGTTCGAGGACAAGAAGGAAGAGGAGGAGAARCCAGGGAAAGTCAAGGTGAGTACTGCTGGATCTGTTCTGGGATTCACTTATTGTGAATGGGCAGGGTTCAATATGCAGGTCCTGAACTGAGCTGGGTTTGGGTTTGAATGTCAGATTCCTGCTCTGTCCCAAAGGGAATTGAGACAGAATTACTGTCCAACTTTATTTACAGAGATTATATTATATTATATTATATTATATTATATTATATTATATTATATTATATTATATTATATTATATTATATTATATTATATTATATTATTATGTATTTTATATTATTATATTATATTATATTATATTATATATTTATATTATATTATATATATATTATATTATATTATATTATATTATATTATATTATATTATATTATATTATATATATTATAGTAGATTATATTTATTATTGTATATTTAGTATATTATAGTATATTATATGTATATTATATTAATTATAAATTTTACAGAATTGTTGTCAACTGCTTTTTCAGGAATATTTGAATCCCCATAAGGATCCCATATTCCCCTCAAAGCAGGAAGTCAACGAGGCTTTTGCAGCCTCATGGAATGTACAGTGGAGAGGGCATCACCTGTGAAAAATTAAGTTCAAAGCATGAACTTCCTCCCCCAGTTTTGTGAAATTAATGTCATTGCAGAGTTCTCCATCAATCCTTCAATCAGTTGCATTGTCAGGAGGATATTTTCAGACCTGTCAGCCTTTACATGGCATGGAAATCTCTCTTTCTTGAATAATATCAAGGAATTATCCCACACTTCAACCCTGCAGATTTCTAACTGTGGTAGAACAGCCAGGGTAAAATGTAGGGTCAGAGATAAAATCATCTGAGGATATTTAAATCAGATTTTACTTCTCAAATTAACAGTTCTCTTGTCAATAGCATTTTTACACCCCATTGAAAACTTGGTGGAAATTCTTAATTTTTTCTTCCAATATTTTTCCCAGTGGGGAAGTTCTGTCCAGCTCCTGTGCCGAGAGCTAATGGACTCTTCTGCTTTAGTGAAACAGAAAATGAAGCCAAAAGCAGGCTTCACCTCACAACAAATAGATTAAAGTGGAATTTTACCCTGGATGAATTGCAGGTTTATGGGTCACGCATGGAAAACAGCATCTGGGAAAGTTTTCTGTTGTTCCACAACTTTTATCAGAATTTTCCCTGGGGGTGACATGGCTGGAGGTTTCAACATGAACATTTTTAGCAGTTCCACCAGAGCTTTACGGGATAAATTTAAATATAAATTCTCAACAGGCAGTAACCARCAACACTGCAGCATTTCATAATAGCAGAAGAAGTTTTCACCTTTTATCTCTCATCAAACTGAACTTTCAGCCAGACAGATGTTAAAATAGATTTGATYATTGGGATTGTTCAATAGCTTTTTTCCATCAAGGATTTTGAACTCTGAAAATTCTCTCCTTGGGGTCAGGCTGCTTTTGATGTAGCCCTGGAAAGGYATTGGCAGGGAATACAGATTTCCTCTGGGATGGGGAATGTGGATCTGTCAGGGAAAGATCTGCATCCCACTGCTGTCCCCCACCAGAGCTGCAGGAGTTTGGCTGTTTGATGTTAACACTCCCAGAGAGGTGAAACTCCTGCTGCAARCCCAGTTTGGGTTTGTCTGTCTCATCCCAGCCTCCAGTCCCTCCTCCCTGCTGGAGCTCCTGAGGATTTGCTCTGTGCCTTGCCCTCAAGCCGTGGCCTGAGCTCTGGGAGACACCAAGTGCCTCATTAGGCCACCCCTGAACARGATTTCATTCAGCCAGAATTGAAGCAGAGCTTTTAGTGCTGCTTTCCAGACTTGATCTGTCTTTTTTTCTGTTGGAATCCTTCATTAAAAGTGACATCCCACTCACAGATTTTAACATTTTCTGTTCTACCCCATGACATTTATTCTCTCCTGGTTCAGATCRGGATGCCAGCACTTGACACAGTTTTATTTACCAAATCAATCATGCTTTTGCCTCTGAAATATTCCTATGGACAGACCATTTCCAGCTAAATCCAAAACTGTGGTTTTCCTGCTCGGTGGGAATTTAAATCCAGCAGCTCTGGCAGGGAGCTATTCAAACCAGCTCACCTACACCACCAGGTAGAAGCTGCTGTSTGCTTGTCCTGGRTTAGGGCAAATTTGGGAGTGAACRCCTAAAGGGGTTRCTCTAGAAAAGCAGATTCAATTGGCCCCTCCTCCAACCAGTTCAGGAGAAAAWACCRTTTRAGAGAAAAGTGGAAAAAAKCTGTTTATTAAACAGCAAAACAGTGAAACRTAAAKAATATRAAACTCCAGACCCTTTATCACCAGCAGGAATTTGAAGTTTCCCAGCCTCATSACCCTGAGARGCTCTGGGAAAGTTGGGAAGTTCAMATTAGTGGGTTTTTGCAGGAAATCTGTGTGTCTGTCAGTCAGTCAGAGCTCAGTCAGGCCTTGGGCACTCCCTGGAGGGCTCTGGGTCTGTGCTCCCGTGCCAGAAAGAGCCACAGACACCCGGCTGTGTGTGAGCATCATCCATCTCCAGGAGGCTATGGCTCCCAGGGGACCAGCTTGCTCTCAGCTGCCATCCATAATTCACATTAATTGAGTACAGGAGCGTGGCTGAATTAATTCTGCATTTGCAGCAGGGCTGTTTGCGAGGGCGMGATGGGATGTGTCAGCAAAGTGCAGAGCTACCAACACCCTCCCAGGGGGGAGATGGGCTTGCAGGGAACCATTCCATCCCTTATTTCATGGCACTGGGATTGCATTGGATGCTGACAAAGAGGGAATGAGCAAATTTCAGTCCTGAACTCCTCAAACTGCCCAGACAGATCACCCAAGCCCCGAGGGAAGCGCCCTCAGCCCCGAACCGCAACCAGGCTTTCCTTTGCGCTCTGGTTCCATCCTGCATTCCTGCCTCCACTCCTAACTCTGCCTCCTCCTTCCCTGCCTGCTCAGGTGGAGATAAACCTCAAGCGTTACCCCACGCCCTACCCCGAGGATCTGAAGAACATGGTGAAGTCTGTGCAGAACCTGGTGAGCAAACCCAGCCTGGGCGTGCGGCCCGAGACCGCGGCCCCCGCCGCCAGCACCGACCCCACGGGCAAGGACAAGTACGAGCACAAGTGGCCCCTGACCCCCAAGGAGATCTCCGTGGAGGTACTGGCAAGCACCCTTGCTCRTCTCCAGAATTCCAGACTCTTTGTTCTTAGGGTTTTAGAGCCCCAYAGGATGGTTTGATCCGCTGGGAACTTCAGGTCGTTGTCGGGGATGCTCAGCTTCCGCAGGGCCTGGCAGTTGAACAGTTGCTGTTCCGGGGGTTCCACGGGGGAGAAGAAATAAATCCATTTGGGATCCTTACTGGCACACAATCAGCACAAACCTCCCCTGGCCCCAGCAGAATTCCACCCTCCCAGGGGGATTTTTGGAAAGGCATTCCCATGGTTGATGGGGATTGTGGTATTTGCTGGGTCTCCAGGATGAAGGAGGAAATTATGAATCTGACTCCATGTTCCTAGAAGGCTAATTTATTATTTTATATAAAAGAATGCTATCCTAACACTATACTAAAGAATAGAGAAAGGATCCTTACAGAAGGCTTAACAAGATACTAATTAAAAGCTCCTGACTCTCTCCTCAGAGTCCAACACAGCCTGACTGTGATTGGGCATTAAGTCAAAACAATTCATGTGTGTTGGATAAACAATCTCCAACCACATTCCAAAGCAGCAAAACACAGGAGAAGCAAATGAGATGATGTTGTTTTCCTTTTTCTCTGAGGTTTCTCAGCTTCCCAGGAGAAAATCCTGGGCAAAGAGATTTTTTCAGAAAACATGACAGTGATGTTCCACCTGTAAAGTTTTATGTTGAGCTGCTGGGTTGCATTCAGGTTTAGACTGAGCTGCTGTGTTTTGTCCAGTTTTAGACTGAGTTGATGTTTTTATCCAATGCTGCTGAATTTTTGGGTTGAGATCTCCCCAGATGGGAATTTTGCTGTGGATTTCTCCCAGCACCCTGTTCAATTTCAAAGATGRGAGGTTGGCACYTGACAGGAGGATGGGCCCAGGTACCATTTCCATCTCATCCCATTTAATCTATTCAAGATTCCTTGGGATTGCTGCCAGGAGCAGGAATCTGAAATCTTCTAAATCTGAAATCTTCAATTAACCCTGCCCAGAGTTAATGAAGGCAGCAGGAGAGCTCTTTCCAGTGGAGGGAGCAGCCCTGGATGTTGTGAGCTGCAGAATCCAGGTCTCCCTGGAGTATTTGCCAAGCACAGGGACAAATTCAACCCCAGGATTAATCCCCAAAAGGTGAATCCCTAAATCCTGCAGCCCTGCTGGAGCTTGGTTCTCTTACCCCACCAAAGGAGGGGAATCCCTTCCCATGGGAGCTGAAAAGCTTTTGGGGAGGTCTGCAGGAATGCCTGCATTCCTGAAAGCCTTTGCAAAGCTTTAATGCTGAAAGGAAATAAATGAGGAAAAACATTTTCCTTCTTTTTCGCTCCTTTGTTATCTGAGCGTTGTGATAAACTCCTTGTCCTTGAAATAACCCTGTCTGTAGCCAGTCCTGAGGGCAGGAATTGTTCTCCCTCAGATTTCCATGGCTTTGGCACAAATATTACACATTCAGCTGTAGCTGCTCTCTCAGTGCTGTGTTTTATTTGCAGTCAAACATTTTCATTCCTTAAAACAATAACCCCCCAAAGTTTTCTCTTCAAGCTGGCTTCAGAAGACTTCAACTCTAGGCACGATTTCAATTAGGACTAAAATATTGAAGTTAAATATTTAATTTCAGCTAAAATAGCTAAGTTAAATCGCTCATGTTTCCATCTAAATCTGAAATCCTCAATTCCACCACAATTCCTTTTTACTCATTAAATTCTCACTGTGTAAATCTGGTCCTTGAACCAGCTGGTGACTCAGGCCACGAGTCTTGACATTCTGCTCTTGTTGCTGAATATATAGAATTTATTTTGTATTACCTATCATTTGAACTTGAGTATTCTCAACAGCTTTCTGTGGTTTTCATTATTCCACCTGGGATTTGATCCGTGTGGCCTGGCAGAGGTTTTAGCTGTTTGGTCTCCAGAAATCAGTGGTTTGTTAATATTTCTTAAAATAATATTAATTTTTTTCAATGAGAACGCAGACGTGCCAGTGAGCTGAGCCCCATCAGGGTCCTGGGAGCTGGCAGAGCCAGGGAATGCATCCATCCCCAGGGAGGAGGAGAGGGCAGTGACACCACAAACGTGGGGTGCAGCTGGGGACACATCCCTGGGGCTGTGTGGGTACAGGGATCTCACAGAACTCTGCAGGAAGAGCTGAGCTGCTGCAGCCAGAGCCCGGGGTGACTCCTGAAATGCCACAAAAAAATGGGAGTGCAGTTCCCTCCCTGCAGAGCTGGGAGCTCCCCCTGTCCCCAGCAGAGATGAGATTTCAGCTCCTGAGTTGTGATGGGGGAACTTTTCCAGATTTCAGTTTCCCTGGGATGGAGTCAAGAGTGGTAGCACTACTATTCCAGCAGCTGAAGGAAAGAAAAGGGATGATCTTGTCCTTGCCAGACATTAGGAGGGGTTTTCAGCTCCAGTCAGGGTGGTGCAGATACATTTCCCTCTCCTTGGCTTCCTGCACCAGGATAAAGCACACGGGAAGTGTAGGCAGAGTGTGAATGGGTTTGTGAACAATATTGGCCTGATTTCAGTTGTAACCCATTAAATAAAACATAAMTAAGCTCCATTTGCTTTGCAGATAATTAGCAGACAAACTCAAGCCTCGAGTTAAAGTGCACTTTGAAATTGCAGGTGTGTTGTGATGTAGCTAAAGGCTGAAGGCAGTTTCTGATCCCAGGTAATTGAATTTCAGGTGCACTGCTCACTTTTCATCCTCAGATAAGCTGGTTTCTGATCTCTTTTGGCTTTTCCTGCAATTAATTTGCACGTGTCTCTTCAGAAACTGTTTCTAAATAATGAAAGGGAGCATCTGGAATGAGGAGCTGCATGTCAAATTCACTGTACATCCTTCACCTCCATTCACAATAAGCAAACAATGCCTTGATTAATCATCAATTAAAACAAACCTCTTCATCATTCTAATTCTTTCTGGAAGATGTGAGTTTTGGCCAAAGAGGAGTCTGGGATTACTCAGGGAGTGGTGCTGCCTTTCCATGAGAAACAATGAGGAATATCAAAATCAGCAAGTCAGGTCTTTACAGTTCCTGTTCTTGATGGGTTTGCATTGAGAATATCCCACATTTCCTCTGCCTCATCCCTTCCCACAGCCCTGGGCTGCTCCAGGCAGATTCCAGGAGTCTGAGCATTCCAAACATTCTGTCCCTCTGGATTATAATTTAATTTAATATTTATAATATAATGTTCTTGTGTCCTCCGCCTGAGTATTTGGTGATATTTCTCTTGCCAGTTGTTTTAATGGTTTGTACCAGGTATTTTCTCCTCACCACAGTTCTCTGCCCTCTTCCTGCATCCTTCCCCAGTTAATCCTGAGGAATAAATCCTGAGGAATAAATCCTGAGGAATAATCTCCAGGCACCTACTCAACACAATTGCATTTATCTCTTCCCTTTCTCCTTGCAATTTTCTTCCTATTAGTGACCTTTTTGTTCTTCAGCTTGTAAGAAAAAGGTCCTCTTAAAGAGAGTGGAATTAAATGGAATATGATTTGGGGTTTTTACAGCGTATTTCACACATTCATGGCAGATTCACAAATGCCAGAGTGGTTCTTTCAAAAGTGCATTGGTTTTTGTTGGATAGCTGGGCTGGGGGATGAAAAGAAAAGGAAAATCCTATAAAATAGAGAACTTCATGCACCTGAAGTTCACCATCTTGTCAAAAATGGAGCTTCTGGGTCTTCCTCTCTTACAGCAAGGTGGGGGCACTTTGAGCTTAAAACTCCTGGAAGTTTCATGGCACAATATTGGGATTCCAGGTCCAAGCTAAAGAAACCAAAGAATCCCCCAAGAGCCCCGAGCCTGACCCTGAGCTCAGCCCGAAGTCACCTCTGGAGGCCCCGGGCAGGGAGGACAGAGCCCAAAGCTCAGAGGTACAGGCACACCTGGGCTGCTCAGGTGGAGAGATTCACCGCCTCTGCTCGCCCACCCACACTGCCCAAAGCTCAGAGGTACAGGCACACCTGGTCCACCTGGTGCTCAGGTGGAGAAATTCACCTTCTGACTGCTCTGCACCCACACTGCCCCCAAAGCTCAGAGGTACAGGCACACCTGGGCTGCTCAGGTGGAGAGATTCACCCTCTGACTGCTCTGCACTGCACTGCCCCCAGGTCTGAGCTCCCAGAGAGCCCAAAGCTCAGAGGTACAGGCACACCTGGTCACACCTGGGCTGCTCAGGTGGAGAAATTCACCCTCTGACTGCTCTGCACCCACACTGCCCCCAAAGCTCAGAGGTACAGGCACACCTGGTCACACCTGGGCTGCTCAGGTGGAAAATTCACCCTCTGACTGCTCTGCACCACACTGCCCCCAGCACTGGGCTCCCACCAGCTGGTCCCACTGCACTGGAAAAGGGAGCTGGGCACCTGGGGAGCACCAGGGGAATCCTCTGCATGGGGAAGGGAGGGCTGGCTCACCCCATGTGGGAACCACCATGGAACTGCCTTAGGAATTAGCCCTGAGGGCATTGATTACAGTGAGGATGGCTCTTCTGAGAAGGTCCTGCCTCCAGCAGAACATCAGAAACAGAGGGTTTGAAATGGCTCTGGTGCAAACAGGATTACATTCTCTAAGGATAAATCACATGGCAAATGCTTCTACAAATCCCTGTCACTACAAAAGGTATTTAATGGCAGTAAACCCCCGAAAGTTTCCTCCTTGTAAGTGAGAACAAGAAAATGTTTTAAACCTTGCAGCATTAAACATTCTAGCAACGCAGATTTGGTTTGGGTACTCCAGTTTAAATTGTTTCTCTAATTATTACATCTCTCCCTCTGGCCTTCCCTCTCCAAACTCACTGGAGAACCTTTACAACCTGTCAGGGTACAGAGACCCTCCTGTGTCACCCATCCCTGTCTCCCCATCCTCCTCACCTCTGAGCTTTCTGCAGGGATGAGAAAAGCCTCGAAATTCCCATTGGTGCCTTCATACCCTCCTAGTCACCCTAGGGGCTTAACTGTCCTAATTTTAAATTTCTCTTTCTAAGAACAAGTCCCACTTTCCTCCCCCAGTTTAACTGGGGTTATTTTCAGCACACGTCCTGTTGCAGGGCCTGTGTGAAGGTCAGGTGTGCTGAGCCCTCGGGCAGAAGTTTATTAAATCCAAATAATTTTAATTTAGCCACAAACTCCTCAGAGACAAAGCCATTTTAATTAAGTACAGCTCCAGGGACAGCTGAATCTCAGGACTCACCAGAAATAACCGAGCGAGGAATCCTCCCTCTGAAATACCAATTGTTTACACTCAATTAGTGTTTGTTTCTTTCTGCTGGCAGCATTTTTGGTGACCTTGACTTCCTCAAAAAATGTTTACACGTCCTTGCTGTATCTTGCAAGTTCCATCTGGTTTGTCCACATTTCCATAACGAGCACATCACCCTAATTTTGAGGAGGATTAATTAGAACTTTCTGCTGACAAATTAGAACTTCCTGCACTCCCCGTGTGTTGGGTTTGGGGTGTTTGAATGATCGCGAGGAGAAGGCTGTGAGCTGTCTGTGTGCTGCAGGTTGAGGTGTTGCCGTTCCCTGTGCTCACTCTGCCTTGTTGTGTCCCTCAGGATGCCTTTGGACACCCTGCCAGTGAGATGAGGATAGGGGAGCTCCGTCCTTCCATGCCCGAGACGCCGCTGTATCCCCCCAAACTCGTCCTGCTGGGTAAAGACAAGAAAGGTACTGATGGATTTGCAGCCTTTGAGATGAAACCTTGTGATGGGGATGTGCCACCTCTGCTTGTAAACCATAGCCCGTGGACATTTMTGCACGTATCAGTACAACGCAATGCAATGCAATAATAGATTTAAGTTAAAAATGTGTTTTTCTGGCGTTCCGTTCCCGAGTGCCGCCCCTGAAAGCYTTTGCTGTGTTTTGTTTCAGAGTCGACAGATGAGTCTGAAGCAGATAAGATCCATTGTCTGAATAACAGCGTTTCCTCAGGCACTTACTCAGACTATTCCCCTTCCCAGGCTTCCTCAGGGTCCTCCAACGCGCACGTAAAAATGGGCTCCCTGCAGACCACGGCTAAAGAAGCAGTGAATAACTCTTTGTGGGGGAACAGGTGTGACATCTTTCCTGACACAGCTTCTGCTTCCCTTTTGTCCTCTCTGGGCCCTCAGAGCGACCCCATTAGGGCGTTTGGGTTTAAAAATCCACAGTTTTGTCCCTTGTTGGCTGTGCAGAGATGGTCACCCTCCATATTCCATAATCCCACAGATGGTGGGTTCAGCTCTGTGCCATCTCCAGACATTAAAGGTCCTGGAGGCGGAGCTGTAGCTGTTGGTGTCGCTTTATTGCTGTCCCAGCTCCCTCTGCCCTGGACCTCCAAAAAGGTTCTTGGAGAGCCATAACCTGCACTGGAAACATTCCAGGACCAGCCTGTCCTGTCTGTGCCTGCCCTAAATCTCCTCACGTTMTTCCCTCCACAGCTCTGTCCCATTGAAGAGCTGGATGGGAACAGGCAAAAACTGCCTCTGTTTGTGTCTCTGGTTAAAAAGTGGGGGAAACCTTCTGCTGCACTCATCCGTTATTTTTACAGCAGGAAAGTCTGTTCAGCAGGATTGCTGGGAGCACAGCATGGAGCCAGCCAGGCCTCTGAGTGACTCCTTAGCTTCTCCATGTGTGTCCTGACAGAGCCTGTGCTCCGGGGCAGAAACCTGCTGCCACCGTTCCCGTGCCAGTGGCACGACATCCGAGGAGTTCCCAACAGCTTGAGAGTAGCTCAGGCAGTGCTAAAAACACCGAGGGGGCAGGTTTGATTCCTGGACTCAGTGATCCTTGTGGGGCCCTTCCWGCTGGGAATATTCCATGCTAAGAATCCCCAGAGTCTCCCGGTGCGATCCCAAAGCCAGAGCGCAGACGGGAGAAAGCCGAGCTGCTTTCCAAGGACGATGAGTGCTGGCGTGCCYGGACAGAGGACATTTTATCTTGTTCCCCTCTCTTGTCTTTGCAGGCTGGCCCAGTCGTTCCCACAGCCCCTGGAGACCAAGCCATTGCTGAGCCAGCGGGAAGCGGCTCCGGCCGGGAACGTCCCGGCGCGCCCGGAGCGGCGCCCGCTGAGCGATGCCTTCGCTGACAGCTGGAATGACAGCTCCCACTACGACAACACGGGATTCGTGGCCGAGGAGAGCGCGGCAGAGAACGCCGGCACCAACCCCCTGCTCAGCACCAAATCCAGGAGCTCCTCCGCCCATGGGCGCCGGCCGCTGATCCGGCAGGACAGGATCGTGGGGATCCCCCTGGAGCTGGAGCAGCCCGCGCTCAGAAACACACACGACTCTGAAGTGCCTCCTCCCAACCCTTGGCAAAATTGGACCAGAACCCCCAGTCCTTTTGAAGACAGGACAGCTTTTCCTTCCAAACTGGAAAGCACCCCCAACACCAGCCCTTTGCCCGAGCGGAAAGATCACATCAAGGAGTCTCCCGAAATGACGAGCACCTTCACTCCAGGAATCCCGTGGGAATACCACGACGCCAACGCTAACAGGAGRCTCACAAACGTCTTTTCCCACGTGCACTGTCGCCCGGACCCTTCCAAAAACGTCATCTCCATCAGCAAGAGCACGGAGCGGCTCTCCCCGATGATGAGGGATATAAAAACGAACAAGTTTAAGAAGTCYCAGAGCATCGACGAGATCGACATCGGTGCATACAAGGTGTACAACATCCCCCTGGAAAACTATGCATCCGGGAACGACACCGTGGGCCCCCACGAGAGGGTGGACAAGCTGCTGGGCCCAGAGCACGGCGTGCTGAGCATGTCCCGCAGCCAGTCRGTGCCCATGCTGGACGACGAGCTGCTGACCTACGGCAGCGTCAAGGTGCAGCCGCAGCACAAGGCGTCGGTCACCAAGAAGGTTTATCAGTTCGACCAAAGCTTCAACCCCCAGGGCGCCGTGGAGCTCCCGGCCGACAAGCGGCTCCTGCCGCCCTTCCAGCTCAACGCCGAGTACCTGCCCCAGCCGGCCAAGAGCCTGCCCCAGGAGCTGGTGAGCCCGCGGGGCTACCGCGGCTACGCGCCCGTGGAGCCCATGTTCTCCTTCTCGCAGCCCTCGGTGGGCGAGGAGCCGGCGGCCGCCCCGTTCCCCGGCCCGGCCGCGCGCCCCGGCTTCCTGCGCAGGGCGGATTCTCTGGTCAGCTCGGCGGAGATGTCGGTGTTCCGCAGGGTGGGCGAGCCCCAGGAGCTGCCCCCCGGTGCGGACAGGTACGGCCGGGCCCCGTTCCGCGGCGCCCCGGAGCGCCAGGGCAGCATGGCCGTGCCCGAGGCCCAGTTCCTCAAGCGCAACGGGCGCTACGAAGACGAGCACCCTTCCTACCAGGAAGTGAAAGCCCAGACTGGGAGCTTCCCAGTTAAAAACCTCACGCAAAGGAGGCCCCTGTCGGCACGAAGCTACAGCACAGAGAGCTACGGCACGGCCCAAACGCGGCCGGTCTCAGCGAGGCCCACCATGGCAGCTCTGCTGGAAAAGATTCCGTCAGACTATAACTTGGGTAACTATGGCGACAAGCCTTCCGATAGCAGTGATATAAAGCCYAGGCCTCCCCCTGGGAAGGGAAATGAGAGCTGTGCTAAAATGCCCGCTGACTGGAGACAACAGCTACTTAGACATATAGAAGCTAGAAGGTTAGACAGGGTATGTTTGGCATTTCTCTGCAATTAATGCCTTTAGTTGTGTGTTTCGCTCTGTCAAACGATTTGCACGTGCAGTGGTGACCACCAGAATTCCCAGGGATGAAATTCCTGCCGTGGTGTCAGAGGGACCAGCCCACTGAGGGCCCTGGGGGTGCTCAGCTGGAGTGAGGGACCCCAGAAAATCCAGAGGCTCCTCACTGATGATGCCCCTCGGGACAGTCGCCAGGGCTGTCTCTTATACACATCTAGAGCTGGAGTGAGGGACCCCAGAAAATCCAGAGGCTCCTCACTGATGATGCCCCTCGGGACAGTCGCCYGGGCGGTGGCTCCGGGTGCTGGGTAAACCCAGAGGCTTCACYCCGGTGCCGTTCCTTGGGGCAGTCACTGGGGTGGTGATTCTGAAACCTGGGTAAATCCAGAGGCTCTGTCACTGGGGTGGTGACTCCTGCAGCTCTGCCCAAAATCAGGAAGAACCCTGAGGTTCTCCCCTGCCCATGGAAGCYCTGCTGGAGCCACCAGGTCAGTAACGACCGAGAGCTTGGAGAGGTGCTGGGCACGTCTTGGCAGTAAAAGGGAATAAAGGAAAAAGAGAATAAGTAATAAAACGTATTTTAGCTCTGGTGTCACTGTTAGTGCAGGGGGCTTAAAAGTGTCTATAACTGAGAAATATCCCTGGGTATCCACTGCCACGGTTCTGATGGGAATGTGATCATTACTCCTTTTAGCTGTAGGAAGTTATGCTGATTTGCCTTCTATCCAAAGGGTGCTTTAGTGCATGATTCAGTCATTACCTATTTAATGACCTAATCCATGAATCTGATTTACTCTGTGATCTGAAGTGGTTGTGACAAATTCCTGTGGTGAAATGCATAAGGGGTCATTGCCAAATGTGTCCATATACTGCTTTATGCTGGAGCCTCCTGAGTTTGGTGTTAATATTCTCCTTACCTTCCAGTTGCTGGGATGTGATGATGTTAAATTYTCCTTAAGGACCAAATGGGGAAACTTCAAAAAGGGGCTCCAAGGCTGAAGCCTTTTCCTCCCTCAGCTCTTTTCCTTGTGCTGTGTAAACCCACTGGAAACTGCCTCCCACCCAGGGAAACCAGMGCACCCCGAGCAGGGCCCTTCCTGGTGCAAACAAACCCTTGCCCGGTGTTGTTGGCTTAAGGAACACCTTTACATTTGGCTTACAACGTGTATGAAGGGTGCTTTAACCCTGGAAAGCTGGCACTGGTGGCTGTCCCTAAGCCCTGTGAGGTGGCTCCTGCTGGGTGCAGAGCTCCAAGGAGCTGGGCTGGGCTGGGCTGGGCTGAGCCTGCTGGAGGCTGTGCTGGTAGGAGCCCTGGGGAGCAGCCCCTGTCCCTGGGGTGGGCACAGCACCCGTGTCCCTGCCCTGCCCAGCTCGTACCACGTGGGCAGCCAGGTTTTTGGGGAGCAGGACTCGCTCCTCCCCGCCAGGCATAGCCCTGGCTGCACAGCCCACCCCGAATTTGGCCTTTTTTTTTTGCAAAAGCAAGACTTGTASCAGGTGAAGTGCAGATCCCACCACCCCCTTGTGCTGTCAGCGTGGAAGTCCTCTCTGGTGCCCATTTTCTGTACGAGGAGCAATGTACTCGCTGTGTGTGACCAGTGCATGCCTGGAGGAGCTATCGATACTCGGGACTGTTTGTTGGCTTAAACTAAAACTCTGTGAACTTAACCATGTATGTGTGAGACTTAATTCTGAGCATGTGTGTTCATATGTGTCCCGTGGTTGTTTCCTCTACTCAGAGCGCTGCTTACAAACACCACACAGTTAGCCTTGGCATGCTGCACTCTGGAGGGGTTTCAGCCATGCATGCCGGCCGAAGCATGACTTTAAACTTGCAGCCTAAATCTAAATTTGAAAACCAAATGCTTCAAGAGCTACCTCTACCGAAAGTAAGTATGGGCTAGCCAGCATTCCCGGTTAATTAATGATCCTTGCTTCCTCCTGGTTTAGCTTCTGCCTCTTCCTCCTGCTTTTAGGATGCCCACTCCACAAAGCAAGGCTGGCAGGGACGCAGCTCTGCCCCTTGCTGGCCTTGCTTTTTGGATTCCGGGGCTCCCTGGCTGTCATTCCTGCTCTCCTGCTCTCCTCACACACGCCAGCGCTGCCATTTGCTCAGTGGGGAACGTGGTTTGCTCTGGGACTGTTTGATCCTAGAAAAATGGGTGTGGAAATGTTAAACAGGCTCCACGAGACAGGGATTCTAATACTTGGGCATTAATTGGGTGTGCTGTAATTCCTGATGGGTTTTGAACACGTTACCACACCCAAGCCCATTTTAAACTTCAAGAAACACCTAAAATAGAGAATATTTCCCTCATCTATTTACTGTTTATCTTATATTTATTATCAATATATTGTTGACTAGTACAGACATACAAAACCATGTATTCCCAAGGAATATCTGAAGGGAGAGGCACTCAGGACAAGGCAGAGAGGGCCATTCCTGCAGGATTCTRAGTGCCAGGGAGGGATGCTGAGACCTTTCCCTGCATCCCAAGGGATGGGCATGGCTCAGCCTCTCCCTGCCCTGGCACAGGAGCTGAGGGGACAAATCAGCAGCAGCAGCTCTGTGAGTGATGAAAGGGCAACAGAGCCCAGATCCCAGTGTTCCATCTGTGCTGGGAATGGCCCCTGTGGAACAGCCTGGCCAGCAATTCCCAAAGGAGCCTCCCAAGGGTTCAGAGCTCAGGTCCAAGGGTTTGAGGAGAGCAGGAMGATGCAGCAGCAGGAGCTGGCCCAGAGCTCGGCCCTGCTCCTCTTGCCSACCTCCAGCCGGCATTCCCGGCAATCCAGGGCAGGATGGCAGCYCCCAGGGAGCAGTGCCAGGCCTTCCCCACTGTGCCCACCCCTCCATGCCCTGTCACCTCCATGCCATGTCCCCCGTGCTGCTCTGGGTCTGTGCTGCTCTGTGGTGGGGCGGGAGGCTCCCAGGGGATCCCCCTGGATGTGTGTGCTGGGCAGGGACACCCCAGTGTTGTCTTTGCTTCCCAGACCTGTCTGTCTGCTCAGGTACTTGTCACCTGTCCCTGGAAAAATCCATTGGGAAAAATCCATCAGCCCCGGAGAGTGGTGCTGGTTCCCTCCACACGTTGGGGATGAGGTGGTTTGTGGCACTGCCAGGGTTTCAGGCTGTAGGTGAATGTGGATATTAARGATGGATGTCTGAGGAAACCCAGGAATCTGCTCTGTGATCTATTTTGGGGTGTGGTCTGACGTGGATTATTCTGCTTTTCTCTCTCACCAGCATTCCATTGCTCCATGTCCATAGAAACTGTGATGCAGAACTGCACTGAGGGGTTGTTCTCTCGTTGTGCTGTTTGGGAAAATTATTGTTGGGAAAGATCACTGCAGGGGGAAATGACTGTTGGAAAAATGCCGTGTATATTTAGTGTTGTTGAATTTTATTGCTTCACACCTTCCACAGAATTTGCATTTCCTAAAGAATCCAGGCCACAGCAGTTTAATCCTTGCCTCTTCTGTTCCCTCCTTCCCGTGGCCTGGATTCAAGAGAGTAATGAGTGAGCTCTGGCTGTCAGGAATTCAACTTTAACAATCAATTGCCTTGAAAATGTTCATGACATCGACCTGCCCCCTGCAGAAAATGTGGGAAGTGCTGCTTTTCCTCTTTCCCCCAGATTTCCTGGAAGTGGAGCTGGGTTGCAGCCTGTCCCAGCTCAGAAAAATGGCCACAATTTGGGGGGAAAATTCATTTTGCTGCAGCAAATGAAATCCCAGGGTTTCCCTGTTTCTGGAGGAAGCTGAGAGCACTCTTTGCATTTTCACTTTTCCCTCTGGAGCACAAACTCCCCTCTGCAGGTCAGGCCCAGCTCTCTCCAGAGGGATCCTTTCCATGTCTGGCTGCCYGGGAAAAGTTTTAAAAGCTCATGGTTTGGTGCAGCCCATTGCCAGAATGGGAATTCCCACCTTGCTTGGGAATCTCAGAGAGGCTGGGCCRGGGGAGGGCACCCAGAGGGGCCCATAAATGGATCCCTTGGGGCGTGACCACATTCCCAGGGCAGCTCTGGASYGAATTGCTRATTTTTCCATTTTTAATAGGGGTAAAGAAAGCTCTGCAAGGAGATCCTGGCCTTTAAACAGGGGAAATGTTTTTTCTAATGGTTTTTCATAGAAAGAAAATCACAAATTCCATTATTTTTCTGGACGATTTRTTGAATGATGAAAGAATTATAATGGAAGTTTCCTTTCATTTTAAATAGTCAGAGTTGGACTTTTTTCGCTTCACCTCAGAGATGTGATTTAAATCATCATTTCCTTCTATTTCCTTTTCAACTTCTGTCTAAAAACAGTTTTTAATGGAAAAATRCCCACCTTTCACATTTCAAAGCAAWTTTGATTAATTCTTTATCCATCTAGAGAAGTGTATCCTGATTTTATTTTTTTTTTACCTGAAGGTGGAGAAGAAATGCCTGGAATGGCAGAGGGGAAGAACAGATCTCTTTTGCTCCTTTACAAATTCCCATTAATCAGTAAGCACTGAACTGTGCCAGGTGCTGTCAGTGGCAGGACAATGCTGGAATTTTGGGAAGTCTGACACCCAAAAGGTGTTAGGAAAACTSCCAGTGATGATTGAGAAATAGAGGGACAGATAATGGAAACTCAGGGTGGGGCAGGAAAAGTCCAAACCCCCTCCAAAGTCCTGAAAACAGGAATGAAACAACCAGGGGGGAAAGTGACAWGGAAGAAACATGGAACAGGAGAGAAAAGGGAATTATGAGCATTGGGGAAACTTTGCCTGTGTGTTGTGACCATTCATGATGAGGCACACATTGAATTCCAGGTTAATATTGTACAAAAAACGTCCCTGGCACAAGCCAGGAGGTTCTGGGAGCTGCACARGGAGCCAGCAGAGCCTCGGCACTGCCAGCAGGGGATGTTTGCTGCAGAAAACACAAACGGCTCCTTTGCCTTGGTGGCAAATCCTTCCTAACAAAGTTCCTGCTGCTGGAATGAGCAGTGAGCAAGTCCTAACTCCAGAATTAACGCCAGGCTCRTTAAATATTGGAATTTCACCAAAATCTCTTTCTCTGAAAGTAACGAGCCCCGTCCAATGAATTTTCTCTTCTCTCTCACCATTCATTATTCTCATTATTTCTGTCCTGAGCCTCTCAAGCCCTCCTGCTTGCAGAGAGCCCCCAGTGCCGCCGTGCTGGGCAGGCCGGGCCTTGTGTGCGTTGCTGGGCTGTTGTGGCTGAGTGTGGAGGGTTTGTGCTGGTGACTAAAGGCTGCCCTGCCTTTGTGAACAGACCCCGTCGCAGCAGAGCAGCCTCCTGGACAACGGGCAGGACGAGGTGGCCGTGGGCAGCCCCTGGAACCCCTACCCGCTGGGCCGGCGGGACGTGCCCCCCGACACCGTCACCAAGAAGGTAAGGGGTGCCAGCAGGCACGGCCCAGCCCTGGGACAGCAGGACAGCTCTGGGGACAGCCTGGGGACAGCAGGACAGCCCTGGGGACAGCAGGACAGCCCTGGGAGACAGCCCTGGAGACAGCAGGACAGCCCTGGGGACAGCCTTGGGGACAGCAGGACAGCCCTGGGGACAGCAGGACAGCCCCAGGGACAGCCCTGGAGACAGCAGGACAGCCCCAGGGACAGCCCTGGGGACAGCAAGGACAGCCCTGGGGACAGCAGGACAGCCCTGGCAGCATCCGGGGCTGCTCTCCGACCCTGAAAGCAGGAATTGCTGTGACTGAGGGCCGTGTTTCATGGGCACCTGATGCCGTTGTGCAGGCTGAGCTGGAGCAGAGGCTGGATGGAGTTACAGAATAAAGCAGGGATTTATTCAAAGCATCTCCTCCATGGAGCCACCTTGGGCAGCACAAGAGCCCAGCCAGGGCTGCACCCAAGATGAACCAAAATGGCCCCAAAATGCACGGCCGGGCACGGGGTCTGTCCCTGGGATCAGTTTCTGCTCCATTTGCACCTTGCACTTCATTGTCCCATTCCAGCTTTAGCCCCTGCAGTCCCACCCTGCTTGTTTTTCTCTCTCCAGCCCATGTCGTTTGTGCTCCTGGGCTGAGATTGGATCATTTGTCCTTGGTGGCCCAGCTGGAGCAGGAATTGTTTTGTCTCCCTGAGCTCTGAGCACAGAGCTCACCAACACTTTACATGAAGCCCAGACCCACACACTGAAGCAGCTCAGAACCTGAAAAATATAAAAGCCAAAAACTGAGGCATCACCTCTCTGTGTGTCTGGCTCTGCTGTGGGGCAGTGGGCACAGAGGGCTAGGCAGGGCTGCTCCTGCTGGGTCTCATCCCAGGGATGAGACCTCATCCCCTCATCCCAGGTTTCACCCCAGGGATGATGTTCAGTCCATAAACAGCACGAGGGGTGGGATGGCAGGGCTGCTCCTGCCCTGCACTGGCACAGCCCTTTTTCTGATAAWCTCCCTGGAAAAGGGTCTCTTTCTGGTGCTTCTGTGGTGGTGGTGGACATTGAATTCCAGTGCTTGGAGCTCCTGGCTGCCCCTCCCAGRCCCAGCTGTGCTCAGGAGTGCTCTGACCATAAAGCTGGAGACTGGAGAATCCTCACGGACCGTGTTGGAGGAGGAGCTGCAGGGATGAGCCAGGATAATCACAGGGATCACTGTCAGGAGATCCGTCCTGCCACCCTGAAGTCCCAGCAGTGAGTGACACCACCGTGCACAGAGGAGCACCCCAAGGAGCTCCTGCTGCTCCAAGCCTTATCCTTGGAGATGCAGCCAGGGATCCCTGAGCGCAGGAGGATTGCTGGGGGTGGAAACAAAAGCCATTGCTCCCGGAGATGCCTCCAGGCGCAGCAGGGGGAGGCAAGCTGATGGCGTGGGACGGAGCTGGCCCTGCCAGCCGAGTTGTTGGTCCCCTGATCTGCGGGAAATCGGGCTGGGCAATGTCAGAATCCCGCATTTCCCAGCCGCAGGGGCCGTGCCGGGGCAGGGCAGGGCGCGGGGCTCCGCGGGCAGGCTGTTCTGACGCGCTGCTCGCCCACAGGCAGGTAGCCACATCCAGACGCTGATGGGCTCGCAGAGCCTGCAGCACCGGAGCCGGGAGCAGCAGTACGAGGGCGGCATGAACAAGGTGACCATCCAGCAGTACCAGCCCCCCCTGCCCATCCAGATCCCGTCCTCGCAGGGCTCCCGGGCCCCCCAGCCCCAGCGGTGCCTCATCCAGACCAAGGGCCAGCGCAGCACCGACGCCTACCAGGAGCAGGTGAGCCTCGGGGGCGCGGGGCACATCCCGGGCTGTGGTGCTGTAAGGTCCCCAGGACGAGGGGAGAGATGAGAAATTGACTCCAAGTTCTCAGAGGCTGATATGATATGATAGTGATATGATATGATATGATATGATATGATTTATATTATATTATATTATATTATATTACATTATATATTATATGATATGATATGATATGATATGATATGATATGATATGATATGATATTATATACATATTATATTATAATTATATTATATACATTCTATTGTATATTATTATATATATATATGTTATTATATAAATATATATTATGTATTTTTATAAATTATATTTGTTATGTTACATTATATTTATTAATATAATAAATATAATGTATCAATATATAATATATAATATATAATATATAATATATAATATATAATATATAATATATAATATATATGCATTGATAATTAATATACTTATTATTAATATTATAATTAATACTATAATAGTTATAATATTTAGTATTTATAAATATTTATGACTATTATATATTTATTATAAGAAATTATATACTAAAACTATACCAAAGAAAGAGAAATTATACAGACAGAAGGCTAGAAAAGAATGAAGAATAAAATCCCATGACTGACCAGGGTCCTGACACAGCTGGACTGGGATTGGTCATTAAATTAAAACAATTCACATGCTGGGTAAAGAATTCTCCAAATCCCATTCCAGAGCAGCAAAACAGGGAGAAGCTGAAGCTTCCCAGGAGAAGAAATCCTGGTGAAGGGATTTTTCAGAAAATGTCACYGTGACACCAGGGAGCACGGGGCAGTTCCCGGGGCAGCTCCTGGACACCAACAGTCCCAAAGTGGCTCCTCCAAAGTGCCCACGGGAGAGGGAACCTTGGGCAGGAGTGGGGGAGCTGAGCTGGGCAGCCCAGGGGAGCTGGGACTGGGAGAGCTCTGGTGTGACTGGGGGAGCCCTGTGGACTGGAGGAGCTCTGGTGGACTGGGAGAGCCTTGGCGGAGGAGCTCTGGTGGACTGGAGGAGCTCTGGTGTGACTGGGAGAGCTCTGGTGGGGCTGGGAGAGCTCTGGCTGGACTGGAGAGCTCTGGCTGGACTGGAGAGGCTCTGGTGTGACTGGGGAGAGCCCTGGTGGACTGGGAAGCTTTGATCGAGACTGGGGAGCCTGGTTGGGCTGGGAGCTCTGGTGTGACTGGAGAGCTCTTGTGACTGGGAGCTCTGGCGGGACTGGGAGAGCCTTGGCTGGGACTGGAGGAGCTCTGCTGGACTCTGGGAGAGCTGGCTGGACTGGGAGAGCTCTGGCTGGGACTGGAGGACTCTGGTGTGTGACTGGGAGAGCTCTGGTGGGACTGGGAGAGCTCTGGTGGGACTGGGAGAGCTCTGGCTGGACTGGAGAGCTCTGGTTGGAGTGGGAGAGCTCTGGCTGGACTGGGAGAGCTCTGGTGTGGACTGGGAGAGCTCTGGTGGACTGGGGGAGCCCTGGTGGGACTGGAGAGCTCTGGTTGGACTGGAGAGCTCGTGGTGTGACTGGGAAGAGCGTCTGTGTGACTAGGAGAGCTCTGGTGGGACTGGGAGAGCTCTGGTTGGGACTGGAAGAGAGCTCTGGTTCGAAACTGGGGGAGCTCTGGCTGGACTGGAGGAGCTCTGGTGGGACTGGGAGATCTCTGGTGGGACTGGAGGACTCTGGCTGGACTGTAGGAGCTCAGGCTGGACCCGGGGACAGGCTGGGTCCATCCCTTCCCCAGCACCAGCCACCAATACCCATTTTCTCCCAGACTGACCCAGTGCCACCATTTGGAACTGAGGTCCCTGGGCAGAGCTGGCATTCCTGGGTCAGACTGAGTTAATTTTCAGCTTCTGCCCTTTCCCCAGTGACCCCGTTCAGTGCCAGCAGGGCAGGGCTCTGGGGGGACCCTGCTCTGCTCAGACCTGCCCAGCACAGCCCAGCTGCTGCCCCAGTGCCCCAGCCTGGCACAGGCACTGGGCAGTTTCATTCCCTGCTCCTGTCCCTCAGATCTGTCCTTCAGCAGGGCTGTGAGAGGCCCCTGAGAGCAGAATGAGGTGCAGAACCCCCCCCAAACCTSCCTCCTGTGGGGAGTGTGCATGGAGCCCCAGAGCAGCTCCTGCCCCACGTCCCTGATGTTCAGAGCCTGCTGGGGSAGGACGTGCTCACACCAGCTCAGGGCACAGCCACAAAGCCCTCTGAGCTCATTMTTATTGTATATCCAATTCCCCAGTGCTCTTTGGAGCCAGCCTGACCAGAAAAGGAGGCTCAGCTCTGATTCCTGTGGCAGTGCAGGCTCCCASATCCCAGCAGTGCCCCGGAGATCCCAGAGGATTTTATCCCTTGGCTTTGTCCCAGGGGTGCTGCACGTCTGGCTCCTCCTGGGAAAATAAAATTGCACCAGGCAAAGCCTCACTGATGGGTTTATCCCAACGTTTAAGTGAAAAACTTGGCCAGAGTGAACTTTTCTTTCATTCATCTAAAGGGTTTTTTCCTCCTTGAAAAGAGAGCATTAAAATCCATGCAAAAATCTGTGAACCACAGGGAATGTTTTGGCATCCCTGCAGTGTGGGAAAATGCTGCCAGTTCTTCCAGCTTATATATTTTATAATTTTACAATATTTTTKTATTTTAGCAATATTCCAGTGGCTTTTCCCATTTTGTGGAGTGCAGGGGCTCATCCCATTCCTCCAGGGAAATGGYATGTGAGGGCAGGAGGTGCCTGCCTGGGGCAGGGTCCAGTGCTGACATCCCTGTTTTTCCTGCCTAGTTTTGTGTGAGGATAGAGAAGAATCCTGGCCTTGGGTTTAGTATCAGTGGTGGAATAAGTGGACAAGGAAATCCATTCAAACCTTCTGATAAGGTAAGTTTGAAATTCCTCTCTCCCTGCTCCTGGTCTGAGAGGTCACAGAGGGGAGGCAGAGAACAGGAGGGGGATGTTTGTGCCTCTCTGTTGGTGTAATTGAAAGGTTTCTTTCCCATTCTTAGCTTTGTTCTTGGGTTTTGTTTTTTTTTTTTTGTTTGTTTATTTTGACAGTGTTGTTTGCATGTTTTCCCAGTTAAAGAAGTTGAGGGATTCAAGCATCAATCCCATGAGTGTCTGGCCCATATTCCTTGGATAAGATAATTTTTTGGGCRGTTTTCTGGAGAATTGTCTCTCTCACTTTTTAAGAGTCGCCTTAGACCCCAATTAAACTTTTAATAAATTAATTAGAGTATATTATATTATATATTATTATATATATAAATTATATGGTTTTTTATATATTATAGATTATTTCTATATATTATATTATATTATATTATATTATATTATAGTTATTTAATTATATTATATTATATTATTATTATATTATATTATATTATATTATATTATATTATTATTATATTTATATATTATATTATATTATATTATATTTACTATTACTAAAGTACAGTATCATCCCTTGAGGCTGAAATTCCAGGGTTTGTAGCTGCTGTGTCAAATAAAAGCAGCCTGGAAATCCCTGGATCCTTACAGACCCCATGGCAGCAGATGTCTCCTGTTCTGGGAGTTAAAACTGACACGGGGTGGTGGCCAGGGACACTCAGGGCTCATTTTGGGAATTGCACATTTCAGATAAATCAATTTGCAATAGAAGGAGGCCATGAAAACTCCAAGGTGTGCTGAGTCCCAGCTGCCAGGGCTGTAGGAGGGGGAAGTGGACTCTTYCCCCTGTGGGTTTGTGTTTGGTGCCATGGAACTGACTGGAGTTTGTTGGAAAAAGAGAACACATTCCTGGAGCTGATGGTCTTGGGTAATACTGGATTCACGTTGCAGGGACAGTGGGAACTTCCATAAATATTTCAAATAATGAAATTGAAGCTGTGCTTCCTAGAGGAAGCAAAGATTGCTGTACTGATTATGATACACGTTATTCCAATAATTAACACTTGCTCCATTTTAATTTRCCTCCTGACAACCTGCCACTCCTGCCCTGCTCACACTGGACTTTCTTTGTGATGTGGGATTTTAGTGTAAGATTGTGCTGCTGTTCACAGGGGTCCCAGGACYAGGGYAGAGATGAGAATCTTGACTCCARGTTTCAGAAGGCTGATTTATTATTTTATGATATATATTATATTAAAGGCTGATTTATTATTTTATGATATATACTATATTAAAAAATTATATACTAAAACTATACTTAAAGAATAGAAGAAAGGATTTRATCAGAAGGCTTGKAAAGAWWAGAAAGGAATGATAATAAAATCTTGTGACTGCTCAYAGTCRCAGTTGGATCACAGCTGGACCTGTGATTGGCCATTAATTAGAAACAACTCACATGGACCAATCAKAYAWGCWCSTGTTGCATTCCACAGCAGCAGATAATRATTGYTTTTCTTTTCCTCTGAGGCTTCTCAGCTTCRCAGGAGAAAAAATCCTAGCAAAGGATTTTTCAGAAAATATGTCTGTGACAGAAGATGACCCACAATTATTGATAAGTGCTGAAGGCCCCAGGGAGCTGCTCCACCCCCAGACTGGAGTTTGACAGCAAACAGAATAAACCAGTTTGGTGTTAGCCCATCTCCAGGGTGTGCAGAGCCCCCAGGCCCCAGCCAGGGAGGGTGCCCCATGTTTTTTGGGATGTAGTTCTTGGAGAAACATCCTAACCTGTGTTACTTCTGACTTATAGGGTATCTTTGTTACTAGGGTTCAGCCTGACGGCCCCGCCTCCAGCCTGCTCCAGCCCGGAGACAAAATCCTCCAGGTAGGGATGCTGGGGAGTGCTGGGCTCAGAGCTCAGCCTGGGAGCACACAGGGTGTGTTTGCAGCAGGGCTGAGCTGCCTGTGGCATTCTGGGGACTTCAGTATTGATTTACAGCTGTTGCCCAAAGCACTCTTTGCCCTGGTGGCCACCTGGTTTGAATCAAAACCCAAGGGCAGAGCCCCAGGGCAAGGATTGTCCCCTGTGCCACCCTGTGCCCGCTTCTGGGCACCCCCAAACCTGACCCTGAGGGGCTGGAGGGTGTCCAGGGCAGGGAATGGAGATGGTAAGGGAATGGAGAATCCCTGAGGGAGCTGGGAAGGGGCTGGAGAATCCCTGAGGGAGCTGGGAAGGGGCTGGAGANGGGAGCTGGGAAGGGGCTGGAGAATCCCTGAGGGAGCTGGGAAGGGAATGGAGAATCCCTGAGGGAGCTGGGAAGGGGCTGGAGAATCCCTGAGGAGCTGGGAAGGGGCTGGAGAATCCCTGAGGAGCTGGGAAGGGGCTCAGCCTGGAGCAAAGGAGGCTCAGGGGGCCCTTGTGGCTCTGCACAGCTCCTGCCAGGAGGGGACAGCCGGGGGGATTTGGGATCTGACCCCAGGGAACAGGGACAGGAGCAGAGGGAACAGCCCCAAGCTGGGCCAGGGGAGCTCAGGGTGGAGGACTTTTTCCCTTAAAGGGAGATCAAACCCTGTGGTTTGTTTGGGTATCAYATTTCTCCTGCTTTTCCTGCTGAGCTCTGACAGTGCCCTGCCAGTCTTTCCCAGAGAACCCCAGAACCASAGAATTCACAGAACCCCAYAATTCACAGAATCKCKAGGRTGGAAGAGACCTCCAAGATCATTGAGTCCAACCCAGCCCCAGCACCCCAACTCAKCCCTGGCKCCCAGTGCCACATCCAGGCTTTGTTAAACACACCCAGGGATGGYGARTGCACCGCCTCCCTGGGCAGAACATTCCAGAACTTTATCACCTTTCTGTAAAAAACRTTTCCCTAATATGCAACCTGTATTCCCCTCGGTGCAGCTTGAGGCTGTGTCAGGACCCTGACCAGCCCCAGCCATTCCCCCTTTGTCCCCCTCAGCGCCTCATTCCAGATTCTCCAGCCAGATCCTCCCWCTGGAGCCTGTCCCTGCCTGTGCCACCAGCTGGGGCTCAGATCCATCTCCCCCCAGCCCTGGCCCACTGTCCCCACACTCTGCCCCATGTTCTCCCTCTGATCTTCCAGATCCCTGAGATCCCTCCCATCCCACAGTGCAGGATTCTGGGATTCCATTAATGCCAAGTTTTGGCACAGCTGTTGGTGTATTTGGGATCTTCCCAGCCTGGAATTTGGATTCCTCTTTCCCAGAGGAAAGGTGTTTTATTGTGTTGAGGCTTTCAGCATGGTCAGAGCCCAGAGCTGTCCCAGAGTCACAGCACAATTTCAGTGGGGATTAAATCACCCCTGGAGCCCCCAGCCCAGCCCCGGAGCCATCCCACACAGGACAAGAGCAATGTGTGCTCTGTGCTCATGAGAAACCCTCGTGTGTTCATTATTTATTTCAGCCTTGCTTTTAATTGCCAAATAGCCTTTTTTTTCCCCCAAAACAAGCCACTGAAGCCTCTCCCCTTGTGTTTTCCCTGCTGCAGGCCAACGGACACAGCTTTGTACACCTGGAACACGAGAAGGCTGTGCTCCTACTGAAGAGTTTCCAGAACACAGTAGACTTAGTTATCCAACGTGAGCTTACTGTCTAAATATTTTTTTATAAATAGTAAATATGTCTAGCCAGATCTAATGTTCAAAAGGATTTATACATAGGAAACCAATTTTTTGCCAATTGCTGGACCAATGGCAAACGGTAGTGCCAAATGTATAATACTCTATGTTAGTACCAATCATCGGGAGAAAATATAAGAATTAACTCTATAAATATATTGTTCATGTGGCTCCGTATTAGTTTTACTTGTCAGCCTCTGGCTGTGCATTGGTGCGTTTTTTTAACCAAGTTCCTTCTTAAAAGTCAATTTCATATGATTTCAAAACACAGAAGCACATACAAATCCTCTAGGAATTCTGCTGTCCATCAGAAACACTGCCTCAAAGTTGTATATGCCTTTATAAAGATGAAATATATTAACCTGTACTTCCCATGAAATATTTCTATCATGTCGCATACGAAAGTATAGAGAAGAAAATATTTTCATAAACACCTCAAAGAAAGTATATATTAAATTAAATTTAATAATGTTCATTTATTTTCAATGCAAAGATATTCTATGCCTTATGAAAATACCTGTACATATGCCGTGTGTATAGCTGGCTCCGTAGGGATCAGGAACAATTCACTACACAGGGTGAGAGACTTCTCCAGCTGTAACTCTGGGACCTCGGGACAAGGAGCCCACGTGGGAATGGGACAGCTCCCTCTGGAATGGGTGAACAACTCCCTCTGGAATGGGACAGCTCATTCTGGAATGGAATAGTTCCTTCTGGAATGGGATAAATCCCTCTGGAATGGGTGAGCTCCCTCTGGAATGGGTGAGCTCCCTCTGGAATGGGTGAGCTCCCTCTGGAATGGGATAGCTCATTCTGGAATGGAATCGTTCCTTCTGGAATGGGATAAATCCCTCTGGAATGGGGGAGCTCCTTCTGGAATGGGATAGCTCCTTCTGGAATGGGTGAACAACTCCCTCTGGAATGGGTGAACTCCTTCTGGAATGGGTGAACAACTCCCTCTGGAATGGGATAAATCCTTCTGGAATGGGATAGCTCCTTCTGGAATGGGATAACTCCCTCTAGAATGGGTGAACTCCTTCTGGAATGGGATAACTCCCTCTAGAATGGGTGAACTCCTTCTGGAATGGGATAACTCCCTTTGGAATGGGATAGCTCATTCTGGAATGGGATAACTCCCTTTAGAATGGGTTAACTTCCTCTGGAACGGGGTGACTCCCTCTGGAATGTGTGAACTCCCTCTGGAACGGGGTGACTCCCTCTGGAACGGGGTAACTCCCTCTGGAATGGGATATCTCCCTCTGGAAGGGGGTGACTCCCTTCAGAACAGGTTAACTCCCTTTGCTTTGGCTCTTCCCTCGATTCCATGTGCACACACTACAGGAGAACACCGAGGACAGGCAGGTTTGGCTCACGGATGGAGGAAGGTTGTGATGGTGGCAGTAAAACTCCTTTTGTTGCTGCTAATTTAACTCGTTAATTTTTCATTTCAGACCCCCCATTGACATTGTTGTGTATTTTCCCCCCTGCTCCAGGCCCTGCTCGGGATATTCCCATGGGTGAGGCTTTCTGGGATCCTGGGCTGGATGCTGGAAAGGGATGGGCACAGACACATCCCAGGGAGCAGCAGGTGACCCCGAGCCAGCCTGAGAGGAGCATTCCCAGCACAGGGACAGGGACAACCCCTCATGTCCAGGTGCTGGGGCTGTTCCCAAGGGAGAATCCCAAAGCCCAGACTGTGCCCAGCTGCTGCTGCTCAGGGGTGCCAGGGTCCAGCCTGGTTATCCCTGACAGCAAAATGGGAAAACACAGGGAAAGCCCTGCAGGGGTTTTCAGGGGATCCCAGTGCCCTGGAGCAATGGCTCTGGGGCCACCTGCACCATTCCCACCCAAAATCCCACAGCCAAGGGTGCAGCCACAGCCCACGGGGATGTTCCACTTCTCCCAGAATTCCCAAACCTTCTCTCTCTGGCTGTGGGACCTGGGCAGCTGCAGGCCCAGGGAAGCCTCCAGGACCCTCCACCCCTGATGATTTCCCATTTTCCCAGTGCCAGCTCACAGTTCCTACCCAGGTGATGGCAAACCAGGAAAGTTCTCAGCCAGTTGTTCCCAACAGCGACCATTTAACATCCTCAAATCCGGTTTCATGTTTTCCAAGGTATTTTTTAACACATCTATGTCTGCATCTGTATTTGGCGGCAGTGCCAGCCCTGGGAGGGGACAGGGGGCTCCACACAGGGAGCAGGCAGGACAAGGCTGAGGGTGAGTGGGGCAGCTGAGAGCAGAGCCAAGGAAATCCAGGAAAAATCTGAGTAGGAAATGTCCAGGAGGTTGGTTTGCTGTTGGMAGTGAGCACTTGGAGTGTAAGGATGTTAAACCCCTTGGTTAAAGCCCTTTCCTAAAGAGGCTCCAGGAGAGCTGGAGAGGGACTGGGGACAAGGGATGGAGGTTCAGGACACAGGAATGGCTCCCACTGCCAGAGGGCAGGGCTGGATGGGAGATTGGGAATTGGGAATTGTTCCCTGGCACGGTGGGCAGGCCCTGGAATAGAATTCCCAGAGCAGCTGTGGCTGCCCCTGGATCCCTGGCAGTGCCCAAGGCCAGGCTGGACATTGGGGCTGGAGCACCTGGGACAGTGGGAGGMGTCCCTGCCATGGCAGGGGTGGCACTGGGTGGGCTCTGAGGTCCATTCCCCCCCAGCCCATTCTGGGGTGCTGGGCCCCCTTTGGGGTGCTGGGACACCTTTGGGTACTGGGACCCCTTTGGGGTGCTGGGACACCTTTGGGGTGCTGGGACCCCTTTGGGGTGCTGGGCCCCCTTTGGGGTGCTGGGACACCTTTGGGGTGCTGGGACCCCTCTCTGCTGGAGTTTAGCACTGAGTTACCTGATGCAATCAGAGGTGCCTCTGCACAGACGTGTGCACAAAGCTCTGGGGGGAATGCAAGGACAGGGAATGCAAAACCAGGGAAATGAACCCCCCAGTGGGATCAGCTGAGGGCAGGGCTCAGGGGAGGCCCCGGTCCCAGGGGATCAGGGAGTTTATTCCYTTTATTCCCAGGAGCTGCCCTGGGTGAGGGATGTCCTGCTGGGACCCCCTGGCCAGGCAGAGCCTGTCCCACAGCAGCAGGGTTGGGGACAGGTCCCCAAATGGCTCAGGGGATGACAGAGCTGCGGGGTCAGCACCCACCCTGGCAGGATTTGGACATAAATAAATAAACACAGCAAGCCCCACCTCAGCTTGAGGAAGAATTTCTTTTCCTGGGGTGGCAGGGCCCTGAGCAGGGCCTGGGGTTTCCCTCTCTGGGGACATCCCAACCCCACCCGGACATGTCCCCATGTCCCCTGCTCCAGGCTGGGCTGGTTGGTGTCCAGAGGTCCCTCCTGTGATTCTGTGAACTGGTGGGATGRCACAGCTAGAACTCCCAAAGGAAACTGGGGATGCTGTGCCAGCTGGAGCTCCCTGCCCGTGCCCGTCCCTCGCCATCCCTCTGCACGTGCACAGCTCCAGGGCTGTCCCTGGCAGGCAGGGCAGGCCCCCGTGCCCACACAGCTTTCTGGGCAGCAGTTTGGGCAGGACACGGACCCAGGCACCCACGGGGAGCTGGCCTGGCCCTGGAGCCACGGGTGGGCACAGCCGTGGTGCCACCGGGGCCAGGCCTGCAGGGCACCACCGCCCAACCCCAAACGGCACCGTTTGCAAATCACCGAATTTCAAACCAAAAAGGAAAAGGAAACCCCCAAAAAAGCTTTTTGCCAATCCTCTCCCTGGCTGATTCCAGCTGATGGAGGGGAAGTGACTGACTGGCACCAGTCTGGGCACTCCTGGCACTGCCCTGTGTCCCTTGGGTGGCGGTGGCTGTGTCCCCTCCCTCCTCCTCCTCCTCCTCCTCCTCCCCGGGCAGGGCACTCGCTCATCACTTCGGTTTTCTACCTGTGAGTACTGTATCCAGTTCAGAACCAACAGCTTCCTTTAGTAAAGATTTTACCATTTTATAAAAGACATGTTTAATTATGATGGAGATGGCTGTATTGTAATTAATATTTTGAGATAATTGTGATTTTGAGCTTAAATTATATACAGAAATGGTCATTTTTGTATGTGTTCAAAGATTGCTATATTCCAGATGACTGTACTTTTCAGTTGAATTCCAGTATCCATGTAAATAAAGCTGAATGAGGAAATATTTACTACTTTATTAACATAGATTGTGAATGTACTTCATGTTTTTTGCAGTATAAAGACTTACTGAACTTGAAAGCTGCTTCATTTTATGTGCAAAAAGGTACTTCAAAAATTCTATTTTAAATCTATTGATTGAGTGCAATCAGCTCCTGTCCCTTGGCACATGCAGGTTGTCCCCTCCCCGTGCCCTGGAGGGCCTGGCCCGTGCTGTGGGGCTGCTGCATTTATTTGGCAGCTGCTCTGCAGAGAGGGAGCCCAGGGACTGAACCGATGCTGTGCAGTGCAGCAGAGCCATTTTCGGCTTTGCTGTACCCACCTTTTTCAGTATTTCCAAAAAAAAAAAGTGTTTTGAATAACATTAAAAAGTCTCTTTATTGTATAAATAATAAAAACGTCACCTTATTGTAAGGCTTTCGGGTGGTTTTTGMTTTTTCCTGGCAGAAAGGAGGTTTCAGAGGGTGGGGAAGGGGGGAATGAGCCTGGAAAATTGGGCAACTCCCAYCTGGGGCTCCRCTGGTCCAGCTGCAGCCAGGGGAGACATCAAATATGGAAAGGGAGCAATGGAAATGGGGAAGAAAACAGGTTTGGCAGCTTTGGGGGCAAATGTATGGAAAGATAAATGCATGGAAGGATAAATGCATGGAAGAAATGGATGAAAGGACAAAATGTGTGGAAGGATAAATGCATGGAGGAAGAATGCACGGAAGAAATGGATGAAAGGACAAATGCACAAAGGACAAAATGTATGGAAGCAAAAGGGGGCAGGGGGTGAGGGCAGCAGCAGCTCCATCACCCAAGGAGCTGCAGAAGTGGCCCTGGAGCTCCAGGTGTCCCCTGCTGTCACTGCACACAGGCCCTGCCGTCTGCTTCCCACAGGACAGACCCTGCCCTTCCCATCCTTACTCTCCCAGACCCTTTCCCAGCTCATTCCCTTTCCCATTTCCCTGCAGCCAGGACCAGGTTCTGCTCCCCTCCTTGGGGACACGGGGAGGTGCAGCTGGGCCTGAGCCCCCTGAGCCACCCCTGCTCCAGCTGGAAGGTAATTCCCACACCCGGGGAGCTGAGGGTGTTTGATGTTCATCTGGACACGTTCAAAACATGGGAATTTTAGTGAGGAACTAAAAAAAATCCTGCAGTGCTACAGAACATCCAGGGCTGTGTCCATGAAAGACCCTGAGGGGCTGGAGAGTGCCCAGGGTAGGGAATGGAGCTGGGGAGGGGCTGGAGAATCCCTGAGGGAGCTGGGAAGGGGCTCAGCCTGGAGCAAAGGAGGCTCAGGGGGCCCTTGTGGCTCTGCACAGCTCCTGCCAGGAGGGGACAGCTGTGGGGAAAGGGCTCTGCTCCAGGGAACAGGGACAGGAGAGGGAACGGCCCCAGGCTGGGCCAGGGCAGCTCAGGGTGGGCACAGCAGGAATTTCCCCATGGAAAGGGGGCTCAGGCCTTGGAGGGTGGTGGAGCCCCCCCCACAGCACTGCTACCATTAAAGGTACCACCTGCAGGACCTTTGGAAGTGTGTCTGAACAAGAGAAGTTCTCAATGCTCCCATCTACAGAGCTCAGTTACAGCTTGAAGGACCCAAGGCAGACATCCAAGGGGAACATTTATTGTCTCAGCACAGCACCAGCCCCATTTTCACTCAGGTGAGCCCTGCACACACCTGGGGCATCTCTCACCACCTCACAGCTCAAGCACTCCACCTCACTCACACCAGGGGGCAGTTGAGGGGWCAGCAGTGAAACAATAGAAAACAGGAATACAAACCCCACAGTGTTCCCTTCTGCCTGTGGCCCCACTGCTTCAGTGGTGACAACTCTCTCCAGAGCCCACCTTGGCTGTGCTGAAGGCAGCTTTCCTTGCTGTCCTTTATTACAAACAGTGTAAACAGAGTGGTGTGGGATCCTGAAATCCCTGCTGGAACATGCAAAGGGCAAGGAATGTTTCACAGCTGGGTTCTCAACACTGGGCAGACTCCCAGCCAGGAGCAGAAGGATGGAAGCAGTGGAGCCCAGGAGTGCTGGTGGGACAGGGGGTACCTGGCTGCTCCTGTGCTGCTGGAATGTGGGTCTGCAGGTATCAGAGCAGTGCAGCTGTGCCCTTGGCCAGGCCAGGCTCAGGTGGGAGTGCCCAGGCTCAGGTGGGAATGGCCAGGGCTCATGAGAATGCAGCTCCAAAGGTATTCCAGCACGGTAGCTGTGCCCTTGGCCAGGCCAGGCTCAGGCTCAGGAGGAATGCCCAGGGCTCAGGGCTGAGGAGGGAATGCTCAGGCTCAGGAGGAATGCCCAGGGCTCAGGAGCAGTGCCCAGGCTCAGGAGCAGTGCCCAGGCTCAGGAGCAGTGCCCAGGGCTCAGGAGCAGTGCCCAGGGCTCAGGAGCAGTGCCCAGGCTCAGGAGGGGATGCGGCTCCTCAGGTACTCCAGCACGGCAGCCGTGCCCTTGGCCAGGGCAGGCTCAGGGCTGAGGTGGGAATGCTCAGGCTCAGGAGGAATGCCCAGGGCTCAGGAGGAGTGCCCAGGGCTCAGGAGGAATACCCAGGCTCAGGAGCAGTGCCCAGGCTCAGGAGGGGATGCGGCTCCTCAGGTACTCCAGCACAGCAGCTGTGCCCTTGGCCAGGGCAGGCTCAGGGCTGAGGTGGGAATGCTCAGGCTCAGGAGGAATGCCCAGGGCTCAGGAGGAATGCCCAGGGCTCAGGAGCAGTGCCCAGGGCTCAGGAGGAATACCCAGGCTCAGGAGCAGTGCCCAGGCTCAGGAGCAGTGCCCAGGCTCAGGAGCAGTGCCCAGGCTCAGGAGGGGATGCGGCTCCTCAGGTACTCCAGCACAGCAGCCGTGCCCTTGGCCAGCACGGCGGCGCGGGGCGTGCGGAACGGGTTCCCTTCCAGCAGCAGGCTCCTGCAAACAGYGGTGAGTTACTGGGATAAATCTCCTTGTACCCACACACTCAGCCACTGCATGCACATTTCTGAGGCCTGTGAAATTCCTGGGGAGCTCCCCTTCTGTGCTGCTGAAGGAGTTTGMGTTTCTGCTTTGAGCTTTCAGACAGCTGAGTTTTAATTTATGCTGATAAATCACTGGGGGCGTGGCGCACACCCCACTCCTMCAGCCTCTGCCAGGAGGAGTGAGAAGAGAACTTCTGGAATATAGAAACAGAARTCCAGAGTGGCTCAGGCTGGAAGGGAGCAGTGGGGTCAGCTGGTCCAACCTCCCTGCCCAACGGGAGGCACACCAGGAGCAGGACTGGGAGCACAGGAAATGTCACCCCCCAAGGCTCCACCACCAGCTTCACACAACCCCCAGACCCTCAACATCAGCTCTACATGATGAAACAGCTCCCACAATTCTCTGCAATATTGAGAAATTAGGGAAGAGATTATTGAAGAAATTGCCCTGTTCTACAGATGGCCAGACAGACCCTTTTTAGGCAAACCCAACACCCTGCCAATGGGTGCGTTTTTTCCTCTGGCAAACACTCCCTGAAGAACTCAGACAGCAAATGTGCTCATTAGCAGGCCCCCTGGCCCCACACACCTGAGGTTCTCACAGTTGCCCAGCTCTGGGGGCACATGGAGGAGGTCATTGTTCTGCAGGTCCAYCGTTCCCAGCTTGTCCAGCCCCTTCAGCTGCACGGGGTCGATGGATCCCACCTGGTTGTTGCTGAGCAGGATGTTCTCCAGGGCTGGGAGGTGATACAGGACACTGGGAAACACCTTAAATCTTCAGGAAGAGAAAGGAGGGATAGTCAGAAACGGGGCATTCAGAAGAGGAGCACTTCATAAGAGCTCCCAGCTCATTGAAGTGGCTCCTTGTTSTCACATCACAGGAAAATTGTGTCAAACTCAGCCCAGCTCTTTTCATTATTGTGTTAAAAAAAGTCTGAGGAGTTGCTCACCTATTATAAGCAAGATTTATTGTGTGCAGTCTTTTCAGTGCCTCCATTTCCTCAGGCAAGGCTGTCAGAAAATTGTTTCTGTTATCAAAGAAAGACAAACAACAAGCACTAAACTTAGTCAGGGGTTTGGCTGAGAATTCCCAGATCAGCTACACAGTCTGGGGCCAGTCCACTGCCTCCTAACAGGGGTAAGAGCATGCCAGGGACTCCCATTTCTGCCAGGAGACACTCAAAGCCTGTCCTCTAAAGATTCCCAAGTATTCCCAAGCAGCCACCAACTGCACACAGCTGCCTGGAGATTCAGCTCCTTGTTTCCAGAGGAAAGCTTATCAAAGTGCCCAGACCCTGGAGCCGAAGTGAAACACTCAGGTCACTCCAAAACTCCCCAAAATCAATGGATTGAGCTAATCCTGATCTAAACAAGGCCAGGAGCYTTTKTCAGGAATCAAAGGAGGCAAGGTGACAACGAGGAGCCACCTCCTGCCTCTCRTTCTGGCCYTGCAACAGAATCTGCACCTTCCCTGTCCTAATTCCCAGGATTTTTTGGTGTGGTTTTCTTCTGGGGGATTGTGGGAATGTTTTGAAATAGCAACATCTCAGAACCCTTGTCTGAGTGAGGCAGGATCTCTCCTACAGCATGTCTCAGAACTCATCCATTTCTTTTTGTGTCTTCTTTAAGCAAAGCCCAAATTTAGGCCACATCCTATTCTGGCTCTGGCAGGGAGAGATTTTGGGAGTGAGAGATGATTTCAGTGCTGCCATCCCACTGGAACAGATGGCTGCTTTAGGGAGGCAGGCAAAGAAGCTCCCAGGCAAGGAAGTGCAACAACACACATCACCAACCTGAGATCCAAATGTGTCAACTTCTGGAGCAGGCACAGCTCCGAGGYAATGGAGGAGATTTTGTTGAAGCCCAGGCTGACATCACAAACTGAGTCTTTCAGCTCCACAAGCCTGAAGCACAAAAGGAAGATGCTCTCATTATGGAAGCTCATGYTTGCTTTGTAAGTTACTAGAAAACCTGGTTTATTCTACAAATCAAGGACAAGTTGTGCTATTTTTCTGAAGGGATTTTGAGGAGATCATGCAATGTCARCTGTGAGAGCTCTGCTCCTCCAGCCTTACATGTGGGGTAAGGCAAAGCTCAAATCCTTTATCTGCAGTTATCAGATTGCATTTTCTCTCACAAATARTGCTACCAAAGCCTCCTCAGGAAATGCAGTCAGGAGCTGTTTCAGAGACCATGGCCCAGGTGACATCACTGCCACCTCCTGCCCTTCACATGTTTTAACACAGACTTTATTCACCTTCTTCTGCAGCCAAAAAACCTGACCAAAAATTCCTATTTTTTTCCCATCTTTTGTTTCTGCTCCCCTGTTGTGCTGTTACAAACTCTGGGAGTACCTGCTGCTGCTTGCAGAAGGTTATCTATTGTACTAACACACTTTGGTGTAAAGGTTTTCACAGCTCAAAAAGTTCCCTGTTGAACCCCTCACACAGAATCTCTGGCTTAGCCCTGAAACAAAAGGCAATTAAATGAGAAACTCTCCTGTCTCCTATCTGGARTTGCATGGAATGGAATTCTGAGGCAGCTGCACACTCCCCCACACRCATCCCAGGGAATTCAGCAGCCTCTCACACAGTGACACACAGCATGGGATGCACAAGCAGCAGCTCCCAAAATTGAGTCTCTAGAAGCCTTTTTGTCCCTCTGGATTGCACCTGCCCCAGCTGTCTGTGCCAGAGGTTCCGTGTTCAGCACACCTGGGAATAAACTGCCCTCAAAAACCAGCATGGATGATTTTTGGGGGCTCCCAGAGACACAGCAGCCTTCCTCCTGACCCAGAGGGATTARTGGCTCCCAGCAGTGCCAGGGAAAGCCTTTCCTTGGCTGTGGCTGGCCCCGGTGACTGCACAGCCCCACCTGCACCACACTGGGATCTGTGTGCACAAACAGCTCAGGGGAGAACAGCATGCTGGAACAAAGGCAGGAGAGCAAACCCCAGCRGGGAATGGCCCCCCAGCAGTACCTTGGGGGGATCTCCCTGAGCTGGTTCTTGCTGAAGTTGACAGTGGCCACAGGATTGGTGCCCACGGCGTCGAACACGGCCTCGGGGATCTCGGCAGCCTGCTTGTCACTGGGACAGGAGTGACACCAATTAACCACTGCCTGCTAATTAACACGGCACTCCCACCTTCTTCTAGAGAAGACAGAGAGCAGAACACAGGSAACAGCTGCAGAAAGCTCCCAGTGCTGCCCCATGCCCACAATGTCACCAAACAGGATTTTTTMCCATTTCCCAACCCTTCCAGGTCCATTTAAGGAATAACTGAGCAGGAACTCCCCTGCCATAAGATGTTCTGGGTCTTGATGAAAATCATAAAGAGCTTCAAAGGTACTAAAACCACCTGCTGAGATTCAGCACTTCAACGAGTTARTGCAGAATATCTGATAATACAAAAAAATAACTCAAACCCCACCATCTAAATCTGCCCATRCCCAAGCACAGGAATTAAAGGGGAAAACACCCACATGCAGCAGGGTTTGTGGACAGCTTGGTGTGTAACGAAGGTGGGGAAAAAACCCACAAGCATAAAATAGGACAGTGTTCTTACAGCRTCAGGAATGGGCAATATTCCCAAATACCTGTACTCCAATAACTTCAGTGTGGTTATGGCGTGGATGTTGACCTTGGACTGGCTGGGAAGAGTCATGGCTGTCACAGGAGGCTCTTCATTGGGGCCAGGTCCATCATCTGGGGACACCAGAGGGGTGCAGGGACACAGCTGAGCTGCTCTGAGTGGCCCCAGGCAGCTGCCACCACCCCCCTCTAATCCTGCTCTACTCTGGCTCAAGACCATCAGATTCAGATCATTTCAATCATTTCCTAATAAAGGTTTTTTTACCATCTTGGATTTGGGGGTTCTTTTAGGGTGAAGGAGGGAGAAGGGRTGACCTGGACTTTGCCAAGCAGGGGAGGGAGCACTGGAGATGTGATTCTGTGAGACTCTGCTCCATGGGGTAGGGGGCTGGAAACTACAAAAACCTGGGAATTCTGACTGGAAATGATGGCCTAGAGCAGCTTTACCCACACTGGCACATCTGACCACAATTTCATTGAAAGCATTAATGTTTACAAACCCTCCTCTATGAATTTCCTTCTGGTCACTCCCCACAATCCACATGAAAAAGCTCCTGCAAGCCTGAAATGGGAATTCCCATCCAGCTGAGCAGGYGGAGTCTGGGTTTGTAAAGGATAATCCTCAGTTCAGAATGTTTATTAATAGGACAAGAAACTGAAATATCACAGCAAACTGTTGAGTAAAAGAAATTACTACTGCAAGATAACTGGGAAGAACTTGGATTTAAACAGCCATCATCCCTAAACTCTAACTTACTTTAATTTCTTAGAATATTCTCTTTAAAATTAAGTGGAAAAAAAAGCAACATACCTTGGATTTTGCTTCTCAGATATTTCAGCAGTTCCTGGGTGCCTTTCTTTAAAAAAGAAAACAAACCCCAAGTCATTCAGCAGCATTTGTGCAGCTGGGGGGACAATGCAGAGGGACAATGCCAGCACACAGGTGGAGCCCACAGCACTCCTGACTAAAAATCCCACWGAAAATCCCACAGCAGCTTGGGAGCTGGCTGAGTTATCATTTTATTTATTCCAGCTGAAAATTTCTGATCCTGAATCACAGCCTCAGGGTGCACTTTTGCAGCTCCTTATATGAAGATTTTTGGCACTTCCAAGAGCAAGTAAAAAAGTTCCAAGCAGCTTAATTTTCCCTTTAAAAAGCTCCAGCWCAATTTGCTGTGGAGAGCACATTCACAGTGCCAGTGAAGCTGACTGCTCACTGTTCTGCTACCTTTTTATGGCCCAAATCATAAACCCTAGGAAAATAATGGCAGTTTGCACCATTTGCAGGGATTTTTAACAGCTCCAAAGATTTCCCAGTCCTCTCACAGCAACTCCCAGTGGTCAYACACAGRTGCCACCTGCACAAACCTGAGYGTAGTGAAGCCCAATCTCCTCTGCACTGTTGTTTTAGGGGAAAGGCAGGCTTGGGGTGTGATTTTAGAGGGTTTTTCAGAACCAGGGACTGACCTAAAGTGCGGGATGTGAATGAACATTTCTCATTCCAGTTGACACAGCCCAGGAGACTGGGTGAACACAGAGGGGTAAGGGAATGTGGATGTTGGAAAGGAGCGAATTGTCACACAGGAATAGGCAGGGAGAGTGGGGCTGTGCTGAGCATGGCAAGGGAAGCAAACAGGGAACAAGCTGGGAAGTTGTGAGGGAAAGGTGAAGGTCAAACTGAAATCTCAGTAACAGATGTGTGGGAAGGAAAGCAGAGAGCAGGCTAAAGCTCCAGAGCCAAGTAATGGCATGGGAGTTAGCAAAAACAGACCATGATTTACCAGAAARCAACTGGAAATTCATCAAGAACCAGGAAGGGGGCTGGGACTGGAATGAGAGGCCTGAGGAAGAGAAGGTGAGCTGGGCAGGGCTGGAGAAGGGAAGAGAAGAATCTGCTGTTCCTCTGCACTCACGCCAGTCCTTCATCTCAGTATCCACCTGCTCCAAGCAGTGCCTGGGGAGCCCTAGAGCTCCTCCACCAATTGCTCCTCTAAACCAAGTGGAAAAAATGCAGCCAGGCAGAGAAAATTGAGCCACATGAATTTARAGTGTTGGTGATGGATCCAGGCAGCACAAACAGCGTGGCCTGACAGGCTCCTCATGCCTGGCCTCTGCCCCAGGTGGGAAACAGCCCAGCAGTGACAATTGCAGCTGAAGCAGCAAACCCTCAGTAACCCAGGAACAGCASAACTCCAGCATTCCTGACTCAGACTGCTTTCCAGGAGCACTCTGGACAAGTGCTCATTAACTCAGGGCACACTCTGCTCCCTCAGCCAGGCACACCAGGGCTTCCCTCTCCTGACAGATGTTACAGATTTCATTGCAACACAGACTTGTCAGCTCTGCTTATTTTGGGAGCATCCCAGTGCTTTGGGAACATTGATTTTACAACCCTGGCAAAGGCACAGAAGTAGGAATGTACAGCACCACTGAAGAGAGGGGCCTGCCAGGGAAAAGATCACAGGGAATTGGGCAGCAGGAGTGGTGCCCAGGCTCCAGCCTCCTGCTGCCCTAAGGACTCCTTTTCCTGGGAGGAACTCACACCCTCCCCTTGCTGCCTCCCTACAAGAGAACAGAGCACTGAATCCTAGAACCTCCATTAAGACAAGACCTTAAAGCCCATCCAGTGCCACCCCTGCCATGGCAGGGACACCTCCCATGACCCCAGGCTATTCCAGCCCCAATGTCCAGCCTGGCCTTGGGCACTGCCAGGGATCCAGGGGCAGCCCCAGCTGCTCTGGGCACCCTGTGCCAGGGCCTGCCCACCCTCACAGGAACAATTCCTGCCCAGTATCCCATCCAGCCCTGCCCCTTGTCCTGTTCCTCCATCCCTGACCAAAGTCCCTCTCCAGTTCTCTTGGAGCTCCTTCAGGCCCTGCAAGGCCACGCTGAGGTCACCCCAAAGCTTCTCCTCTCCAGGTGAACATTCCCAGCTCTCCCAGCAGAGCTGCTCCATCCCTGGGACCATCCTGGTGCCTCCTCTGGACCCCCTCCAGCAGCTCCAGGTCCRTCCTATGCAGATGGCCACAGACACAACCAAACCCCAGTGCTCACTTGCAGCAGGTCTCTCCGAATGGTTCTCAAAGGATTTCCCTCCAGYGCCAGGAATTTCAGCTGAGGGAGGTTCCCCAGGGTGTAAGGCAACCTGCAGAGGGAAATTACTGATTGCTTCCAAAGCAGCTCCAWAACCACTGCTAAAGAACGTGCAGTGGCTGCTCAGGTTCAAAGGAAAAGATGCAGGATCCCAGATTAATTTAGTGTTGGAAAAGTCACCCAGACCATCAAGTCCAAGCTCTGCCCAATTCCCACCTTATCACCTGCCCAGAGCTCTGAGTGCCACCTCCAGGAATTCCCTGGACACCTCCAGGATGGGCACTCCAACCCTCCCTGGGCAGTGCCAAGGCCTGACCCCCCTTTCCATGGGGAAATTCCTGCTGTGCCCACCCTGAGCCTGCCCTGGCCCAGCCTGGGGCCGTTCCCTCTGCTCCTGTCTCTGTTCCTGGAGCACAGCCCGACCCCCTGGCTGTCCCCTCCTGTCAGGAGCTGTGCAGAGCCACAAGGGCCCCTGAGCCTCCTTTGCTCCAGGCTGAGCCCCTTCCCAGCTCCCTCAGGGATTCTCCATTCCCTTCCAGCTCCTCAGGGATTCTCCACCCCTTCCGCAGTTCCCTCAGGGATTGCTCCAGCCCTTCCACTCTCCTCAGAGGATTCTCCAGCCCCTCCCCAGCTCCCTCAGCTGCTCCTCACAGCACTCCCAAGTCACAGCTAAGTCACAGGCAGAACACAGAACATTCCAGAAGTCCCAGTTTGATCTCAGCAATCCCATAACACACAGAGGGCTCCTTCATTTCCTGACTGAGTCATTCCTTAAGTGCCTCTCCCACGGAAGGAAGGAGCTGCCAGCACCCAGCCCCAGCCCAGGTGCCACTATTACCTACTGATGTCATTGTTGGCCAGGTCGAGCCTCTCCAGCTTCTGCAGCACCGTGATCTCCTCGGGCACTGCCTTGATCTTGTTGTCCCTGAGCTCCAGCACACACAGGGAGCTCAGCTGCTTCAGATTCTCTGCATTCAGGATTTCAATCTGATTCTCCCCAGCATGTAATTCCTACAGGAACAAAGGGCACGACAACTGTGGTAAAATTACTTCATAATTTATCTCCTAAATCGTGACATCAGCAGTCATCAGTATGATGATGTGGAGAATATGGACATCTTGATTCCCTTTCATCTGCCTACAAAATACCTGGATATAACCTGATTATGTTAAGAGGAAAAACAGTGTATTTACTCCATAGTTACYAAGAAAAAATGATAATGAASAAAGTGAATTTATCCAGAAGATGTTCCCAGAGATAAAAAATAACTGTTGCAGGCAATATTAGATCAGCTTTCAGTCATTCCTCTCCTGAACACTTTTTATTTTCCAAWTCTGGAAAGTCCTGCAAACTCAAAAGGCTGAACAATGAGGGCAGGAAGAGAAGTTGCACGTTAAACAGAGTTCTAAACACAGAGCTGTCAACTGGTTTTGATCACAGCACCTCACAAAAGCTGSTGTTTAAAGTAACTGTCATTATTTCAAAGTTTACAGCACAGGCATTTCCAGCAGAGCAGCCATTCCAAGCTCACCTTCAGTAACTTGCAGGAGGGAAGCTCTGGCAAGGAACGCAGTTTGTTTCTCCTCAGGTACAGCTGCTCCAGGGATGCCATGGTTGCTAATTTAGGAGGGACCGTTTCCAGGTAATTTTTGGTACAATCCAGTTGCCTCAAGCCTGTGGAAGTCAATGTCCAGTGAGAAACAGAGGAGAAGATAAAAATACCTTTCTACAGCACCATAAATGTCCCGAGGTTTAATTTAAAATAAACACAACAACATTTTGCCAAACAAATTCTAGAAATAATAACARTGATTTTCTTGAGGAAACAGTAACTCTTAAAGGATCTATTTAAAAACCCTGCACTGTATTGRTGAACATAAGCACAGCACTGGCTGTTTGGCATTTAATAACCCGAGGAAAGTGATTTACTTTTCATGGCACTGAGATCTGCAGGCAGCTCCTTGAGCTGGTTACAGGCCAGGTTGAGCCGCACCAAGTTCACCAGCAGAGCAAAACTGGTGGGGATGGCTGTGAGCTGGTTGTTGGACACATCCTGCACGTGGAAACAGAGAGAGAGAGAGATGAGAGGTGTCTGAAACATCCCAGGAGTGCTGCTACTGCAAAGTTAATTAGTGGCAGAACAGTAAAATTAGATTGCTGACAACTGGCACAAGRGTGAGAGAAGGAACAACTCCCCCAGGACTGACAGATCACGAGGGATTTCAGCTTTCCCAAAATACGTCAAACCAAGAACACACTAAAAACAAACCCCACCATGCAGTAACTGACATTAGAACAGCCACTGGAATATTTGCCAAGTCCTGCTGCTGAATGCCAGGGACTTTTAACTAGCAGAGAAACCCTTTCCAAACACAGGAACAGGTCTGAAGCTGTGCTTTACCAGCTCCTCCAAGCTGAGGAGCTGCCCCAGGCCCTCGGGCAGCTGGCTCAGCTCGTTGTGCTGCACCAGGAGGCTCCTCAGATGGGGCAGCTGCAGCAGCTCCTCGGGAAGGCTCCTCAGTTTGTTGTGGCTGGGGTGGAAACATGGAACACAAAGGGAAAGGAAAAACACTCAGGAGATTTTAGGAATGTAACCGCACACAGAACATTTGTGTGCCACAGCCTGCTGGTCAGGACACTGCCACCCCTAAAGAACAACTGACTATCTTTATTTATTTGTTCAAGAAGACTTTTAATCCTACTCTGAATTTACAAATTCCAGGTTTTTTTGTTTATGTACTTCACACAAACAGTGGCAGCATAACCTCTCCTTGCACACAAATTTACAAAATTACCCCAGTAAACAGAAGATTCTGAACCTTCCAGCACAAACAAGATCTACACAGTTATTTACAATGTGCATTATTCATGACTGGAAACATTTTATCCTCAGAACTGCCAGACTGAAGCAAATAAATGCAAATAAATATTTTGTGTATCATTATTCAGAATATCACTGCTTACACCTTCCAAGCAATTGTGACTTTGAATATCAGTGAAAACAATTTCTAGAAACCCAAGGCCACCGGTTTTGATCCAAAATGGATAATATAACAAATATAATATATAAAAATACCCTACAGTGAATAATCTGGAATTAATTTTTTGAAAGAAAGGTTTCTATCCTGCAATCTCACTCACACCCAAAAGTCATCACAGCATCCCTCATGTTTGATCTGTAACATGGCCTTACCTGACATCAAGTTTCTGGAGATTTTCAAGTTGCCCTAAAGCAGAAGGAAGTGATGTCAGTTGATTGTCATGCACCTGAAAAAGAGAGGTTTTAGGACAGTTACTAATTTGTACCTCAGAGGGGTTTTTTTTTCAGGAAGAACTCCCCAGTATCCCATCTGTCCCAGCCCTCTGGCAGTGGYAAGCCATTCCCCCTTGTCCTGCTACTCCAGGCCCCTGTGAAATGAATACACCAGGGAAATGGAAAACAAAGATCCAGGACAACGTTTCCCCATGTCCTACATGGAAGCGCCGTCAGAGCYCCAAGGGACCCCTGTACTCACGTCCAGCATGGTGAGGGCAGGCAGCAGCTGCACATCCTCCGACAGGCTCTGCAGCTTGTTGGAGGCCAGGATCAGCRTGGTCAGGTCCGTCTGCTCCCACCAGCGATCCGCAGCTCCGAAGGACAGGTTCTGCTGGGCTTCCTCCGGCGTGTCCAGGTTGATCCTCCACACYTGCTCCGGCACTGCAGCACAAACACAGCCGTCAGCTGAACCCCYCAGGTGTCTGCTCCAAGATTTCACAGTCAGAGTGCTTTTGGGGCGTATAATTATTGAGTAGGTTGGYATGGAAGGGACCTTGATGATCATCTAGTTCCAACCCTTCTGCCTTGGGGGATGACATATATAGAGGTAGATAAATATATGTGGATTCATACAGTCARATACATATGTGTYTACATYTATAAAAWCATATATCTATACATAGATACATATATATATATAAATATACATGCACACATGTATATAATACACACATCCCAATAGTCACTCCCCAGTCCATTGTGTTCCAGAGACATTTTTGCAAAGGTATCAACAAAAGCCGATGGAAACATGCCAGAAACAGACAACAGCGAGCAGATGGCGCTCCCCGGGAGCCGCTCCCGCCCCGCCCGCAGCCCCGCGGGCTCCCCGGCCGCAGCCCCGGCGAGGCCGGCTGGGCTCACGCACCGTGGGTGAGGCCGCGTCCCGCCAGGTTGAGCTGCCCGCTGCGCCGCGCCAGCCGCAGCAGCCCCTGGCGCACCCGGCGGTCGGCTCGGCCGCCCGCCCGAACCCCGGCCCCGCGCCACCGCCGCCCGCCCGCGCCCGCCGAGCCGCCGCCATCGCCGAACAGCCCGAGCGGACCGGGGCCGGCGGCCGGCCCGGCCGGAGCCGCGCTGCAGCCGCTCGCTCGCTGCCGGAGCCGGGGCTGGGGCCGCCCGCAGCCGGAGCCGCCCCGCCGTCGCAGGCGGGGCCCCGCGGGCGGCCGGCCCAGCCCCGGCGCCGCCATTTCCCGCCCCGCGGTGCCGAAATGGAGCCCCGGAACTCGGCTGCTCGGGGTGTTGTACACGGACACACGAGGAACAGCGCACGAAACGGCGCTTTCGCATCGGTTTATTGGTTTTGCTTTCCCCCTTAGCCCTGTGCGCAGCTACACTGCAGCCTCCTGGGGGGCTGTGCGTGGCTGGGCTCCGTGATCTCCAGGGTCTGGCCAACCTCAGCAGCATCTCAGGATGGTTCYGGTTGGGAGGGATCCCACGGCTGGGGTGGAATGAGATGYTATTCAAAGTCACAATTGCTTGGAAGGTGCAAACAGTGATGTTCTGAATAATCATACACAAAATATTCCACGCCTTCCACTGTCCCCTGTTCCTTCCAGCCCCAGTGTCCAGCCTGGCCTTGGACACTTCCAGGGATCCAGGGGCAGCTGCAGCTTCTCTGTGCCAGGACTTCCCCACCTTCCCAGGGAAGGATTCCTCCCCAGTATCCGATCTAAACCAGCCCATGGAACAAGCCCTGTGCCAGCTCCCACCAGCAGCTCCCAGTGAGAGGAAAATGCTGATAAAGGAATGTGGCCCCATGTTGGATTGTAGTTCTCTTCGCTCTGTAACAGCACATCTGTGTTTCAAACACTCCCCTCTTTGAAAAATGCTTCTAAGAGCAGTTCCATTGGAATGAAAAGTAATTAGTGAAGGTTTAAGTACATTAGTCAAGTTTGTAATTTGGGAAATTCACTTCAGGCACTTGCTCTTGATTAAGGATATTGGCCTCATTAGTTTTTTTACCAGTGTTCTTTAATCTCCCCACTTCTTTTTTCTCCTCTCTCAGTGGAGGCAGAAACACACAGAAAATACCGGGTATTTCAACTGATTATTTAAAAAAACAGTGGTGGTTAAAAATGGGTTTTAAGGACTTCAGAGGGTGAGTGCTCTGTGCCTCAGGGCCCCTGGTAAAAACACTGTCACTTTCATCTCATTCAGTTTCAATGCTGTTGGATAGCTAAGGTCCACGTGAAACATTGCTGACAAATTCCAATCTGGAATTTAAGCTTATGGCAATTCAGTACAAGATACAGCATGTGTGATATTTCATAAGAGGAAATGTGATATCTGCTAAGGGAGGACACTGAGCATCACCTACTTTATGAATCAGATGAGGTAGAATTTCAGCTGGATTAATAAATAGGCTGGTTTTATTTACATTCAGGAYCATTTATGGGAAACACATTAARARAAAGCAACAAACTCATCAGGAAATAGCATGATTTGTACTATGTAAACTGCAAATACATTTTTTCCCCCTCTTTAATGAGAAACTCCCACCCCAACGTTGTACTGCTTGTGATGCCTTTTCCAAGGCTACCTAAAAACAGAGGCCAGACAGAGTTAAGGGAGTAAAAAGCAGGTATATTTATTGAAGGCTCTTCATGTACATTTTGGGCAGACAAAGCCTGCCAGGTACTACACCCAAAAATAGATGATGGGTCACTAATTTTTACACTTTTATAAGTTTGGTCCATTTTCATATTGGGGATTGATCCTCCAATTACATCTTCAGGTAATGAAGTCATTCACCCCAAGTTTGCTCCCCCAACTCACTTTTGTTTCCATCTCTCAGGGCCTGAGGCAGTGAGGAGTCCCTGATTGCCAGGCCTGGAGAGGAATTGTTGTGTCTGCTCAAAATGGGACAGCAGCAGCTCACACTGTACGTGGAGTTTAGAGCTCTGCACTAAAGAACTGCAGGATCACAAAAACAGAAAAGCCAGAATCCTAAGGCATCACTGGGACAGTGTATTTTGTGTGAGTTRGCTCTGTGAAATGACGAGGCGGCAATAGCGGCCCCTCAGAGCCCCCTCAGCTTTCCCGCGCGCGGGGCCGTGAGGAGCGTGTGGGGGGGCCGAGCGCGCCCCTCCCGCAGCGCGCCGCCCGCGCGCGCGGCGTGCCCTCTCCTCCGGCGCGTCGGCGGCGCGGCGCAATGCCGCGGGACCGCGCGCGCAAGGCGCGGCGCGGTGCTACCGTGGGATACTGCGGCCCGGGCAGGCTGGTGAGGCGGCGCGCGCGGGGCCGGCGGGGGCGAGCGAACCGGGCCGGGGGCGGCGGGGCCGGGCCGAGCGAACCGCGCCGGGGGCGGCGAACCGCAGCGCCCCGCCCGCGCCTCACCCGCCCCCCGCCCCCGCTGTGTGTGTCTGCTGCAGCACCGGCGGAGCGGGCGGCGGCGCGATGGCCTCCAGCAGCGGCACCGACGTGATCCAGGTCACCAACGTCTCGCCCAGCGCCAGCTCGGAGCAGATGCGGACCCTCTTCGGCTTCCTGGGCAAGATCGAGGAGCTGCGCCTCTTCCCCCCCGAGTGAGTGCGGGCCCGGCCCGGCCTCGCCGCCTCCCCCTCCGTCCTTCCCCCCCCGCGGCCCGGCGCCGCCTCCCTCCCGCCCGCCCCCCCGGCGGCTCCCGGCCCGGGCCGCCCCCGCTCCCGGGGATCCCGCCCGGCCGCGGCGGGGGCGGCTCTCGCTGCGCACCCCCCGAGCCGGTGCGCCCGGCACGGCTCGGCTCGGTCACGGGACTGCGGGGATTAGTGCGGGCGTGGAGCGACACGTGCGGCTCCGGTGAAACCCACGTTTGTCTGCAGGAGTTGTTTGTCCGGGGTTGTGCCCGCTGAGCCTCTGCTGTCTGCGTCACCCCCGCAGCGCCAGAACTTCTAGATGTAGATAAATGCGTTTGTTACYAAGAGTTTTCTGCTAAAAAAGCAGCTTACCCCTATTGTACAAAAAATACACTTCTAGTATTTCTGTTCCTTGCGAACAAATCTGTGCTGAGCAGAAAGGAAACCGCAGATAGACAAATACATATTTCTCAGTTGCACCTCTTGCAAGGAATTCGGTGCAAATTAAAACAAATAATGCACGTTTCAAGTGCATACATAACTAAAAAGAAAGTTTCAGGTACCCCGGCAATTTACAAGTAGCAATAAACAAAAAAAAATAGAAATAAGACAGTTTTTATGTCTTCACTTGCAGTCAAGTTCTAATGAACATAAATAGTGCTTTCAGAATCCTTTCTGATGCAATATAAAACCTGGGTGTTAGCAGTGCTSATGGTTTCAGTTTGATTGATTTACAGAGCCTGGTGCCATTATATGGTGTTTTTCATATTCATTATATAAATTAAAGGTTTTCTTTCTGCCACGTTTAAGATTAATCAAACAATCAATTATTTGTAATGCCCAAAATTACTTGGGTTTATTATTTTAGGGGGAAAAAAAGTATAGCAGAACATTTATTTTTCCACTGAGGCTTCCATTCCTGTTAACAGAAACCAAAGACAGTTCCKGAGGGAGTTTCCATGTTCCCAGCTGGGATAACTGGCATGGCAGGAGCTCACCTGTGGCAGTCCTTTCCTGGCCTGCTCTGTGTTTGAGCACTTTGTCTCGTTTTTCAGGGCACTTGTTGGAGGTGATTTGTGTCTCTGAAACTTTGTAGCTTTAGATACACATTAACTAACCTGTTCAGAGATTGCTGCAGTGCCTTGGTGTCCTTTCCCTTGTGTGAGGAGCTCACTCCTCGGAGGTTTTCCCTGGGCTGATAGGAATCTGCTCTGGGTCACTTCAGGGCCCCCATCCACATCCCCCCAAAGGAAGGGACATTTCCTGATAGTGCCAGGTTCTTTTTCTGCTCCTTCTCCTTCAGATTCCAGCTCCTGACTTTTCCCTTCCCATGGTGCCCATCCATTTTTGGAGGGGTGTGGGATATAAATCATAATCAGTGAGTTCTCCCCATAATGGAGATTCCRTCCTGGATCCTGCTGGCATTCTCCCTTGTCTGTAGTATTTGAGGAACCAATCCCATTTCCTTTGCTCCACCCCTTTGTTTGATCTGTGTCACTCTGCCTCTGCTGTAGAACTTCCTTATTCTCRTGCTCTTCCAGATCATGTGTAACTTCCTGAGCTTCTCTCAATTCCTGTTTTTCCTCCTTCCCCTCATCCACCTCCTTTTCCCAGTTTATGTAATCCCCTGTTTCCCATTTCTTGTACACCTCAGCTGCATCTTTAATGCACAGTCTGCTTTGGGACTTGTTCCAATCTTCTTCCCCCTCCTCCTCCTGCTTTTCCCCGACTCCATTGCCTGGTTCTCATCTTTATTATATTCCATAAAGCTCCATCCAGACTGGAAAGTGGAGGGAGTGGATTTCTGAGTTTCCTGTATTGCAGCCCCAGGAAATCCTTGTGTGTCCCAGCATTCCAGTGGCTGAGAGACAATTCCTGAATGCTTCAGCCTTGGGTGAATTAGAATAATGATGGATGGTGGCTTTTTTTGGGAYCTGTTGGGAACATCCAGTTCTTGCTGAATTTCACCCAGCTTGGATTTGAGAGTGAGTGGAAATACCATTTTTAAAAGTGCAATACACAGATGTAAATTAAATGTCAGGCTGCAGAAGCGTTGCCTAACACATTTTCAGTTGATATTTTAGGTTCATTATTTTGGGAGAAAGCTCAGCTACCCCAAAGCATTCCCAGAGGCACTCCTGGCTGTAAACAGCATCTGCTGAAGAGTCAATAGGATCTGCTCTGGTTCACATTCCTTTGTTATCTGGCATTTTAAAAATGCTTCAAAATACTGGGCTGCATCTCTATAATGAATTGAGTAATTTTTATACAGCTTAGGTTAGGAACTCCTTCAGCTCTGCCATCAACCCTTGATTTACTTTCCTTTACAGTATTCTGTGATTTTGTTAAACGCCTTCTACTAAGGCTTCTTTGGTTTTATGTAATTATTATTTTTTATTTCTTGTTATTTCTTATTAATTATTACTTATGGGCTAAAAAAGGCACCACTTTGGCAAGCTGCTGCYGATTCCTGGGCACAAATGAGCCAACAGATTCAATTTTTTTTTTCTCATTTATCACTGCAGTTATTTCCCAATTTATTCAGTCTGCAGGCTGTGGGAGCAAGTGGCTGTTTCTAATTTTAATGTTTCAGAAGCTGCAATGTGCTGGCTCCAATTTAGTTTTCCACACCAGGTGAAATGTAAGGTTATTGAAGTGTGGTCTGACAGACACTGGGGGCAGTTGTGTGTGTTGGGCCCAGTGGGGCTGAAGGTGAGGGAGCTTTTGGCATTTGCAGTGCCCAAAATAGACCCTGGATCTGTCTGCTGGTGTCYGAGCTGTTCCCTGAATTCTGACAACCCCCAGTGCTGAAAGGCTTGATCAGCCTCAGCAGCCCAGATCAATCTGCTCTGGAGCTGGGGTGCCTTTGAAGTCGGATGTTTTGGAGTTGGGCTGGCAATCCAGGTAGGAAAAGCAGCTTTTTGTCAGGATCAGTGATGTTTTCAGAGCTCCCCAGGCTGATCTGGAGCTCTGGCCTGGTGTAGGAACAAGGGTTTAGGATTTGCTGCTGCTTCCACTCCCTGCCTGGACCTTCTGGAGGCAGCTRTTAACTCCTCTGTCCCACGGTTCTGTCTGCAGAAGAATTTTCCTTCCTGTCTTTCATTAGTACATCCAATTAGGGCAAAATCTGCCCCACTTTCAGGATAGGGGGGCTCTTAAAACCCATCCTGGACCTTGCCTGGATTGACTGCACCTGGTTTTTCAGTTTGGTTTGGTTTTAGGGAAGTTACAGCTGTAGTTCTACCATTCTTTCCTGTTTRAGGAAGTAGATATTTCTGGGTCGGTTTTTCTTCGAAGTGGCTCAGAACTTCTCAGTTTTGGGTTTGTAGGTTGACAGTCACTTGTTCTGAGCTGGAACAGGCACAGGCCTACCTTGGAGGGAGGGCTGTTTCAGTGTGCTCAGTTTTTCATTCCTGCCTGAGCTCCTTACATTTCCTTGTGTTTGTTCTTCCCTGCTGAAGACAGGCAGGAGCTCAGCACTGGGCATTCCTCAGGATGTGGGAGCATGGTGAAGTTTAGTCTAGAAGCTGGGATGGAATTGGGTTGATGAATGAAACAGAATCCCAGACTGGTTTGGGTTGGGAGTGARCTTAGAGCTCATCCAGTGCCACCCCTGCCATAGGCAGGGACAGCTTCCACTGTCCCAGGCTGCTCCAACCTGCCCTTGGATGCTGCAGGGATCCAGGGGCAGCCAGAGTTCTTCTGGGAGTTCTGTTCCAGGGCCTGCCCACCCTCCCAGCCAGGAATTCCTTCCCAACATCCCATCCCTCCCTGCCCTCTGGCAGATCAAAGCCTTCACCCCACACCCTGCCCCTACATGCCCTTGTCCCAAGTCACAAGGATCCTTTAATCATCATCCCCTTCATTTCACAATTTACCTTAATCAGTCATCTGGGGCCTAAAGCAGAGAGTGTGAAACCTCAGGGTTTAACTGAGACAGATTTGGTCACTTTTTCTTTTTTTTCAGCCAAGTTTTCCTCCCAACCAGGGCAGAATTTGCARTTAGGTGGCCGCTCATGGATTTATTGTGCATAGCAGAGCTCACACGCAGCTCCAAGGGATAACAGAGCTCACGTGCAGCTCCAAGAGAGGGGATATAACAACTGGTGGGGTTTTGGGGTTGGTTGGCCSTGTCCCTGCTGTCCCTGAGTGTGGCTCTGTCTCTTGCAGTGACTCCCCCTTGCCGGTGTCGTCGCGCGTGTGCTTTGTAAAGTTCCACGACCCCGACTCGGCCGTGGTGGCCCAGCACCTGACAAACACTGTGTTCGTTGACAGAGCCCTCATAGTCGTTCCCTATGCTGAAGGTTTGTACCTTGTTTGATGTTCTATGGGGCCACCCTTGGGTGGTGGTTGGTTCCTGTCTAGTGCTCAGAATTTAACAGTAGTCCTATGTCAAACATGTCCGAGATTGCCATTCTGAAACCCTTGGTATATTGCCTTTGGCCCCTGCATTTGGTCAGTTTGTTTCCATAGTGACACCAAATCTAAGTGGAAAGTTTTGTGTGTCTTGAAGTGTAGAATAAGAACGTTTTAGGCAGAATTCTATGCCAATTTTSCTCCGTGTCAGTCTCAATGAGACATTTTCCCAAACAGTTTGTAATGCAAACAGGTCCATGCTTTAAGGAAATTTTACCTTAATAATTGTTTGCCACTTTCTTCACGAGAATGGTTTCTCCCTCCCTGAAAGTGCATGGGAGAGTAATTAACATTCCTTTGGGCTATGCTGCCACTGCATTTATTTGGGAACATCCCCAAAAAAAGGCCCTCACTCTCCTTGTGGAGTCCAGTATACCAAGGGTTTGAATAATTACGGTTTAATTCAAAAGTGACAACTTCCAAGAGGTGCCACATGGGCACTGGTCCTAGTTTTTAATTCCAAGTTTTCTTGTTCATCCTTMATATATTTAATAGAATTTCACTAAATAATAAACTCTTCTCTCTGTTATTTGTGTGTGTGATTTTTGTAGTGGAGAAGGCAAATGCAAAGCCCTTCCAGATGACTGAAAAACAGTGGGTCCTCTGCAGCTACAGGGGATTCTAGCCATTAACTAAAGGCCAGCAAGCACTCAAGTCCCCAAGTGTTTTCCTGGTGTAACCACTTGTTAACTACATTTTCTCTTCTTCTTTTTATTTTTACATTTTAGGGTGTTACAGTAATTTGAAAGGCAATGAGCAGGGTTTTTGGAACTTACCTTAAAAGCAAAGTGCTGAGAAGACACCTCTTCTTACAGAAGTCTTATTAAACTCTTCTAGACTTGCTTTAGAAGTAACTGATTTCCATTGTACTTGTGCATTTCTTGATTTACTTCTGGGAAAGGTTGAATTGAATAAAATCTTGCAGATTAAGTCATACTACAGTGCTAAGTTGGGTACATGGCCTGGGGTCACACCTGTAATCCTTATCTGTCATGCTGGAGCTGTCTCTTGAGGCCTGGGGAGCTGTCTTATCTTATCTTTGTATTCTTTAAGCTTAAAAGATATGAAACTTAAAAGATATCCAGCCTAATTCCTGGAGTGTAGGAATGTGCAATGTGGCCTCTGAGTGAGCCCTGCTGCTTCCTGAGGGCACAGAACCCCTTCTGCAATGGAGTTACTGCTCCTGCTGCCACTGCTGCAGAACAGCAGAGCTGAGAGGCTGCTTGTCCCTGTGTGGGTGTTAAACACAGCACCAGTCCAGTGAGATTCTGCTGGAATATTCTCCAGGGCCCATGGGAATAATGCCAGTGTTTAACTCTTCCTACAAGGATAAACTCACCTTTCTCTTTATCCAGAGTGGACAAAGTGAGACAGACAAACCTGGCACATAGAGAAACCTGCCCAGCAGCTGGGCTGCAGAAAATCCAATTATTAAAGTAGAATGTTTTCCTGGGCCTGTTAAGGAGTCACTCCTGGGCTGTACCTTGTGTTGTCTAACATTTCAGAATTTAATGGCCTTGGCACATCACAAGAGAGATGTTCAGCCAATAAAGTATTGCCCCTGGGTTGATAATCCCATACCTCTSTCCCTGTGCTGGAGTACAGTTTTCKCCCAAAATTCAGCCTGCCAGGGTCCCAGTTCGACCAGGAGCAGCATTTCCCCAGCCCACAGTGCCACTGCTGATGTGCTTAAAGCCAGGCCTGTGCTGAGTGGGGCCCTCCTGTCTCTGATTTCTGCTGTGCTAATGAACCTGTGTGATTGCCTGTCACTAAAGCAAATGTTTATTATCTGTCTAGTGCAATAATTCCCCCCCTGTCCCAAGTTTTAGCTCACACAGACACTTTGGTGTTGGCTGTTGCTTTGTGTTATAGAGCTATACACAAAGGCTACGGTAAGGTTTAGTATTTGTCATTTTCTCTGGGCTAATTCCTGGATTTGGAAGGAACTCTTAAGGTTAAAGATGGCTGGGGGGGGTGTTTAGGTTCTTTGGTTAATGTTTGTTTCTTTTGTCTGTTTCTTTTTCTTTCATTTCTACACATTCATGCAGTATTTCATGGTTCTAACAAAGCAGCAGTAAAAAAAGCTCTTGAAGCATGAAAATTAACTGGTGAGGGGCCTCATTGCTTTTTTTAAATTGTAGTTTATTTAAATACTTTTTYAAGAAACAATTAGAGGATCAGATGCATGAATTTTTTTAATGGATGCAGATCTTCTGTGAGGTGTCTCGAGCTAAGTCTGAGGATTTGTATTTAGATGCCAGAAATGTTGTAGTTGCACTAATTTGAAATGTTTAGCTGTAATTGATAAATATCCTCTTGAGACTTAATTTTGCATGCCAAATGACCCCATAATCTCTCTGTAGGTATGTTGATATATTTATGCATTCCTGCCCTTTGCCTCCATGACCTTTTTCCCTGTCCCTCCATAACTTTGGGTATCTAAAGTGCTGCCAGCTCAGTGCCACGAGCCAGATATCAGTGCTGTGTATTGTACATTTGTGTAGATTATCGGCACTTCTCAGTATAGGTGGGAGGAACCATTACCTTTATTTAACAGTGGTTTTTCTTTTTTGTTGTTGTGTTTTACAGTTCTTTTCCCTGGTTCAGCCTGAACTATATACCAGGCCCTGCTGAAAATACCACCCAACAGTTTTCTTCTGCAGCTTATCCAGTTTCTCTTAAGTGCCCTGTACATATTGTATGTTTTATGATGAGATGCAGTTTCTTAATATGTATTACAGAAACACTACTGGTATTTGCAACTATATAGTAAAATTGTTTTATTGAACTCTCATTTTGGGGGCTTGGGCACATTAACAAATTAATCCATCTGTATAGGGCTTTTGCTGTTGGATAGAGTAAAACTCCCTCCACAACTGTTTGCTAGTAGGGCCCTGAGCACTCTGTGTGCAGAGCAGGCAGTGCAGTAACCCCTGGGCTTAGCTGGCTGCAAGAGTCCCCTGTGCCACAGCAGGTGGCAGCAGCACTGCTGGTGCTCTAAGCTGGCACATATTGGAACAAAAGCATTTTACTGCACAGGTAAGGAATGTGCCAGCATCCCTGTGTGTATCCCAGCCACAGACACACCCCCAGCATTCCCGGAGAGCCGCAGGGACCGCATTCCATGTGACACGTCAGCAAAAGCCCTACCCAAAACACCCATCCCTTCTCTTTAAGTTTGCCAAAATTTGTATGGTAGGTGTAAAAGAAAACATAGTGAACTGTACCATATTATTAACCCCTAAATCCAACTTTTTTTGTCTTGTGTATCTTGATTTTTCTGTGTGCTTTGTAGTGAAGCAGCCGACACGAGTCGTTGTTCATAAAACAGCTTTTGAAAGTTGAGAGCACTCTCACCCCTGGAGAACCGACTGTGCTTGCTTACGTTTGGTTCATGACTTAAAAATCGAGTACAGGTGATGAAACCTTGGCAGTGTTAACAACAAAGTAGTGTGTATTGTGCTATTTTTTTGCTCTAGAAACTTAACCTTTTGTAGAGAAAAAGGAACAGTCAAATTGTCACCCATTGAAGTTGCATTCTGACKAAAAAAGTTAATGCTAAATATTAATAGCCATCAAGCTTTGTATTTTAGCCAACATAAGTACTTTCAACAAACTCAGGTGGTGTATCAGGGAGACTTTGCTGGGTGTATTTGTGTATTTGGTGCCTCTGGGCTGGGATGCCCTCTAATGCCAGGCTGTTTCCCTGCAGGAGTCATTCCTGATGAGACTAAGGCTTTGTCTCTCTTGGCACCAGCTAATGCCGTGGCAGGGCTGCTGCCCGGGGGTGGCCTGCTGCCCACTCCCAACCCTCTCTCTCAGGTAGGCTGGGGAACCCCTGGGTGTCTTCTGCTACATTCCACTTCATTCCTGCTCTTTCTTTCAGGACTGATGTGTTGATTCCAACTCCTAGAGTGATTTYTTGACCCTGATGGATTGGGACAGCTCTGATGTGATCGGGGCACGACAGTGACAAGTTGTTAGATAGAATATCCTTATTTCCCTGTTTCCTGGTTTCTCAGGGCCCTGTTTGTGCCTCCCACCCCTCTCACCCGCTGTACTTTACAGATGTGACAAGCAGTAGAGACCTCACAGATTTTAAATTCCTCAAGTCCAAGGAGCTGCCACACTGTGAGATTCCCTTCWTTAATCCTCCAGCTGAGGGGAAAATTGGAGCCTGCTTGTGTGAACCCACAGGAATTCATGTGGAAGATGAACAGTGAGAATTGCACATTGTGAGAGAAGCTGGAGTCACAGCTCAGCTCTTAACAGGGCACAGAATCAAAGTGCAGGAGGCAAATTAATCATAATAAAGCCTCATTAATTCTGCACCTCTCAATCCTTCCCCAGCTCCTGCTTAGCTGAAGGSCCCCCTGGCCATGGAGCTGCTCAGAAGAGAAGAGCCTAAATTTAACCTTTGAAACCCAGGGAAGGGGTTGGGAGAACCAAATACAACCCAAAAAATTTCATTCACTAAAAAAACTGTGCATATAAATCCTGGAAATGGATGTTGAGCCACCTGAACTGCAGCTGTGTCTCTGAGCCCAGGCTGCTCCCAGCCCCTCTGTGGGATGTGTTCAACACATCCATTTTAGGGGACTGTGCTGCACAGTTCAGCACATCTTGGCAGTGTGTGTTGGGTTTGTGTCTGCCTCAGTCATCTCATTTGAAATGGCCCAAAATCAGCTGCTTTAGGGAGCCTTCTGCTCTCCCAGTAGCTTTTTAACCAAATTGGAGACATTTGCAGGGATGCAGTATTGTTAAATTGCCTTTCAACATAAACCATGGCCATCTCAACCCTAAAACGAAATAGAAATGGGCAATAGCCTCAAAAACTTGYAATGAATTTCCATTTTAGCACTGAAAAATAACTTCATTTTCAACTATCCCTTCAGTTTGCTGGAATGCTTTACTCCTTCACCTTTATTTCCCCTGCCCAGTGATCTCCCTGACTGATTTTTGTCACTGCCTGTGCCCTAACTGCTGTCTCTGCCACAGATTGGTGCTGTCCCTTTAGCTGCTTTAGGAGCTCCTGCTCTCGACCCTGCCCTTGCTGCTCTTGGGCTTCCTGGAGCAAACCTGAACTCCCAGGTACGTCCTCATTCCAAATATCCTTTGTTGCCCCCCTCTTTCCTGCTCTGAGAGTGGTTTTCCATTTGTGTCACTTCGCAGCCACTGCCTGGGAACTCCAGGGATTGGAATGAAAAATACCTGCTTGAGTATCAAATTAAATGTTGGAAGGGGCCAAGGAATAATTTGGGGATAGCYATGAAATYTTTCAAATATGTGTCATTATCAGGCCAGGAACCTGCCTTGTTCCTRAAGTAAAAAGTAGTTTGACTTTTTAATTTTGTAGGTGTCAAAAATGTGAGGAGACTGCATTAGGTTGTTACAGCTGAACAAAAAAGGCTTTTAAGTTCTAAGTACTAGAATATTCATGTCAATAAAAATATATCAATATAAATATATTGGTCATATCTATATAGATAAAATATTTAAGAGGTAAGAATCAAATACTCTTTTACAGCCACAAGAAGCAGCTATAATTTATTGCATTGCTACTACCATCACTTAAATTTTTTATGTATTRCCATGTGGAAGAACAAGCAAATGAAGGTGAAAATTAAATAACAAATGAAAAAAGCAATTTAAAGGCAAATTAGAAGAATGTAAATTTGGGCCGATGGAGGATTTTTGTACATGAAACCATCAGATTGTAACAAACATTTAAAAAATGAAAGTTGGGGTTCATTATAAAAACACCGAGTGAGGATTGAACTTTTTTTCTTAATACCRCATTGGTGCAGGAAGTGACTGATCATGATGCCTGGATTATCCTAAGAGCTGTAAAATACATTTTTTTTCCATGGAATTTTTAAATTTTAAATTTTAAATTTTTAAATTTCTAAGTTGGCATTGAGGTCCTCAGTGGACAGACAGCTTAGAGAGGGCTCTGTTCTCTTGCAGTGACAGAAATAACCTGTGCACAAAAAGTTACTAGAACATAATGATAAACACATCCCAGCAATGTATTTTTATCTGTTGGTATTTTTATCCATTTGTGGTTTTGTCCCTGATCCTGCCCAGGCAGGGCTGGCTTTGGCTGCTGTGGAAAATGAATCCCCAGAGCCCCAGTGTGGGGTGTTCACACCCTCCCAGTCACAGCAGCCCAGTGTGGCCTTTCCTCTTTGCTGGGGGTGTTCTGCTCTGGTTTTCCAGCTGGGAAAACTTCCAGGGGACATTCCAAGGAAAGTTCTRTGGAGCTCTCACATCTCCCAGCCTGGTTCTAACTTTGTTTTTCCCTCACAGTCTCTTGCAGCAGATCAGCTCCTAAAACTGATGAGCACAGTGGATCCAAAGTAAGCACCAGTGTTCCCAAACCCTTGTACTGCACTGCTGGGGGATTCCATGGGGATATCTATGGGGATTCAGTGCCCAGTCCCTGTCCTGCTGGAGCTGGAAGGGCCTTGGAGCACCCTGGGCTWGGGAAGGTTCCCTGCCCATGGCAGGGGCTGGGATCAGATGGGCTGGATGTCCCTCCAAACCAAAAGTGTGCCAGGATTCCCTGARCCTGTGAACTCTGACAGTGCAGGCCTGTATCCCTTGGGTTCCTGAGTGCTGAATTTTGGAATTCTGTGTTSCCAGGTTGAACCATGTGGCTGCAGGTCTCGTGTCCCCCAGTCTGAAATCAGATACCTCCAGTAAAGAAATAGAAGAGGCCATGAAGAGAGTCCGAGAAGCACAGTCCCTAATCTCTGCTGCTATAGAGCCAGGTAATTCCAGCCTGGAATGAGCCATTCCAGCCAGCATGGGGCTGGGACACAGCACCTGATCCAGACTCARGCTCTGCAGAGCCCTGCCTTCATGCCTGTGCTCTGTGGGGAATTCACTTACTAGGTTTTTAATCATCCTGCAGRGGATGCTCCATTTCCTGCAGAAATGGGCTGGAATGAATCCATGGATTTTCCCAAAATTCACTGATTTGAAGGCTGTAAAACACCCAGGCTTCCCTGAGGGAAGTTCTTGCTGCTGTCTCAAATTCCAAGGGAACATGGATTTTTTGGCCTCACCAGTTGGCACCCTGGTGATGTTTCTCAGGGATGCTTTCCTTTATCTTCATTCCTAATCTGGGCAGGTTTGTAAATAGTTCTCTTTTTTGGAGCTTCTTTCAGCAGGTTTGATTTTTAGAACAAGATCCGGCAGCTCTCACAAATGTCAGAGRCACCAAATCTGAGAGGCAAAAACTTGAACACTGAAAATACAGAATATTCATCAGTCCTGCAGCCTCCTGATGATTTCTAGAAAGAGCAGAGATCTTGTTCTTGCTTAGCTTGAGGCTTTTTTGTGGGAAATTCAAAACAATCATTTGACAGGTTCTTCAGCCCCTCAGGAAATGGCAGATTCTAGGATTTTCACAGGATTTTCTATTGCCCTGCAGGCGTCACCTATTCACTGACTTAAGATTTTTTCTGAATTTTSACTTCTCCAGTTTTGTATAAAACTGTTATTTTGTGTTACAAACATGTTCCCGTCCTCTGTTGGTTCTTTTTGTCTTCTTGTGAAGAAAATTATAGATGAGCCTTCATTTCAAATGGCAAGATCAGGTTGATTTATATCAATTATATGAAGCTCAGGGTCCTTTCCTTTAGATTTTTTTTTTTTAATATTTAAACAAAACGTTGGTTTTTATTGTACTTTTTCAGACAAAAAAGATGAAAAGCGAAGACATTCGAGGTCGAGATCGCGCTCGAGGAGGAGGAGGACACCTTCCTCATCCAGACACAGGTGACTGAGCAATTCCTTAGCCACAGAGCTGGAATTCCTGCAAAAATCATTCTTGGGAAGAGCCTTGGGTTTGATTTGGGGCTCCAAAGCTTCATTGCCATCTCAGTGTGCAGAGCCCCTGTGCAGGCCAGGCAGGGCCYTGGATGGAGGCTTTGGTTGGGTTTGGGGGTTTCCTTGCCCAGAGCAGCTGGGCTGGGAGCAGTCCCAGGGTGTCCTCCCTGTGACTCCATGTTGGTTGTCCCTGGCAGACGCTCCAGGAGCAGATCAAGGAGAAGGTCCCATTCCAAATCCAGAAGCAGGAGGCGATCCAAAAGTCCAAGGAGAAGGAGATCTCATTCCAGAGAGAGGAGCAGGAGGTCTCGGAGCACATCCAAAACCAGGTAATGACTCCAGGGAGTCCAGTCCTGAGCAGGGCAGGGATTGTGCCCTGTGCTGGCACTGCTGGGTCCCCACAGGGCTGTGTCCAGCTCTGGGCCCTCAGTTCAGGGAGACATGGAGGGGCTGGAGCACCTGGGGGGCCTCAGCCTGTGGAGCCACCCCTGCCCCTCCCAGCTCTGCATCCCWTTCCCTGGACAGCAGATTAGGAAGTGCTGTTTGAAAGTGACTTAAACTTAATCTCTTTTCTACAAAAAGGGATAAAAAGAAGGAAGAGAAAGAAAAGAAACGTTCTAAAACTCCCCCCAAAAGCTACAGCACAACCAGAAGATCCAGAAGCACAAGCAGGTACAGAAATGGGATTTTCCTTGCTCTCTGTTTCCASCAGGATTTTGATGCACTTCAGTATWAAATAGAAAAAAAAGTTCTTGTGATAGAGCAGCTGGTCTGTGGAAGGTGTCCTTGCCCATGGACTTTGAGGTCCCTTCCAACCCAAACTATGCCTGGATCCCATTGGATTGTGATTCCAATGTGGATGTGTCTGGTACAGGCACAACAGCACCTCTACCACCTGTGTCTGTAAGACACTTGCATTTTCCTGCAGTGTTTGAGGTAAATTCTTTGGGCTTAGAACAATTTTCCTTGCTCTGTGTCAGAGTGTGATGCTCCAGGGTCACTGCCAAGCTCTCCCTCATTTAGGGAATAAATCCAGTCAAAAGTGTTTCATTTAAAAAAAAAAAAACTTCCAAATTTATCTTGCAGTTTTAACAACTCTTTAGTCCTCTGTGAGCAGGGCTAGGCTTGGATTAGGGATGCATTTGCAGCTTTAAAACAATAAGCAGAGATTTCCAAAMCTCCTGTGTCTCCCTGCAGAGAACGGCGGCGCCGGCGGAGCCGGAGCGGGACGCGGTCCCCGAAAAAGCCCAGGTCTCCCAAACGGAAAATGTCCCGGTCCCCGTCGCCCAGAAGGTCAGGGAAGCACTTGGCTGGCAAGAATGGTGTCTGGGTGGGAAATTCCCAAATTGTGACCCCCAGGGAGGCTCCTGGGGATTCTGTGTGTGGGGAATCTTTGCTGCTTTTGTGGAGCTGCTCTGGGGTTGGCTGGGAGCTCCAAGGGTCAGGGGTTCCAGGGGTGGTAGGAGTAGYATGTGCCACCATTCCCAATCCCTTTGGCTCTGCACAGTAGGAATCAGCTGATTTTGGGTGGCCTGTGTGTTCTGTGACCCTGTCCCAGGATGGGAAGCTCAAGGTGCTCCTCTGTAAAACACTGGAGCACTGCTGTTCTTGGTGTCCAGGATTTGGACTTAAWGATCCCTCTGGGGCCCTTCAGCTCAGGAGATTCCATGGTTCTGTTTGCCACAGCATTGCTCAGCCTTGGCTTTGTGGTGTTGTCCTTGAGCCAGAGCTAAGAACTCGGGATTTTGGGTATTTCCTGGAAGCAGAGCCTGTTCCCTACTTMCCCTCTGCCATTTTCCTTTGTGTTTGCTGTGGGTAACGCTCTGGACAGTTCCAGCCGTGGAATGGGGTGATGGGGATGGGCCTCATCCTCTTCCTGCTGATCCTCACAGGCATAAAAAGGAAAAGAAGAAGGATAAAGACAAGGAGAGGAGCAGAGACGAGAGGGAGCGYTCAACAAGCAAGAAAAAGAAGAGCAAAGACAAGGAGAAGGATCGAGACCGGAAATCCGAGAGCGARAAGGATGTGAAAGTATGTTCCAAAAAGCCCTGGAGCTGCTCCCAGCCCTGCCCCACATCCCCCCCGCCCCGGCCCACAGGGAAGTGCTAACGTGTCCCTTTCCCTGGCAAAGCAGGTCACAAGGGACTACGATGAGGAGGAACAGGGCTACGACAGCGAGAAGGAGAAGAAGGAGGAGAAGAAGGTGGCGGACGCTCCCTCCCCTAAAGGGGGGAAGGAGCCCGGGGCCGAGAAGGGCAGCGGGGATCCGGGCAGGGAATCCAAGGTGAACGGGGACGACCACCACGAGGAGGACATGGACATGAGCGACTGAGCCGCCCACAGCCCCTCGGTGTGATCCTTTATGCTGTACTTGTTAATCCTCAACCTAGATGTATCCAGCTCCGAGCTCTCCATGGTCTGTCCATCCCGATACTAACTCACACCCAAAGCTTGAGACAGGGATCCCCTGCTCCGGGGCCCAGCTGGGGCCGGGCCAGCCTGCACGTCCCTCCCGCAGCACGGGCTGGGCCACCCCTCCGCCCTCCCTCCCTCCCTGCTTCCCTCCCTCCCTCCGGAGTGTCCCGGGCTGAGCCAGCAGGGCCCAGCAGTGTGGCAGTGTCCCAGGAGTGTGGGGAGTGTGGCACAGCCCCGCTGTCCTGGGGGAATGCCCTGGGAGTGTGGCACAGCCCTCCTGTCCTGCAGCCACCAAGGGGCTGCCGGGGGCCTCCCGGACACTCCGGAGTCGGCCTTGGATCGCACCAGCTCTTTGTGCTCTTGGCTTTAGTTCTGGTTTTAAGCCACGTGCTGGGCTTGGTTGGGTTTGGTTTCCGGTGGGTTTTGGTTGGCTTTGCCCAGGGTTCTGTGCCCTGACCTTCCTGAGGGCTCTGTCTCCACTGTGTCCGTTCAGCTCCACCCAGGGCGAGCTGGGATGGTCTGACCTCGGGAAGGGGAATCCTGGCCGTGCCCAGTGAGGGAGGGTTGGGGGAGCAGCCTCACCCAGGGCTGGGGCTCAGGAGCTCACCCGCTGCAGCAGGGAGTGCATTTTAAAATGACCTTGGTCTGTTTTTAAAGCAAGTCCATTGATAATGTACTTTTTACTTGATCTCAAGTTGTACAAACGGATAAATTTGTGTTCCTGTCCCGGCCGTTCCCTCCTTCCCGCACTCGGTGATCCCATGGTATTTGCAGAGTAGTTACCCAAAGCTGTTCCTTAGTTCCAGCAGCTCCAGAGCTTTTACTTTTGTGCAGGTAAAGAGACAAAAGTAGCCGACAGTCTGTGCCATGTCGATGTACAGTTTCAGAAAATGTTTTACAAAACTTTGATAATAAAACCCTGAAACTTCACGTCCTCTTCCTYGAAAACTCCTGGGTTTTATTTCCACTGCTGGGTGCACCAAACTTAACCTGATTCCTTACGGGGGACTTTTCCATCTCTGTTACAGTGAAGAAGGAATTATTTTACTTTGGGGGGGGAATGGGTTAAAATGGGAATGTGGAGGTTTATGGGACTGCTGAGGACCTGGGAGTGCTGGTGGATGAAAAGCAAGAAAAGCTCTGGGGAGACCCTGCCTGGCAGGGAGCAACCTCAGGGCCACAACTGCACTTAAGAAAAATCTTTGTTTTAACTGGCAGTGGCTGGAGCCCTTCTGGGAAGTGTTCCTGCCCCTTTAGAAACAGGAGATTTTCTATCAGCAGCTCTCTACCTACAGAGGGAGACCCTGATCCCTCTCAGCTCAAGGYCTGATGCTGGGGGCAGGAGAGCTAGGCTAAGTTAAAAAACTTAATAACCCCAAYCCTATCTCTCCAAACCCCCCCTTCCCTCACAAAAAAAAAGCCCCCAGCCCTCCCTCAAAAAAACCAAAAACKCAGAAGAACCCAAAACCCCCAAATAGTCTCCCTCAAAGCCAATATAATACCAAACCAAAAATCCCCTCCAACCCCCCTGCAAGGCCAAAGCCTCRATGGCCATCCAGGCTTTCCTCTCCATTCCCCCAGAACTGTCCAGCCTGTGATCCAGGGAAGGCTGTTCCTGGATGGAGGAGCAGAAATCTCTGGAAGGACTGAACAGAGTTCAGTGAATTTCAGGCTCCTTTTCCCCCCTCCCTCCCAGGCAGCTGCTCCCAACCTGCTCCCTCAGCTCCTGGTGAGGCTGGGAACTGCTCCTGCATCCTTTCCCRGTAAAACCTGGGATTCAGAGAGGGCCGAGAAGAGGCTGTAATGAAAATGCAGGATTTTATTTAAAAAATGACCAAGAAAATGCCCTTGCAGAACGCAGCAGCAGGAGCTCGTTCCCTCCCCTCCGGTCCCGCTCCCGCAGCGCAGCCGAGGCCCGGCYGGACAGGAGAGGGAAGCCTGGATTGCACAGGTGGAGCAGCTTCCAAATCCAACAGCATAGTTTGGTCTTTATTCTAACAAATGATACAACCCAAAGTGACTATGAGTGAAGGGAAGGGGAAACCAGGGAGCYGACGACAGGAAAACCAAGAGAGGTGACTCGTTTTCCATGGGAGTTACAAACTGTCAGGAAAAGAAAAGTGAAACTGCAGCATTACAGGAATTGGTTAATCCGGATTAAATAACGCYGTTCTCCTGGCGGGAATTACAACTCAGGAGCAGAGACAGAAAATAACAGAGGGCTGTGGGAATACCAACGGAACTCGGGGGGATTCCAGCACAAACACATCCGGGAGGGACAAACGGACTCAACGCAGGAACGGGGAATTGCTGTGCTGGGAGTGCAGTGGCTGGACAGCAGCTCCGGAGAGGAAATCCAGGGTGTTCCCTTTGCCACGGGACAGAGCAGGAGCTTGGAAGACCAGAGGAACAGTTTGGTTCTGAAACAACCCGCGGGATCCTTCCGCAGTGAGGTCGGAATTGGGTTGAGCAAAATTCCTGGTTGTCTTTTAAGAGCCATAAAAAACCTCAGGAAAAAAAAGTGGTGGGAGGGGAGCCCCAGCCCAGGCAGGAGCAGCAGGATGTGATTCCCACCAGCCTGGTCCAGCTCCCTTCTCCTCCTGCCCCAGACACCGACTCCAGCCGGGGTGTCCAGGGCTGCTCCTGCTCCCCCTGACATTGCCAGGCCACAGGGACAAGCTGGAGCTGCTGCACAGACACAATCCATGGATCTGTGCTCACTCCCAGGGACCAAACCCTCCTGGAACACCTGGCCTGGCCTCCAGGAAAACGGGCAAAGCCGAGGTGAGGCTCTGCTGGATCAATGCTGCTTGGAGAAGGAATTTCCCAGAGCCACGGGACAGGGGAGGGACCCTGTGCCCCAGGCTGGGGCTGGGAACACCCTGGAGACACATCCGGGCCCACAAACATTCCCTGTGTCCATGCAACACAACCCAGTGACAAAAACAGGCTTCAGTGGAGAAAACARGGATATAAACATGGATCTCAACGTGAGCAGCCCCTCGGGATCCACAGGCTCAGCCCAGTGTCCCTGTGACTGAGAATTCCTGCAGTGCATCCATCGGGAATGCCCAGGTGTCCCTACGTGTGAGAACTCCTCACCAGGAATGTTCAGACAGGAAACACATCCCAGGAGGAGGGAAAAGAACTGAGAGCAGCTCAGGGAGCCCAGGGGCTGCCCTGGGAGCTGGGGAACACTCCAGGGAATTGCCATCCCTCAGCTCCACAGGGAGAGCAGGAGCAGCTGGATTTCCTGGGATAACCCAGAACAAGGACAGCCCCAAAGCTGTGCCCACATTCCAAGGCAGAACAAGCCTTAGGAGCAGCTTCCTGCAGCCCCTCCTGCAGCCCCTGGAAGTGTCCCAGGGAGCAGCCATGTCCTGGGGGAAATCCCCAGGTCTGCAGCCAGAGGCCACAGGAAGCACAGGAAACACTTCCAGGACCTGCCCTGGGCTTTGGGCAGACACCCTGCAGCCACCAGGGGCTGGTCCAGAGGGGACAGAGCCACAGGAGCCTCAATCCCACCCAAAACCCTTTTTGTTTTCCAGTTCCAAGGCCAGGATCCACCCTGGGATCCAGCAGTGGCTGSACTGCCCAGGCCCCATAGCCCCAGCAACACTTCCACGGAGCCAGGGATGGATTTGGGATGAGCAAAAATGCAAAGGAACACAAACCCATGGATCTCCCTGCACCACTGAGCAAAGGGAGTTCTGACATTCACCTCGGGGAGGAACCTCTCACCACTGGAATTCCCAAGGAATGGGGTGCCCTCTAAGGCACCTGGCACAGCTCCTGCAGCTACACAAAACATCCCAAAGGGACCCCTGGAGGGGACAGGGGACCCCTGGGAGGGGACAGAGCCCTGTGCTGCCCCACAGGCACCAATCCAAGCTCCAGCTCAGCCCCATGGACATCCCCAGTCTGTCCCAGAGGATCCCASCTGGCTCCCAGGAGCAGCACAGCCGGTGTCAGCTCATCCAGAGGTGTGAAACACGTCAGGAATTCATCATGACTTGGGAGAACAAGTGCCATCATTCCCAGAGGATGCTCCACACCTGCCCTGACACGGCACTGCAGGAGTCATTTCCCTTTGCTTGTTTTCCCTAAAGTTTCATTTTGGATTTGAGTTTGAATTAACAACAAAGCTGCACTGCTCCTGTCTCAGTGCTTCCCTGCTCCCCAGGTCCAGAGAGGTGCTGGGAAAGGACCAACCCCACTCTCCCACTCCAGTGCTCCTGGACTTTGCTGACAGTGCTTCCCTGGGCCTCCTCCACGTCCCTCCCCAGAGCAGCCTCTTTGGGATGGATCAGAGATTCCAGCAGTWTGGAATTCCCTGCTCTCAGGTGTGCCTGACACCTCACCCTGTGCTGAGCCCCTCCCTTGTCCCTTGTGCTCAGCACAGCTGCTCCCTCCACTGAGCATCAATGATCCTCCTCTTCATTATAAACTTTGATCCTTAACTCTATGGAATTCCAGAAAAAGTTTTACCTACAGTGCACAAAGAATATAATTTGGAAAATATTTACATTTTTGTACAATGACACCACAGCACTTGAATCTAAATTTCTTCATACAAACAAATAGCACCATCAGCCTTCTGCACAAATCTTGCCTAACAAACCCCAAAAAGGTGGATTATTGTTAGATGAGGAGACTGGAACAACTGGGAATGGGAATAAGCTCGAGAAGCTGGAGTACTGAACCATCCATGAAGGGGGGCTGGACAAGATGAGCTTTAAGGTCTCCCCACCCCAAACCAGTCTGGGATTCTCTGTGATTTAAACACCAAGAGGCAGGGAATGAGTGTGGGAACACCCCAAGCTGCCCGTGAGCACCGCGGTGGCCCCGAGTGCAGGGAGAGCTCCTCCTGCAGGAAGGGGCAGTGCCTGAGCTCCTCCCAGTTCCCACAAACTGACCTGGTGGTGCTCGGCCTTTCTGGGACACCTCTCCCAAGCGAGGGCCAAACAAAGGATGAACAACAAGTGACATTCCTGGCCAGGCAGCCCTGGAGTGCACCAGGCAGGGAGCAGGGAGGGAAGGGGAATGAAGGGATCAGGCAGGGACAGCACCAGGCTGGGCCGGCGCTGCCGGATGCCTCGCTCCCTGCAGAGCACAGCTGGCTCTGCCTGGGTGGGTGCAGGAGGAAATCCAAGTGTCAGTGGTGCCCATTTGGTTCATTCATCTACAGCCAAGGCATTCCTTCAGGATACCTTCCAACATTCCGMGGCTGAGCTGGGAGTTCAGGGAACAGGGGAAGGACAGGGGGGCTCACCTCACCCCAGCCCCGGGCCCAGCTCGGTGCCAAGGTCCAGCAGTGCCTCGRGGATCACCACAAGTGTAAAAAATTTAAAAACCAGCAGCTCCTCCCAGCTGGGGGCGGCAGCTCCCGAGCCAGGAGTGGCTGTGCCAAAGGGGATGGCAGCAGGAGGCTCTGGGAAGCGGGAGCTGGAGGGGCTGGATGCTCAGTGCAGCGCCAGCTCCGTCCCTTGGCTGGGGCTCACGAGTTCATCCCTTGCTGTGCCCCACGGCTCTGCCCTGCTGTGGGTGCAGCCATTCCCTGGCCCTGGGATGCCGGGCTGGTGTTCCCAGGAGCTCCCAGCCCCCTTAGAGGTCCGGGAAGCGGCTGGGATCCTCCTTGTAGTCATCGGGAATGGTGAAGATGGAGTCATCGAACTCGTCGTAGCGGAACTCCTGGAACGTCACAGTGGCCGTGATGGTGGGGAACACCGGGATGTCTGTGGGGACAGGGCACGCTCAGGGACAGGGGACAGCCAGGAGTGCCACCAGGCCCCACCCCTGCAAGGCTGGGAGCAGCCTGGGCTATAGTGGGAGGTGTCCCTGCCCACGGGAATGGGAGCACGAGCTGGAATCTGAGGTCATTCCCAACCCAAACTGCTCTGGAACGCTGTGCAAATATGGCAGAGGTAGAGCACAGCCTACCTGCTCACACAGCTCCCTGCAATTCCAGAACCTGTATCCCTTAGGAAAGGGACTACTGCTTCTGGGATCATCTATCCCATGAATAGGCTGATCTCAGACATTTCCATTTGTTACAAGTGCAATAGTTTTCTATTTTTCACTTAAAATCAATCTYTCCCCAGTAATCCTTCAAGAAAAGGAAACACAGGAATGTTACAAAATACTCCACACCTGAGATCCTCCCCATATGCAGGAATAATCCAGCACATCCCACTGCCCTAGGAGCAAGGCCCCAGCACTTCTGTGCTCCTGAACTCTCCAAGAACACATTCCCAGGTGAGGGCTCTTCCCCAAAACTCCACAAAAGACCTTCTGAACATATTGGAGGAATAAATGCACGTGTTTCAATCTGGATTGGATATTTGGGAAAATTTCTCTTGGAAAGGGCTTTCCAGCCCTGGAGGAGTCCCCATGCCTGAAGGGATTTCAAAGCTGTGTGGATGTGGTACTGGGGGACATGGGGCAGTGGTGGCCTTGGCAGTGCTGGGGAATGGCTGGACTCAAGAGGGCTTTCCCAACCTAAAATTCTGGATAAATAAAGCCCCAGGAGTTGCTGTGTGCTCTTACCTAATTTGACAGGAAAGCCTGGTGGAAGCTTCATTTGAACAAATTCTCTAAGTTTGTTAAAGTGCTTGAAGGGTGCAATGACTTCTAAGACATTCAACAACCTGCAAAGGAGAGCAGAGCCRGTGACAGATCCTCCTGCCACACACACCCTGTCCCTCTGGACAGGAAAACATGATCCTAAGGGCCRGGGGGACACACAGGGTGACAATGACATCATTCCCCTTCTCCATCCCAGGGCTTCAGGGTCACCCCACATCCAGAATTACAACAAACCAACCAGGGTAGCAATTCCTTGTCCTCATTTTCCACAGGAACCACTCCCCCCAACCCTTCTCCATGGACATGTGGAACTGACCTGGCTTTGCACTGGGTTAGGGGCCACAATTTTGTGCTAGTATTTATTATGGGGAAAACCATTTCACAGAATTCTGTGGGATCAGACACTAGTTGCAGATAACTCTGCCCAAAACTCTGCTGTTATCAAGCCAAGTAAGGGCTTGGCTCCTCCCCCAGCCCCAGCAGCTCCCAGATTCCCAGTTCAAGGGATTCTTTGCRCAACATCCTGACTGCACTGGCAGCTCCCATTCCCAGGGATCTGGAGGGCTCTGCAGCCCATGAACACATTAAAACATTCCCAACAGGAATAACTCCTGTGGCCAGGAGCTTTGACTCACGATTCGATTCCTAAGGGGAATTCCTGGCTCATTGCTATCGTGGCTTTGAAGGTTTTCTTGCTCTCCTTGCAGACCAGCTCCCTGCCCAGGTGAGGAGCTCTGTGAGGGAGAYGGAGAGGTAAAGTCAGTGTTTCCCAAGGCAATCCTGGGTTTAGAGGKAGGAAAACAGACTTGGGTTGGAAAACATCAGGGAGGAATCCRTACTTTCAAAGAGCTTGCTTTATTGTAAAGCTGTGCAGAATAAAGATAAAAAACCTCTTAATTTYGATTACTCTGCTAAACCAGGAGACAAGACAAAACCAAGAAWACTACTCCAATAAAATAATTCCTCATAAACATGGTGTTAATAAACCCTACAGAAAGTGTTTATTAACCACTACCCAGAAATGRCCATGGGAGAGGYGGTGGAACTGGATGGGCTTTAAGGTCCCTTCCAGCCCAAAGCATTCCAGGATTCCCTGCCTGTAGCTGAGGCACTGACACTGCTTCCACACACAAGGATCGCTTCCCAGCCCTCTGGGAACAAACACCGAGACACCAACCCCAGCGCTCCTCCCTCCCCACAAAGGAGCACCCACCAAGTGGAGAGCCCAAAACCCCCAGCAGACCCCCAGCCCCCTGCCAGGGATGCAGAGGTGTCCCTGGAAGCCCTGGCAGGCCCAGCAGCACTCACTTGCCACTCTCTGCAGAGATGTACTCCTCCCAGGAGATGGTGTTGGGGGACGGCGGCGTCAGCGACTGCCGGCGCACGGGCTGTGGGACAAGCACAGCTCAGCTCAGAGCTCCTGCCCTCCTTCCCTCCTCCTGCCATTCCCACCTGGAGCTGCCCTCAGCTCCAAACACAGCCACAGCCTGCCCTGCTCAGGCCAGCCCCTGCTCTCAGCCCCCACGGGCACTTTCTGTAGGACTGGGCTGTGCTGCTCCACCATAATGAGTTAATTCAGGGCTCCGAGTGCCAAGGCAGCAGCTCCAGCTCACACAGAAATAAATTAATCACTTTAAAAGCTCTGTGTGTGTTCCCAGCTGAAGCCTGGCTCTTTCTGAAGAGCTCTTGATTTCCTGGTGCTAATCACAGGCTTCCTCCCATTTTAATGAAGCTCAAAGGAGCACGATTGCCTTTCTGGCTTCCCTTTCATTCCCAACAATCAACATTGGGTCTAAAAGAATCCGCAGTTGATTTGCCACAGCCAAACCCCTCATCTCTTCTAAGAGACAAATTAAGGCTGAATACCCAATATAACCACAGAAATCCCTCCCTGTGTGCACTAATCAGGCTAATTCATTAATGCATCACCAAAATTATACTTGTGGGTCATGTTTGTGATTTTTAGATTATGCCAATCAAAAGAAAATAAAAACATTATCTATGTATTTTGCACCACGAGGAGTGGTYTGCAAGATTATTCTCCCACATCCTGGGCAAAGTTAATCAACTATACCTCAAAATTCTGCTCCATGAGGTTTCCCCCTTTGCTCAGGCTCTCCATGATCGCTTTATTCCGAAGGATGTCCTCCTCACTGAGATGTTCCCTTCTTTTCCTGGATTCCAACACGAGTCCATTCACCAAGTAGAAATCTGCCAGGAAGTTTCCTACTCTTTCCTGCACGAAAGGAATCGGGACATTAACGACTCACAGAAGATAAAATACAAACATTTTGATTCTTGCCTATCAAATAATGGCAAAAAGGGAACTTGGGGATTGAGCTGGAATTCCCCCAGCCCCCCACACGGGCTGGCACTGGGCAAACCCAAAAATCCAGCAGGAACAGGTACTTCTTTTGCAGGGAAGCTTTAAGACAGAGATTGCTGAAGAATTTGAGTGAAATCCCTTTCCAGAGCACTCCCATCCCTGCCTTTCTCCAGCAGGAGCACACAGAATCCTTCCTGCACTCCCTGGAATCAACCTGCAGAGATCAGAGCCTCCTGGAACAAAACCATTCCCAGCACAATCTGTCCTCCCCCTGCCCAACAGCTACAGAATCCTTCTTCCCTGTTTTTCCTGCTGAAGGCAGTCCAGCAGAGAGATTCCACATGGAATGAACTTGTGATAATTGGGMATACAGGGACAGGGATTTTTCCTTTGTCCTGCARACCTTATCCTTTCAGAATCCTGGATTGGTCTGGGCCAGAAYGGACCTCAAAGCCCACCCCATTCCAGCTCCCTGCCATGGCAGGGACACCTTCCACCATCCCAGGCTGCTCCAAGCCCTGTCCAGTCTGGCCTTGGGCACCTCCAGGGATCCAGGGGCAGCCAGAGTTTCTCCAGGAAATCTGCCCCAGTGCTTCTTGCAGTGCCTTTCCCTCCTGCCCAGCAGCAGCTCTGAGCCCTCCCTCACTCACAGTTTTGTCCTCCCTGAAGAGCCACCCTGTCTGGGCCCGTGTGAATGTGATGGATTTGGTGGATAAGGTGGCAGAGTAAATATCACTGCTCATCAAAATGTCAACCTCCTCTTCTGTCTCCATCTCAGATTCCTGGAAGAAAAATTCCAAAACACTCAGCAGAACTTAGCAAACAACGATTGCTTCCTCTAAAGATACACCAATAAATACAAATCCATAAGCCTTGTCCRTTGGAGCTTTTCCCAGAAGCAGCATTTCCTGAATTTTCAAGCGGTTTTATAAAACCTCTGGCCAAATGGTTTCCAAATAGTTTAATCTTGAATATTAATGTGAATAAAGCATCCCAATGGGATTTATGCAGCAGCTCAGCAGCCACACCCCTTCCACAGGCAATAATCCATCTGCTTAAGTGATTGGGAGATAAAGGTGTAATTAAAGACTTGACTAATTACAGGGGGTCCAGTGACTCAGACCCTCARGCTGTTATCAGCTGAACTGGCCATGGAGTGACTAAAAGGATGCAAAGCAGTGGGAACAGGTCTGAAAACCCACCTGAGGACACCTCAGTTAAGCCCAGTGGAAAGATAAAAAGCAGCACATCATAATTTAAACCTAATCTTTACAGTCTATTCCCATTTCAGCTTCTCCTCAACCAGAAATCTGGACTCAAAGCTGGTTTCCCTCACAAAATTCGATGCCACCTTCACAGCTCAAGTTGGAACAACTGAGGGAAAAATTCTTTGGTTTGCAGTTCTTTGGGTGTTTCTGAGGCAAATTTTGTTTGATACATTCCCAAAAAAGCCCGGGATGTGTCCCATCCCCTTCCCAGAGCTTTACCTCGTGGTGTATTCGCTGGTAAACTTTTTGCTCATTGTCTAAAACTACAAAAGATTCTGAGGGTGCGGCGTCACCGTTAAAAATGAAGCTTAAATCCCCTCGTTGGCACTTCATGTCAGTAAAGTCTATCAGAGTTGTGTCCAGCCTGTGAAAACAACCCCAAAATTCACAAAAAATTACTCATAAACACAGAAGGAAATTAGGCTTTCAAGCAGGAAAGTGAATTTTTTCAATGGCAAACAAACAAAGGGCTGAGTTTTCATAGGATTTCYTAAGTGAGGCCTGGATGCAGAAATCTGCAAAGAATTGCTATAAAGGTGAAGTTTTCTTCAGAAAATTGTATTTAATACTGCCAGCATAAGGAGGGGAGGGGGAGAGAATCTATTCAGTGCTACACACTGAGAAACAACTCCTCACCAGGGTCCTGACTTGAATAACAACACTGGGACATGACCCAAAATCTGAAAAGGACTCAGAAASAAACTCATTTTTTAGAATTTTATTTATTTTCATTGCTCTTTCTATTTTTATCCCTCAGCAACACCAAAGACATGCTCCTGCAGACCTGAGTAACTGGAAGAAGATGGAGCTAAGACCATGGATCTCTGTAATAATTCATATCCAGTATTGCCAGAGCATTTATTTCTCATAAAAAGGTGGTTAAAGAAACTCAACTAGGTGATTTCAACTCTAAGTGGTGAGGGATTAAAACTCCTCATAGATTTGCCTCTGATTCCAAGAAAAAACCTCTACTTATCTATTTCCCCTCAGGTTCAGGCCTCATACAGGCAGAGCACTCAGAAATGAGAAGGAAAGCCACAGCCCCAGATTCAAATTTCACCTAAAAATTCACTTTACAGACCCAAGCTGTTGCCCCTTTAATACAACAAAAATTTCTACAGATTGAATCTCCAGGATCATATTCTTGCARCTTTGTTTTAAATTTTGGCCCCGAAAGAAAATGCCAGAAAATACATTTAAATCCAAACTAAAAAGAGCTGAGCTTGAAGAGACTCCTYAAATCCCCTACTGAGTTTCTGAATTTGTCACATTAAACACCTTAAAGAGAGAAATTATATCAKTTTTMGGMMTTTTTTTTCTTAACTACAGACTYGAGCAMCAACACTTCTCCAGGAAATACTGGAATTTATTTGCAATTGTGTTATAAATACCCAATCCCTGTTTTTCACTGGCACATCTGGTAGATAAAGCCTTATCCAGCTGAAGTGCTCTTGCTCTATATTTAAGTTATATTCAGCTCAAAAGAGATAATCAGAGAGCCTGAAATTCCAAGGCTCAGTGCTGTGTCATGGATGAGCCCAGGCTCCTCAGGGATTCAYGCTCACTGGGATCCAGCTTTTCCCTGGCACTGAAGTATTTGGGTACAAAAGCAGCACTCACCTGATATTTATACCTTGTTTGTGTATTTTACATGCATCAGAAGGCAGAATTCGGGAAAGTAAAGGCACTAAAGGAGGGAGAGAAAAGGCAATCAGGGCACTGAGATCCCTCTGCAAAGTATTCCCATTAAAACCATTCCATCAGTTTGATTCTGGGTGTGTTTTAATGCAGATACAGCATTTCCCATCATCATCTCAATCAAACACAACATCAGGGGTATTTCTATTTGATAAAATTGATTTTTTTTTTGTAATTGTAATTGCACACCTTGCTTCCACTATCAGACAGAATTTGTATTTCCATCACAGGTAAACCATTTATAAATCCTAATAACTGTGGCTGTTCATAGTTTGAATTCTGGGATTAAACAGTTTATGTAATGCACCAAGGGAAAGCCTGACTCCAATTAAAGCAGAACAGCCACAAGTATAAAAATGGTCCAAGGTATTAATATTAATTACTAAATTAATGAAACACATAAAATCATGGAATCCCAGAGTGGTTTAGATTGGGGGGGACCTTAAGGATCATCCCATCCCACCCCTGCCATGGCCCAGGTTCTTAAAGCAAAGAGCTACTTCCCCTCTTCAGTGAGTCACTGGATGAGAGAATTCAGCTCCAAAAGTGAATAAGCAAAAATAAATCAGGAAAAAGTTGTSTGTCCTTTCCTCAGCACTGAGATCCCAAGCACTGTGACTGTTCCAGCACAAKGCAGAGGAGAACAAGTGTGCTGCAGGCTGATTGCATTATCTCCCTGGGGAAGGGACATGGAAGCACTCACCCCAACTTTGAAAATCCCAGTGAAGCTCTAGATAGAAGTCACCTAGCTGAGAAGAAAAGAAGAATGTGTTAACAAGCTTTTCAGGCTAAATAACTGTAAAATTTGCTGGAAGACAGGCAGAAGTTGTGTTTGGCAAAGAAAACTTTCTCTAATGTTGTACTTGAATTTGTACTGAACTTAAACATCACTGAAGCTTTAGCTGCAGTAGAATCAATAATGACAAAATGATGTWACTCATTTGAACTCACGTTTTTAATAATTTCTTAATACTAGGTCAACTATCAAGCCCTGGATTGCAAAAGATTTATTGGAAACATGTGTTTAAAAAACACCTATGGAGCTCTCTGCTTGCTTTGATTGATCCKATCCAATCCCATGGAATTAGAATTAATTATACAATAATTAATGAGTCAAGTTTCAGGCAGGAGTGTTGCAAAGACCAATTGCCAGTGGCCTCGTGGAAATGTGCTGAAGTCATCAGGTCAGAGCTCCTGTGCCTCCAGAGCACGTGTGAGCCAGAGCCAACCCAGCACYAGGTGCTCAGGGATCACAACACAGCTCAGCCTTCAAAGGGACAATTTAATTAACTTRTGATAAATAACTGGGCTTCTACAAACTGCTGTCCCCAAACTGAGCAATATTTCYCTGTGCCCAAGGGGAACTGGCTGCRGGATGCTGATGGAGAATGAAACCAAAAATCTCCTCCATCACTGGGCAAGAGTCATCTGGGGACTGAACAGACCAGGAAATTATTCACTGACACAAGATTAAAGAAAGCCTTAAAAATCTAATGAAATAGATTCTTTAACTCTGAGATTGCAATGATGATGAGCAGGTCTCCCTTATACAAGCCTTGTATTTGAATTTCTAGAAGTTGAAAGGAAGTATTACCTTAAAATAAATATAATTCTGGCTTAAAACAGAGCCAAGATTGCTTTTAAGAGCAGAAGATTGGTAAAAACGTGGAAAAAACTTCCTGGCAGTTTTCCAGAGTGTCCATACTCCAAGCACAAGTCACTGCTTTCCACRCCATCTGGTTTTGTCAGCACAACTCACCTCTTTCAGGGCTTTTAATAACCGAGGTCGCTTCTCTTCAACACTTTCCCTGGACTGCTGCTTGAGCTTCCTCAGGAGTGCTGAAACTACACAGGAATTAATCCATGAACTCTGTCTGTTTGGTAATTATAGGTGAGTGTCTTACTTGAGGTCTTAAACCKAACAATGCAATGGAACATTTCATCAGACCTGAGGAATTAATCCCAGTTACAGGAACTGCACATTAACCTGCTCAGATCACCCCAGGAAGAAAAGCCTCAATAATTGTTTGTAAAATTAACTAAAGAATCAAGTCAAGAGGGTTTGTACGCAGGTATTAGTAAATATGTGGATACAAATACACTGAGTAACATCTACTCCACTGAGAAAATCAGTAGTGAGGAGCTGACAAGAGAATGTTGTTGGTAGATTATAAACCAGTGCATTAATATATTAATAATACATTTATATGTGTAATATATAGTGAGTTTTCTGCTGTAGGATGCACCACCACACATGGCAATACCAAATACTATTAACATTCACCAGTGAGTAGCAGCAGAATAATTTCCTTTTGCTACTCCATGTCTGAGGTGAATAAATAATATTTGAATAATACATAATATATAAARTATATTTTCCCACTGGCCTCTTGAGATGCAGCCTAAAAGCCACATCCCACTGGCAACTGATACATAAACAAACCTGTGACCACAGGGAGCAGCCCAAGGAGATGATCCCACCCAGCCCAGATCCATTTGGGTCCTGTCCCTGCCATTCCAAACCCAGAATATGCTCGTGCAGAGCTCTCCCAATGCCCTCAGTCTGAGCAGAGTTAACAGTTTGCTTATGTAACCCAGTGCAATTTCTTATCAAGGAAATGGATGTGCCTGATCACGTTCAGATATAAAATGTTCAGCTGATTAGAGAAACCCTTCAGAGAGCTGAAAGAGGGCTGTGGGAAAATAACCCAGCTTGAGAGCTCTGCTTTCCTGTTCTGAATGAGCCCCAGTTTGGGATTAACTGGCAAACTGGGATGAATGAAGAGGTGCTTACTCATCTGTCTGTCTCCARAGCTGATGGCTTCGGCCAGAGGGCTCCATCCCTGAGCATTTTTCACCTTTACTGGAGCATTATGGGCTAAAAGCAGGTGGGCACATTCTGGAACAAAATATCCARGGTTATTTGCAGTAAAGGATGCAGCAGGAGCAGTCAGAATAAAACTCTACCAAAGCAYTTCATATCAGAGATATTACACAGATTATCAAAACACATATCTGGGTTCTGACTCACTCRAACAAACAAAGCCATTTATGCAAGGACTTCCAGCATTTCCCTGCTCAATATTACCACTAAAAATAATTGGTGATCAGCCACCAATTACATAACACTGAAGAGACTTGTCCCTCCTGCTARGTGGAGTTTGCTTTTTCTAATATTTCTGCATGTCAGATACACACACCACCATGGAACAAGGATATGTATATTTAATGTATGACATCAGCTCTCTCTGCTGCACACACAAAGCAGAGAGAWACCTCAGGGCCTTCATCCTTCTCTAAGGGGTGACTGGATCATGGGGACACAGATCTGGGGCAACTCCCATCAGGGACAGGGGAGGCAGAGGAGGCCAAGGCAKCAACACATCCCTGTGTGCCAGAACATCCTGAGGAATCTGGGATTTAAAGAGGGCAAACAGGCACCTCTGTTCCAGGAAAGCCTCAGAGCAGGTGTGGAACCAACAGCTGCATTCCCCATCCACAGGTGGACATGACAGTGGAAAACTGAAGGAAGCAAGGATGGTTTCAGTGCTCCCTTGTGCTCCTTGGAAATGGTTCTGCAGTTTCCAACCACGGGGAAACCTCAGCACATGTCACTGAAGCCACCCTGAGCCATCTGGAGGTGATGCAGCAGGGCCCAGCTGTCTCATCACCAAGACAGGGACTTCCTGGGTTATTTTCCGACCACAGGTGCCACAGGAAACTGCACTGGTCATTCCAGATGCAGCAGCTGTGAGTCAGTGCAGGCTGAGTGGCTGGGGAGGAAGAGATCCCTCCCTGCTGAATAAACTGTCTCCTGTGGGATAAACAAAGGCCCTGACTAACCCAGCCAAGACACCCAGGGATTTTTATGGCTCCGTAAACAGGGCCCAGGACAAGAACATCACTCTGCAGGGAACAGGCAAACCAGCTTGGAATCACCAGCCAGATTCCATTTCCAGTTCAATAAACAGGCTGGGAGAGCTGGGGGTGCTCATCTGCAGGGGAGGAGGCTCCAGGGAGAGCTCAGAGACCCTTCCAGGGCCCAAAGGGGCTCCAGGAGAGCTGCAGAGGGACTGGGGACGAGACAGGAAAGGGAGAATGGCTTCCCACTGCCAGAGGGCAGGGGTAGGTGGGATATTGGGAATAAAGCTCAGATTTCTTTTCCTACTCTTCTCCTCCAAATCCATGTGGCATCCTCTTCCCAGAAAACCTCACTAGCTTGAAACACAAGATCAAGTTCAGGAAAGGGAAAAAAAAAKCTTTTTTCCTCTTGCCCCCAAATCTTCAGGATCACTGAAAAGGTAACAAAACAAATGGTTCTACCCACCTTTATGTCCCAACATCACAGCAAGATGTAAAGGAGTGTTTCCTAAAAGAAACCARAGAAATAAAWGAGATGAGATGAAAGTTACCAGAATCCATGGCAATCCCTTCCTTAGGAAACTCCAGTTCCTGCTCTAATCCAGGAACATAGCAACACCCAGCAGAGGAGTGACATTTGCTTGGACTATAATTGTCAAAATAAATAAATTGAGACACATTTCATGGGCCAAGAGAGGGTTTTTAATGATATCTTGAAACTCACTCCAGGCAAAGAGGTCCAGAGGTGTCTTTGAGAAAGACACAACCCCTGTGCTCCCCACGGGCTGAAGGGGCTGATCCCTTCCCAGCCTGACATATCTGGGTTAAAAGCTACTCACAGATATGATACTGATTAAAAATTTAACAGCCTGTTTTATTAATATTTCAAAGATTGAGTACTCATTTTTTACAACTACAGTACTGGGCATATTGAGAAGGAACAGCACCTTCACTACAAAGCTGCCTTTTGGCTGTTTCCAAAGAAAGCTTTGGAGATGATCAGCAGCCTCTSAAACCTGTCCCCATTTTCCTGGCGATGCTCATGACACAGGTGGTATTTGTGTTGTTAAATATTCACTCTGAGGCACCCAGAGCTGTTTTTCCTGGATTAATGCTGCTACCAGGCTCATGACACAGTTTATTTCYGCAGCTTAAGGATGTAAAGTTCTTCCATTTAACTGTATTTTGCACATTTAAACATCTTCTTAGAGCAGTCAAGAGAAAAAAATGCTGGAAAACAAATTTCTTGTGCAATTCTAACACACATACTCGGTTGAGAGTTATTCTCTAACTCCCATTTTGTCAGCAGGAAGAACCTGCTCTGTGCAGAGGATGTGCTGCACATCTGGGAGATGCTGCCACATGAATGCCAGCACCCTGCAGCATCAGAGAGATTAGGATGGAGATGGGAACTCTGCCCTGCCTGCCCAAGAGGGGCTGACAGGGCTGTTCAAGGTGTCCTGCATCTCATCCTTGCAGGACACTGGCAGCATTCCAGGCAGCCACAGCCCAGCTCATTATACACTAACCCAGCTCAGCTCCTGCTGCTATTAATAGCTGCTCCAACATCTGGGAGCCAGCACAGCAGCACTGGGAATCCTGGATGCTGCCAGGCTCTGGCAGGGGATGGAAATAACCTTCCTGAGGAACACGTTTGAGAGGGAGCCACACTGTGTGCCCAGGAATGCAAATTACATGACCCAAGGGGAAACGCTGTCAAAATCATGGAGGAATGGTGAGGGTGGAAAAGCCCTGCAGGATCACCAAGTCCAAGCTGTGCCCAATGCCCACCTTGTCACCAGCACTGAGGTGACAATCCCAAGCCCTTTCCTTGAGACACCTCCACAGGAGATGGGCACTGCAACCCTCCCTGGGCAGTGCCAGGCCTTTTCCACATGACCACCTTTCCATGGGGAAATTCCTGCTGACTGTCCCAACCTAATCTCCCCTGAACAGAAACTTTGGAGGCCATTATCCTCTCCTCCGTTCCCTGTTCCCTATGACATCTCCCTGGCTGTGCCCTCCTGTCAGGAGTGTGCAGAGCCACCAAGGGCCCCCTGAAGCCTCCTTTTGCTCCAGGGCCTCGCTAGAATCTTCATCCCTTCCCAGCTCCTCAGGGATTCTCCAGGCCCTCCAGTGCTCCCTCAGGGATTTCTCCAGGCCCTATCCCAGCTCTCAGGGATTCTCCAGCTAGCCCTTCACCAGCTCCCTCGGGAATTCTCCAGCCCCTTCAGCTCCATTCCCTATCCCTGGACATGCTCCAGAGCCCCTCAGGGTCTTTTTTGGAATGAAGTCCTCAGAAACTGACCCCAGGATTTGAGGGATGGCTCAGCAGTGCCCAGCACAGCCACAGCACCCTTTCCAAGAAATCATGTGGTTTCCAGCTGCTTCTCTGCGAATCCTGCCTGTGCCCATCCAGGTGGGCAAACAAAGCCTGCTGGCCCAAAAGCACACCTCAAACACAGCACCTGTCCCCACACACGTGTGGCCTTTCACCTCTGCTGAGGCACCTGCACACCTGCAGGGAGCCAGGGCTGTTTTCCAGCAAGAGGATTTGTCTGTTCAGGATTTAAGCTCCTAAATGCATGTTATAATAAAACTAGAAGTCATCTGCTAGGTGTAGCTACAGGCTTCTCCCAGGAAACTCATTGTTTGGGAATAATGACACRGGCCTTCCTCTGGGCAGTGATTTGGAGGTTAATTTAGGAAGCTGGGGAGGCACTCAATTAACACTCAATTGCTTTTAGCAGAACAGCAGGAGTCTCCCATTCCACAGGATTTGGCTTTCCTGCACTGAACCAACACTAAAACAGGCCCAGAGTATTAACAATAAGTTCTCTCTCTCCTCTGTCCAATCCTTAGCACATCCTTGGATTCCTCTGGCTTATTTCTGAGCAAATCATCATTATTTGGGGGGCCTGAGTGTCCCTCAAATAATTCCCAGTTCCASTGTGTGTAAACAAGTGACAGATGGAAACAGGCAGGAAGAAAACAATAACAGGGAAATGTTACTCAGGCCTTTGGAATGTCAAACCATCAAGAGGTTTGTTGTGMTTTTTTTTTTTTTTTTMTTTTMAATAGTTCAAGTAAAAACTTGGAGGAAGATGATGAGTCAGAGATCCCCAAAGTGTCCCAACTCTGAACAGAGCTGGGAAAGCAGGGAGATCTTAATTAGAGATTTATATATGGARCAAAAAATTATGGAATCAATGTGTGTGATACACACTGAGGGTGACAGKACAGCAAAGAGGGATCAGGAAGTGCCTTCAAGGAAAGATTTGGAGCTGCTGCTGAGTTGCTTGAAGGGGAACTGGAGGAGGAACAGGGAGAAGCAGCTGCAGGAATAGAGAGAGTGGGAAAAACCCTCCCCAAGTCTGCTGCTTTCATTCTAGCAGGCTTTGCTGGAATGAAGGTGGCAGGATAAACAGATCTGTAGCTGGATTTGGAGCTCTGCCCTTAGGAAAGCGCTGTGCCAGTTGCAGGGAACACTCCTGCCCATCCTGGCTGGGAGCTGAGCCCTGTGTTACTCTGCAGCCCTCAGCTGCCTTCCAGTGCCACCACAGACACAGCTGGAATTCCCAATTCCAGCGTTCCTGCCACCGTGCCAGCCCCAGAGACCCTTCACCTTCYTGCTCCTTTTGAATTTACAGACCACAATGAAGCAGAGCCCATCTCCTTATCAGAAACACAACACAAGCCTCCCCTTTATCACAACTTCTCAGACACCACACACGTGGAACTGGGAGTTTCCAGCAGAAATGGATCATGTTACTCTTGAAACAGCTATTAAAAATAGAGATTAGAACTAACCATGAAGGTCAAGCTGATRCCCCAGGCTGGTTTATTTGTTAACAGTATAAAATATCCTCCAAATTAAAACGTTTTGAAACGTCCTGGCAAGACATGCAATATTTACAAATTTCAGAGCAGCACAAGGATCAGATTCCATCTCTGCCACTGACACTGCTGTGGACAGAGCATTTGCAGAGGAGCAGCTGAGAACAATTCTCTCAAAATCCAGAGCCACAGCATTTAAAAAGAAAGGGGAAAAAAGGGTTGATTTTTGTAGCCTGAGGAAATATCAAAAACTGCTCTGCCAACAGCCAAAGGAACGGCRCAGCATCCCCCAAAGCAAACAGGTGACAGCTCAGACATCCTAAAAAAGAATYAATCTTTTAAATGCAGTGGGGACTTGGACACAGAGCAACACCCGGTCAGAGGCAGCTCTGCCAGCACAGTGCTGGTACTGGAGCTGACAGTGCTCATTCACATTACGAAAATCATGGAATTACAGAATGGTTTGGGTTGGAATGGACCTTAAAGCCCATCCCTACCACGCCAGGGACACCTTCCACTGTCCCAGGATACTCCAAGCCCCAGTGTCCAGCCTGGCCTTGGGCACCGCCAGGGATCCAGGGCCTGCCCAGGGAACAATTCCTTCCCAGTATCCCATCCATCCCTGCCTCCTGTCAGTGGAAGCCATCCTCCTTGTTCAGTCACTCCATCCGTAGTCCACAACCCTTCCTAAATGAAATTCATCCACCCTTATGAAACTCCCTTGTAAAACTCCCAACGAATTCCRGATTTCCCGGTCCAGCATGCGCATCTCCCGCCGCCCCGAGAGGCGGCCCCGAGCCGCGGCTCCCSCGGTGTGTCCCGCTCACCGTGACTGTCCTTCTGGGCGATGCCCTGCGTGCGGATGAGCGCCGAGAGCCGCCGCACGTCCCCCTTGAACACGCACTCGTGCACGGGGAAGGGGCCGCCGTTCGGGCCCGGCGGGGCAGGCCCGGGCCGGCGGGGCGTCCGTGTGAGCGGCCGGAGCCCGCGGTGCCCCCGGCCCGCCCGCCCTTCCCGCCGTGAAGGCGCCCCGGGCGCCGCGGCCCGCCTCGTCCTCGGCCCGGGGGGCCGCCAGCAGGTCCGCCGTTCCTCCTTTGCTGGGCTTGTGGTCCCTGCGCAGCGAGCGGAGCTTTCTCGGCCGGTCATGGCCGGCGGGAGCGCCCGCAGCGCTCTCGGCAGCCCGCCGGGGCCGGTCCCGCCCGGAGCCCCGGAGCGGGCCGCAGCTCCGCCCGCGCCTCACGGGCCTCGGCTCCGCCGCCGCGCATCTTCGGCCGCCGCTCTCGGCGAGGACTGCGCCGCAAGCCGAGAGAGCGCGCGGAGGAGCCGCGAGTGCCCGGGAGGGGCGGGCGGGATCCGCCCAACGGGAACGGCCTGAGGGGCGGCATCGGGGGCGTGCCAGCAACTGCATTCATAAGGGGAGGAGGGATCGGGGGTCGATTCCAGCAACACATCCTGAGGGGCGGCATCAGGGATCCATTCCCAACAACCACATCCTGAAGAGACAGATCGGCATCGGGGATCGATCCCAACGGGCACATCCTGGGGGCGGGACCGGGGATCGAGCCCCACAGACCACATCTGAAGAGCGGGATTGGGGATCGATTCTAGCAACCGCACCCTGAGGAGCGGTATCGGGGGTGGATTCCAACAAACACATCCTGAGGAGCGGCATCGGGGTATCAGTCCCAACGGCACATCCTGAGGGACGGGATCAATCCAAAGGGCCCATCCTGAGGACGGGACGATCCCAAAGGCCCATCCTGAGGGACGGATCGATCCCAAAGGGCACATTCCTGAGGGACGGATCGATCCCAGGGCCCATCCTGAGGGACGGATCGATCCCAGAGGGCCCATCCTGATGGGACGGGATCGATCCCAGACGGGCCCATCCTGAGGGACGCGGATCGATCCCAGAGGGCCCATTCCTGAGGACGGGATCGATCCCAAAGGGCCCATCCTGAGGGATGGGACGATCCCAAATGGGTCGCACCTGAGGGGCAGGCAGGATTAGGGATCGATCCCAACGGGAACATCCCGAGGGGCCAGAACAGGGAGACTSCATGACTCTCTAAGCAGCTGTTCCAGTGCTCTCRCACCCTCCAMGGAAAGTTCTTTGGGAAATGATGGGACCTGGACAAGTGTTCCTCAAAGGGAAAAACGGGACAGTGCCCCTGTTGTGGTGTGAGCCCTTGTGGTGCAGTGTCAGCTCAGAAAGGACCTGTCTGMGTTGGAGCTTCCCAATTTCCCACTGCACGTCCCGCTCCTGGGCCAGTTCTGCAAGTTTCTGCTTCCAATATGGGATGAGTAATTGTAAAAATGATGATGTCCCAAATTCCTGGTGAACTGGATTTTTTAACCATTCTCCCAGGGAAAACAGCCCCTAAGTTGCCAAGGAGACCAGGCCTGCTGTGATAACAGAATTACCTTCCTGGTGGCCTTGTCTTTCCCGAGTTCACATCATCTCCCTCATCCCAAGTGACCAAGAAGAATTCTAGGCAGATTTAGGAATTCCTSTGCCTGCTATCCCCAGCTGCTTCCTACCCAGCTTTTTACAGTCCTAATACAGAATTTGAAGTAATTCTAGGAAAAAAAAAAAAAAAAAACACAACAATTAGCTTTTGCTCTATACTCCAGTGGTCTTTTCAATGAGATTTTTCTGTCTCCCTGTTTTTTTTTTGAGGAAAGTCAAACCCCTTTGCACACAGAATGTGAGAGGCTGGCACTGTGAGCAGTTCTGATGTCTCCTGTTTTCCCATGTTGGAAACACGCACAGAGCATGGCTGGTCTTGTGGAATGGAGGGATTGGCTCAGGTTTAGCTGATGTTGGAAGCCTCACATTGCATTTTTAATTACTAGAGGCATGAAGTCACTGTTTACCAGCTTATTATGGACTCCCTTATTCACCCCAGAAATGGAACCAAGGCATTACTCATGGGAAGGGCTCTGGGAAAACTGGTGTTTGTAGGGAATCCCAACTGTGGGGTTACTTTACACTTACAAATTCTTGAGAATGGCTTTTTTTGTCTGCCTATCAACAGAACTTTCCTASAGCAAGCAGATTTATCAACAGGGGATGGAATTCCTCCCTCCTAAATCCCAGGTTCCTGCCTGTATATGAGGTTGGGGCATGGTCCTCCACACATCAAGAGGTTTGCTCTTCTTAGATCCAGCTTTGCTCAGATTTTATCCATATTTTTGTTGTAAAGAAAATGTTTCCTTACAAAATCTAATATATAAATCATTCATCAGTAACCTTCAGCACATGTGCGTCCTTTGTCCTCAGATGTCAAAGTGCTGTTCCATGGACGTCAGTCCACYTAGGGTAACCTTGGCAGGGAGATTCAGTGAATTAATTTTTAATCACAGAATCCCAGAATGGGTCAGGCTGAAGGCACCACAGGGGCTCCTCTGCAGCCACCTCCCTGCTCCAGCAGGGACATCCCAGAGCACAGGATTGTGTCCCAATGGTTCTGGAATATCCCCAGAGAGGAGAGGCCACAGCCTCTGTGCACAATCTGCTCAGAGCTGGGCACTGCCCAGGGCAGAGGCTCTGCCTCCTGTGCCGGGGCAATTGCTGGGCTCAGTCCCTGCCCGTGGCTCTGGGCCATCGCTGGGTCTGGAGCAGAGCCTGGGCCTGCTCTGACCTCCCTGCACCCAGGGACAGACTGGGGGACACAGGGACAGCCAGGGGACACACAGGGATACCCAGGGACACACAGGGACAGCCAGGGGATAGCCAGGGACACACAGGGACACACAGGGATACCCAGGGCTGAGGCCCCTCTCACTGGGGCTCCTCTCCAGGCTGAGCAGCCCCAGCTCCCTCAGCCTTGCCTGGGCACCGAGATGCTCCAGGCCCTTGCTCAGCTCCAGGAGCTCCTGTCCCTGCAGTGCTGAGGGACAGAGCTGGGCACAGCACTCAGAGGTGTCCCCAGGGCTGGGCACAGGGGCAAGATCCCCCCTGACCTGCTGGGAATGCTCTGCTGTAGCACCCAAGGGTCCCACTGGGCACCACTGGCCGGGCACAGCTCATTGTCCCTCAGGATCCCACTGGGCACTGCAGGTCAGGCACAGCTCGTTGTCCCTCAGGATCCCACTGGGCACCGCTGGCCGGGCACAGCTCGCTGTCCCTCAGGATCCCACTGGGCACTGCTGGCCGGGCACAGCTCGTTGTCCCTCAGGATCCCACTGGGCACCGCTGGCCAGGCACAGCTCGTTGTCCCTCAGGATCCCACTGGGCACCGCTGGCCGGGCACAGCTCGTTGTCCCTCAGGATCCCACTGGGCACCGCTGGCCGGGCACAGCTCGTTGTCCCTCAGGATCCCACTGGGCACTGCTGGCCAGGGACAGCTCGTTGTCCCTCAGCACCCCCAATCCTTCCCCCAGAGCAGCTCCAGCAGGTCCCCCCAGCCCGTGCCGCGCTGGGGTTATTCCCAGTGCTGAGGTAGTGCAGGCAGCGCTGCCGGGCAGTCAGCACGCTGCTCCCCGTGTGGGTCATTCCGTGCTGCCGGTGATTCCCGGCTCCCTCCCGGGAAAGGCGCCCCTGCATCCCGGGAAGGCTCCCGGGAGCGGCCCCTCAGCGCGCAGCGCGCGGCGCCCCCCAGCGGGCGGGCGCTGCCTGTGCAGGGCGGGCCCCGCCCCGCCGGCAGCCAATGGGAGGGCGCGGGGACCCCGCCCCGCCGGCGCCGCAGCCAATGAGGAGGCCCCACCCCGCCGAGCCCCCGGAGCGCTGAGGGCCGGTCCCACAGAGACGCGGCCATGGCAGGCAAGGGGATGCAGGGGTTCCTGCCGCCCTTCAAGCACTTCGCCACCCATGCCATCCACGCCGGCCAGGAGCCCGAGCAGTGGCGCTCCGGGGCCGTGGTGCCGCCCATCTCGCTCTCCACCACCTTCAAGCAGCGGGCGCCCGGCGAGCACGCGGTGAGTGCGGCCGCCCCCGGGGCGCTGAGTCACCCACAGGGACACCGAGCCCCCTTCCGGGCTTGGGCACACGCGGGAGGCCGCGAGCATCCGGCGTGTTCCGGCCGGGGGAACGGGAGGCGGCAGGTCCTGGGCAGGGCAGGGAGCTCCCGGCGCGGATGTTTCACCCCGTGGCAGCTCCTGGGCAAACGCGAGCATCTCGCCGGGCCGGGAGCAGGGCTCTCGCCCGGGGAGGCGGCGGAGTCCCCTCACGGGGCCYTTGCAGAGCCGCCTGCCCGCGATCCCGTGCCTGTGCTCCGGGATGGCCCTGCTGAGCGGCGGTGGGACCGGAGGAGCCGCTGTGGTCCCTTCCAGCCGGAGCCAGCCTGAGGCTCGGTGTTCCCGCTGCGGGCGGCGATCCGGAGCGGTTGGGATGAGGTTGGGATGAGGTTGGGATGATTCCCACGTGAAAAGCGGGGGAAGGGGAGCAGGGTGCACCGGTGCCCCCGGGCTCGCAGGAACGCTGCTCCAGGGGCTGCCCGGAGCCGGAAACATGGGCGGCTCTCCRGGCTCTGCACCCGCCCCAGGGCCCGGGCAGAATCCCTGTTCCACTACACACACTTTGTGTAAGAGCCTCCTTCGGTCTTCCTTCCAAACCGAGGGKATATTTCCTAAGGATTTTGTGGATGCCCTGTAGAAAGTGCTGGAAAGGTTTGACGGGACGTGGCACAAAGCTGCCACTCCTAAATCAGCACCTGCTCCAAACTCGGGTTGTGCTGGTCGGGCAGGAGGAATTTGCCTTGTGATTCCTCATTCCACACAGAATCCCAGCTGTGCTGAGGAGGCCCTTAGGAGGAGTCACGCTGCTGTATCCACATCCTGATGACAGGATCCATGCTCTTGCCGGGAGCTCTTCCAGAGCGATCTGCAGGATTCCTGACTATGAGGAAGTTGACATTAAAGASAAATCCTAAAAGCAGGCAAATCGCAGGGTGCTCAGCAGGCTCTCTTGGTAACAACTGCATCTGTGCATGCATGAGTCSTGTTTTCCTCATTGAATTTCCCCAGAATTTGCATAAAAGCTGTGGCAATAGGAAACGTGTGGGTTGTCAGGAACTGATGAGGGGAGTTGTCCYGTGCCCTGTGGGTGTGATGGAGGTGGACACACGTTTTCCTGASAATTCCCTCCAGAGAGGCTGAGGAGTCTCCCTCMCTGGASATACCCAGAGCTGTCTGGACACGATCCRYTGCCCTGTGCTCTGGGATGGCCCTGCTGAGCAGGGAGTGGGACCAGGGCACCCTCATGGTCCCTTCSAGCCTYACCCAMCCTYGCATCCWGAGGGTGATTGGACTGTGCAGTCCAAACCCTTTCTCCCACAGTGGCCYCAGATGGATGTCTGGGGAGAAGCAGAATGTGGCTCCTTGCCCCAGTGCACCCCAGGCCCTTTCTCTGGCAGGGATGCCCAGCTGGATGTTGTGCCAGGACAGAATCCTGCTGCTCTGGGAGGAGCTGGATGCCCTCAGCCAGGGCTCTTTAAGGAACCTAGAACTGCTGTTATCCCAGACTTTCCCAGTGCCCTCTCTGATGTTTGTTTCTTATTTCCACACCAGGGTTATGASTACATCCGGTCTGGGAACCCCACTCGGGAGTGCCTGGAAAAGGCTGTGGCTGCCCTCGATGGAGCCAAATACTGTGAGCATGGGGCTTGGAGCAGCCTGGGGCAGGGGGTGGCACTGGGTGGGCTTTGGGGTCCCTCCATCCCAAACCATTCCATGATTCTGTCACCATGGCTCTGGCTGTTGGCTGTGGGCAGGAGCAGCTCCAAGGTGGGGAAGAGCCCGACGCTTCTGGTTCAGCAAAGTCCAGCTCCATCCCTGGGTTTGTTTGCTGCTTCCTCACTGTGGCTGATGCCTGGGCTGAGCTGGATCCATCCTTGTGCAGCAGCACTGCAGGCAGAGGGAGCATGCAGCCCCTGGTCCCAGTCCATTCCCAGTCCATTCCCAGTGTGTCCCAGCCTGTCCCAGTGTGTCCCAGTGCCCGTGCTGGTTCCATGCTGTCCACATCCATCCCCTGCTTTCACTGGCTCCACGTTCCCAGTGAGGCAGTGACAGAGCAGGTTCTTTGCAGAGGCCAAGGGAGAAAGGCCAAGGCAAGTCTGACTTGTTGTGTCACATCAAACACTGATGATCCTTTCTCCTCAGGCTTGGCTTATTCCTCTGGCTTAGCAGCTCTTTTGAACATCTGTCACCTGCTGAAGACAGGGGACTCAGTTATCTGCATGGATGATGTCTATGGAGGTGGGTACAGCACCCAGTGGCTTCAGCCTTCTTTGTGCAGGGGACCAAACCTGTCTGTGGCTCTCAGGAACTCTGAATTACCCCCATAGGACCTCACTGTTCTTTGAAGCCTGTTTTTATCAATCCCTCTTCCTCACAGCTCCCCAGTGMCAGAGTGCACCCAGCTCTGCCAGAGTCCTTCTCTGAGCAGGGTGAGCTCACTCCAGGTCCTGGCAACTTTCCCCTGCTCCTTGAAGCCTCAGCCTGGTTTCTGCAGGGCTGAATTTCATTGCTCCTCCTCTGGTTTGGTTTGTTACAAAMAAAGGGTTTCTCACAAAAGAACCTCCCAAACATCACTCAGATGTTCCCTTCAGCTCACAGAATCCACCTCCATGTTCCATCCCTTCCTGCTCAGYTGGAAAACTGAGTCCCTGGGGATCACCTTGGCAAAAGGACCCAATGAATGKATTTTTAATCCAGGCAGTGTTTCTGGTAGTGAGTGCTGCACATCCATTGATCACCTGTTGCTGCTGGATTCTTTTAATCTTCCCAGGGAAAGGCTTCAAAGACAGGAAGGAATCATTTTTATTGGAGTSATGGGAAACAGTAGCTGAAATCTTCCCCTTGGTTCTTCTTCTCTGTTTAATTTCCTGATCATAAACCCCACATTGATTTCAAGGACTTCCTAAATCACTCTGATCCCATATTCCCATTGTTACTATTTCATGATCACTCAATCTGCAACAATCTTTAAYCTTTGTAAATAAAGAAAATATAAATGTGCCATGGATGGTGTGCAGCATCAAGCTGTGCCCTCCTGACTGTCCCTGCATGATGCAGGAGGCTGCAGAGCAGGGAATCAAAGTTAAAGAAGTTGTTTCATTTTGTGATTTTTGGGTTTTTTAAGGCACAAACAGATACTTCCAGAAAGTAGCCTCAGAAAATAATTTGAAAGTAATTTTTGTTGACTGCACAAAGCCAAAATGCCTGGAAGCTGCAATTACACCAGAGACCAAGGTAGGGGAGAGGGAAATGGATTTTAAAGGGACYTTAAATTGTTTTATCCTTGCTCCTGTTGGGGTTGGGGCTGTGTTGAGCTGAGGGGG
>NDFG01000037.1:635601-739195 GCA_002167245.1 Sporophila hypoxantha
GYWRCCCCCRATCCCCCTGTGCTSCCTCATGGCAAGCATCCTCAGAAGGGCAGAGYGCCCTGCAGAGAGAGGAGGGAACAGGACAAAGGTGAGGAAGAGCAGAGGGAGCGCCGAGCGCGGAGCCGGGGGGGCTCCGTGGCACTGCTGGGTGATCCCCTGCCCCAGGGGGAGGGAACTGTGCTGGGAAAGGCTTTGGGAAAGGCTCTGTCCTGGCTGGTGAGCCCTTCTCCAGCTGGGATGCCCTGGCATGGCACAAGCCCAGCTGGAGGGAAAGCTCCCTGAGCTTGGAGGAAGCCYCTGGAGCCTCCCCTGGCTCTGGCAGGGCCACTGCCCGTCCCCAGTGCCCAAACCCACGGGGAGCTGCCAGCTCTGAGCACCCAGAGCCCCTGGGACCCAGCCCAGCACTGGGAACTCTCTGACCTGGAGTGTTTTTGGGTTTGTGCAGCTGGTCTGGCTCGAGACCCCCACGAACCCCACGCTGAAGGTGATCGACATCAAAGCCTGCGCAGACATCGTGCGCAGGCACCCAGGGGTGCTGCTGGCCGTGGACAACAGCTTCATGTCTGCCTACTTCCAGGTGTGTCACCTGCCCAGGGCAGGTGGATTGGGAAAGGGATGGGAAAGGGATTGTATCAGAACTATTTCCCAGGAAACCAAGCTAAGCCCTGGTGTTGTAGGTTTAAAGTCACCCTTTTTGCAGAGTGCAAAGTACCTGGTTTTGTTCAGAGTACTGTGATCTTGCTGAATTAAGAGAACTCTGCAGAAAGTGTTAATGCTTAGCTCAYGCAGCTCTGCAGTTGGCCTGGGACATGCCAGAGCCTTGGGGATTTGCCCTGCAATGTGTTGTTCACTTCAGAATTCCCAATTTCCTCCAGAAAGGTCTGTGTGGAAGAGCACAGGGTACTGGGTAATGTGTCTGGAGCAGCCCGGTGTGCAGGGAAAGCCAGTGCTAATGATTAATTGGTGGGAACAGTAGGTGAGGTACCACTCTGGGCTAAGAAAAGGAGAATTTCACAGTGATCTGTCCATCAATACTGAGTATATAAGGCCTTTTCCATTATGGTTCTGGCTGGGCATCTCCACATTCCCTGGGCGGGAGTCTGCGTTTAATGTGGCWGCAGCAGTTTTTGCATCTGCCTGCTTTGTTAAGTTTTAACAGTGATGCCCCTCACTCTTTAGGATGTGTTGATACCATGTGCAAAGTGCCTTAATTAGTGATTGATGAAAAATCTGGCACMGCTCAGCACCTCTTGCCCATCCACGTCCTGGTTTGTCTCACCTCAGGAGGCTCCTGGGCAGAGCGCTGGGAGCTGAGGGGAGAGAGAGCTGCCAAAGGAACCTCTTTGCTCATGTTCTCAGCTCCTGCAGGGCAGGATCTGCAACAGCTGGAAAGCAAAGCAAAGCAATTCTTTTCCTTTGCAGCTGAGTCCTTCATTTCCCATGGAAATGCCCTTGATGGGGTCCATGCCATGGTTTGTCCCTGCCTCAGCTGAGCTGCAGAACTGTTTTTCCAACTCTGCACTGTGTGTTGGATGTGCTCAATCTCTTCTCTCCCTGGAGCCTGTGGGAGTTGGAGCAGTGCTTTTAAATCACATTTTCTTGTGRTTKCCTTGAATTCAGAGTGCCTCCCTGTACTGCTGCCTTTAGCACATGTTCTATTGTCATCCTCAGGTTTTTGTGTTTGCTTCTCCCCTTGTTTATCCTGTGTGAGCTCAGAGCCCTTTGGAATGGCTGGGAATGAACCTGAGTGCAGCCAAACTTGAATGATGATGTTATTTTCCTTTCCTTTCAGCGTCCTTTGGCCCTGGGGGCTGATATTTGTAGTCTTCTGAACCAAAACATGATGTTTGAGTGTGAGAGTTCAGCCATCTACGTAGGGCAGGATGAGGGAGATTGTTGGAAGGAAAAATTTCTGGGGGGGTGGGGCCCCTGATCTGGCATGCCAATGCCAGGTTGGATTCGCTGGGTGTGGGAGGTTTCCATGCGTTTATTTACCACTCGGGCTTGTGCAGGCCCTGGGTGCTGATCCCTTCTGTCTCCTGTCATTTGAGGACAGTGATTTCTCATGGCTGTTCCTGTAAACAGAGTGATTCTCTTATGATAGAGCTGCAATTCGCAGAACTTGTAAGTCCAGACAGGAATTCCTTGACGGATCCTGTTCAATTCCAGGTCCTGCTGGGGAGGTGGCTCCACAAGTGGAAGTCTGGCGATGGGATGTGACTTATGGGCGATGGGAATGTTCATTAATGTTTTCCATCTTAAAGTAAACTCAATTAAATGGAGAAATATCTCATAGTATGAAGAGACTTTATTCCCCTTCAAGCACTTCAGGGAGTACTGGCCCCATCCTGCAACATGAGTGCCCGCAGGCTTGGGGGTTTGAATCCCTTCACATCAGATGTGCCCAATTCGAATCTTACCTCGGATGTTTCCAGCATTTTCGGCTTTCATTTTCATAATAAATTCCTGTGCAGGGCTGTGCTCTGGCATGAGTGTGCACCTCGTGCCAATAATGTAATCCGTTATGCTGGTGTTAATTGGTCTCATTAATGTGCAGGTGTGGAGATGAGATCTTTTGCCTTGGGTTTCTTCCACTGTCGCAACGGTCAGAGATTGTGGGTGAGGTGTTGTTTCGCTCTTGTGAATGCAGAAACATTTGCTGTGGTATTCTATGGAATTCTGTTCCCATCCCACAGCCCTGGGAGCTGTCCCCTCCCCCTTTGACTGCTTCCTCTGCAACCGGGGGCTCAAGACTCTGCACATCCGGATGAAGCTGCACTTCCACAACGGCCTGGCTGTGGCCAAGTTCCTGGAATCCCATCCCAGGGTGGAGAAGGTCATTTACCCAGGTGGGTGGGCAGGGATTGGGGAGRATCCCTGGGTAYGGATTMGSYAGCTGTGGTGCCCCAGCTCTGCACTGGAATTCWCTGGGAATTCTCCCAACTCTCTCCATTCCAGGGCTGCCTTCCCACCCTCAGTACGAGGTGATGCAGAAGCAGTGCACAGGCTGTCCTGGGATGGTCACCTTCTACATCAAAGGGAAAAAAGAAAATGCCTCTGCCTTCCTCAGGAACTTGAAGGTAAAACAAAGGCAATAAAATCATTCTCGAGGGAGCTGAATCTGCCCTGCTGAGGGGAGGGGTGGGGTGGCTTTTCTTGCCAAATCCTTTGGGTGTGTCCCYTAAATCCCACTATAAATCAGGGATATTTGTCCATGGGTTAATGAGAGGGAACAAAGGGACCCCTCATCCCCCTGGGAGTGTTTGCTTGTTTGCTCCCAGGGTGAGGTGTGTCCAGCTCAGGTCAGGAGCTGCTGCTGGCAAAGGCCTTTCTGCAGGGCTGGGCAGCTGGGGCTGGTGCAGCTCTGCTGGAATATTGCAAAGTGCCCTCAGGGGGAAAGGCACTGAGGGAGGCCCTGACTCGTGGGGCAGAGAGGGAGCCCCTGGCTCTGGGAATGCTGTGCTGGTGTTTGGCCAGGTGTGCACTCTGCCTGTGCCCATGTTTGTGTCCTGAGCCCACTCCTGTAATGACTCCTCTCCCTTCCTGCCGTAGGTGTTTGCCTTGGCTGAGAGTCTGGGCGGCTTCGAGAGCCTGGCAGAGCATCCGTAAGTTCATCCTCCCATCCTCAGAGCCTCAAAAAGCTGCAGAGCACCTCTAAATTCCCACACTTTCCCAGCTCCCAGAGCTGTTTTGCTGTTTTGCCTTTAGCTAAACTCAGGGACTGCTGTGCAGCACAAAGCCAGGGGAGATTCCAGAGGGAGGGAATCCTGTGGGAGGGCAGAGACAGAGGAATTTCACCTGCAGGGCTGAGGCACAGTTGGTGTCCATGAAGAGAATCCCAGAAGCTGCAGAGTGTTGGGATGAGGAGCAGCTGGGATGGAGCAATGCCCTGCTCCCTGCTCACACAAGGGGCTTGGTCCCTGTGTGCCCCCAGCTGCCTCTGGTCCCTGGCAGGGCCTCCTGGGGCCTTTTAAACTGCTCAAAACAGCATCTTCATGGAATTGCATTATTTCACTCAAAGCCAGCTTGCTTTTTGAAAAGTCCATGGCAATTATTGACTATATTTAACTGTTAAATCATTTCATTTACTGATTTCACAGCAAATGTTGAACCCCTSCAGCAGCTGAAAGGAACTGGTGCCAGTGACAGCACATGGGGAAATCCCTTCTTGCCTGTGTCCTCTGTAGCTGGAGAGAATAAACCCTCCAGAGTCCTTTGGGGCAGTTTGAGAAGGGATCTGAGAAACCAGAAATGAAACCKYGAGATTTTATACTGGAGGTTGCACATTCCCCARGTGCAGAGCTTACAGAGCTTCTGTAGAATAAAAGAGCAGCTCTGGAAGGAAGAGGAGTAGGATTTTCTCCTTTGTCAGGTGCAGATTTTTAGGTATCCACTTGTTGTTKATCWTTTGTGTCTTGGAAATACGAGCTGGAGATGCAATTCCCTGACTRYTCAGCATTCCCAGCATTTCCAGGAYCTGCTGCCAGGGGCTCTTTGCATCTGTGGGGTCACACAGGTGGCACAGAGGAGGTGTCAGATCCTGCTGCCARTTCAGGGGTGCTGGCAGMGAACCAGCCAGGCTGGTTTTACCAATACAAGTCCRGAATTCTTAGGAAAAAGGCTCATTTTTATCCCTGCAGGGCCATCATGACCCACGCCTCAGTGCCTGAGGAGGAAAGGAAAACTCTGGGAATCAGTGACACCCTTATCCGCCTCTCGGTGGGGCTGGAGGATGAGGAGGATTTGCTGGCAGACCTGGAACAGGCCCTGAAGGCTGCGGTGAGTGGGGAGTTCCCCTCCAAAAATCATCCCCACRCAGCCTTTCCCAGGGGCTGAGCCCTCAGCTCCTCCCAGACAGACCCTGGGCTGGGGAGGGAAAGTTTCCCTGTTTGCAGCCCTGCTCAGGCACAGTTCCCCATGGATTCAGGAGAATCAAATGCTGAAATGTGACTTTAATTTATGAAAAGGAGATAAAAATGTGTGGTTGATAGAGGGGCAGAGCACACTGATCCCTCCCRTTCCRTCCTGCAGTTTGCATAAACCTTGAGGGTCAGAAAGGACCTTGGAACTGGACATGGCTGTGGACYAGGACACGGAAAACCAAACCACTCTTGCTTTGCCTTTGGGAATTCCAGCCTGGGCTCCTGGGACTCTCCCTGCTGCTGTTGGGCTGCTCTCCCTGGCTGTGCAGGGTGTGCTGGGCACGGCCTGGGCTCTCCCTGGAGCCAGGAGCTGTGTGGGAGCAGCCGGGGGCACCCCGGGAATGTGACCCCAGTTCTCCCAGCAGAGCTCAGTGRTCCTCCTGCTCCTGCAGGGTTTGGGYCACAGGGGCTGCTTSCTCTTGCTGCTCTCAGGTCATTCTCTTCTCACCCATCASCRCAGCTCAAAAACTTGATGGAGCTCAGATTTATTTTAATTAAGTTAGAAATTTGCCTAGGAGCTTTTTATTCTCTTGATGTTTTATTGAAAATGAAGTGAAATCAAACACCTGYTAATTAATAACTTTCTAAAGAGGAATCTTTGTCTCTTTTAAGAAAAAATCATGTGCTGTGGGAATGATTGGAATAATTTTAATTAAAACACACTTTTCCTTTCCTTGCTTATATTCCCCTGTGCACGTGCTCCTTGTGTTCAAAATCAGGGGATGGAGTGACCCTGGAGCTGTTGGGGTTTTCCTGTGGGAAGGCAGGAAGGGAATGGAGCTGAGGGGAGAGAGGGGGATGGAGCTGAGGGGAGAGAGGGGGAATGGAGCTGAGGAGGGGATGGAGCTGAGCAGGACAATTCTGTGCTGGCCACACCCAGAATAGCCTTCATTGCACAGAGGAATTAAATCCTGACAAAACCAAAGTGAAGGTGCTCCCACCCAGCCCTCCTCATCCCACAGCATCCCAGACTGGGTTGGGTTGGAATGGACCTGAAAGCCCACCCAGTGCTACCCCCTACACCTCAGGAGCAGCTCTGACATGAGGCGGGGCCAGCTGTCCCAGCACGTTAATGACTGTTAAGTAACGAACTGGGGTCTATGAATTTCTYTAATCGCTGTTAATCACAGTTGGGTAATTAAGGCCGGTGAAGGTGCTCCGGCCGGGATCCGAACCCGCGGCCTCACCATTCCCTCAGCGGCCCGCCCAGTGACGTCATGCGCCGCGTGCGCCCGTCTCGGCCAATCAGCGGCCGCCGGTGGATTCGAACGGCGGGGCGGCGGCGGCGGCCGTTGCGCGCGCGGCGGGGCCGGTAGGGGGCGCTGCTCTCCCCGGCTGAGGGGTCGCCATGGCCGGGCCGGGGCCGGGGCCGGGGCCGGGGCCTGGGCCGGGGCCGTACCGCGCCACGAGGCTGGTGAGCACCGAGCGGGGCTGCCGCGACACCGGGCCGGGCGGGCGGTGCGGGAGCCGGGGGCGCGGCTGCTGCGGGGGGAGCGGGGCGCCCGTGGCACCCGTGCGGGCCCCGGGACGGGAGGTGGCTCTGCCCCTCGGGCCTGCTGTCACGACAGAGGGGCGCCTGGGGATGCGCCGTGCCCGCTGCCGCGACACCCGGGTGCCCTGGAACCCCCTGCCTGCTGTCGTGACGGGGCTCAGGGACACCCCCCGCTCGCTGTCGCGAACGCGTGGCTGCCTGTGGCGCCTTCCAGCCCCGGGTCCGTTTTCCGGTGTGCGGGTGCGCGGGGACGCCACAGGGGGCGCCCCGGTGCACGATAGTGTGAGCGCCTGGCACCCCCCCCCCCCGCCCCGCGCTCTGTACGCGACATTGGGTTGCGCAAGGGACACCATCGGTGCCACGCTCCTGTGAGTGCTGGCACCCCCCTGCGCTCTGTCGCGATATTGGGTGCCCCTGGCACCTCCCTATCCTCGGCAACATGGGGGTACCTTGAGACCACCAACCCACCCTCGCCCTGCTGTCACAGTCAAGAAGTTGACGCCCCGCTGAGTTCTGTGCTGAGACGTCTGGAGTGTGTCGCAGAACCGCGCGGGGTGCCCGGGGCCGCGTGCCGCCGGTGGCTGCAGTTGGCGGTGCCGCTCGGTGTCCCCGCAGTGGAACGAGGTGACGCGGTGCTTCCGGGCCGGCATGCCCCTGCGGCGGCACCGGCAGCGGCTCCGCTCGCACGGCAGCTGCTTCACGGCGGCCGAGGCCGCGGACTGGCTGCACCAGGTGCTCCGCAGCAACAGCAGCTTCGGGCCCGACGTCACCCGGCAGCAGACGGTGCAGCTCCTGCGGAAYTTCCTCAAAAACCACGTCATCGAGGACATCAAGGGCCGCTGGGGCGCTGAAAATCTGGAGGACAACGGTGCCCTGTACAGGTACTGAGGTTAGAGTTACCCCCTGGCCTCGCAGGTTGAGAGTTTTGATTTTGTGACAAACGCCAATCACTTGTTTTTAAAATTTTAAAAGTTCAATAGTAATAAAATGGTTATAAAAATAGTAATACAGTTAGAGTAATAATAATTTGGACAAATTGAATTAGGACAATATGAGACAATAGAAACAAAGAGTTACGGATGTCCGGGTGCTTTTTCTGGGCAAAATAAGCCCGAAAAAAGGCCCACGTTAACAGAGGATTAACCCTTAGAAACAACAGCCTGTTGCATATTCATACACCTCAGCCATGATGCATAAATTCCATTCAAACACAGGATTCTGTCTGGGCAGTGTCAGCTTCTTCCTCTGAATCCTGACAGCATCTTCGAGGCAGGAAGAAGTTCATTTCTTCTCATAATGGGGCAATAAATTCTGTTTCTCTGAAAGATTCATTGTCCTGTGGCTGCTATCTCAGTGCAAGTCCTTTCTTTAAAAAAAGGATCCTACACAGCATAGTTTCTATTTTAACATTTTGTTAGAACCCAAAACTATATTTAACACACTACTTAAGAGAATTAATCCAGCATTCCTTTCTAACACAACACATGTAACATTCATTTTAATATTTGCGAAAAGCCAATCATAAAATACACATTTTTCACAATTTAAAATGCTTAGATTTGCAAAAACAGCTTGCTTTGGGTTAAACATCCCAGGTAAAAAGTTAATTATCAGCATAGTTTTTCTCCTCTGAGTGTTTTGCTTCGCTCCTGTGTGTGTCCATGCTTTTGTCCATCCGAGGTTTTTGCTGGAATTCAAACTGCACTCCAGTGCTTTGGAGTGAAGCCAGGGTGTTTTGTAGGAGCTGCCTGCTGGGTTTGCTTCTCTTGGGCCTTTTACACAAAGCCTGAGTGGGAAACAGAGCCAAGCAGCTCTGAAATGAAAGGTATGAATGGCCCCCACTTCTCACGTTCTGGGCTCAGGCTGTGCCAACATCTTCAGCTCGACTTTGGCATCAAGAAAAACAGCCTAAAGCTAATTTGTCATATGGTAAAATTTAAAAATGTTTTCCTCTTTTTAGTGAATCTAACAGAGTCACGCTGGTATGGAGTCAGAGGTTTTGTTTTGTCAAGTCATTTATTTGATTACAGATCAATTCTGAATGTATTTAACATCTCTCCCATTCATTACAGATTTCCTCCAACKTCTCCAGTCAAACCTCTACCAAGCCCACCAAGGGAGAACTTGGAAAACTTCTCTGGAGACAAAGGAAAACTTTTTAAACTGCCCAGCTCATCCAAAAGGGGTTTGAAAAAACAGGAGTTCCTGCACTCTGTGGTAATAACTTCTGTTCCTCACAGCAGTGCAGTTGGCTTGCACTGTCTTTTGTCTTTAAAATTTAGTGACCCTGCTCTGTTGTGGCATCTTCCCATCTTCTTAATTCAGAAATATTAAGAAATAAATTCATATGAGAGGGGTTTTTATTTTGCTTTGGGTTTTCTTTTTTTTGTCTCAGTGCAGAATTATCCCTGCTAAGGGATTTTAAAGTATTGGGAGGGTTGAAAGGTGAAGTCCTAGAAGTGATCTGCACAGTATGACCTTGTTGAAATTTAATTTATTGTTGGGGGACAACTAAAAGGCACAAATAATTTAATTGGATATCTTTTTGGAGAAGATGGAATGTGTGTGTGGCCCTTGATTCAGCTGAGATTGGCATGCTAAATTCTGAATTTAGGTTCCAGTCCTAAAGGAGAATAATTCACATATTAATACATCTGGATTTGAGGTGTTTTTACCTTTTAAATTGCTGATTTTGGATTGATCAGGGGTTTCTTCCATMTCTTTTTAGTTGTGTGCTTCCATTTCAGTGCTGAGGCTGCAGGTTACCCCTTGGCTCTTGTGGAATTTAATGCTCCACAGAATGCCCTGTTCTTCCAATTCCAATTTTCTCTAATTTTTAATTGCCTTAAGAAGCTCATTTATCTTACAGTTTAAACCACTCATTTTCAGGAAAACTTAGCAAGACCAAAAGCTGATGTAGCAGAAGAAAAGAAGGAAGGCACACTGCAAAGGAGGGAAATAAGCCAGGAATATGTGCAAGAAACATGGAGAAATATCATCCACATACAGTGAGTGAGGAATTACACACAGCACCTTCTCCTTCAGTGGGAAATGGCCCAAGCAAACTTTCACCATTTGTTTTTAATTGTTAAAACTGTTGTTTAAATTGAATTTGAATTTTTGAAAAGTTGAATTTTTTCCTGTTGTTTACACAGTTTTTATAATCTCTTTATTAACTTTGGGTTGCTGCATTTAAGGAATTTCTGATCAGGTGCTGAAATCTATTTTAAATACCRCAAGTGCTCTTCCTTGGTGATTGTTGCTGTTTGTCCCAGGGAAAAGTGTCCCCAGTTGTCCCAGAAGTGAGAAGTTACCAAGCAGCACTTTAGCTCACCCAGAGTTTTGGAATAGTATGGAAAGAACTTGTTTTCCTTCATCCCTTGCAAATCTTTGCTCTCTTCCTCCCCAGTCTGCAGACCATTTTGGGACTGCCCTCYCTGGAGGAGGTTCTGCAGCCAGCCCAGATCATCCCGGAGTTTGTCATGTACAACATGAGCAACACCAGCAAACACGGGGTGGTGATCCTGCAGGACAAAGCAGGTGACATTTATTTCCATAGATTTGCTTAAAAATCTTTACTTATAAATAATAGTTCATCTGTTTCACAGTCTGTTGTTTCCACTTTTTCCCCAACCACAGCACAGCTCAGGGACCTRAAATCCCATCCCACCCCTGCCATGGCAGGGACACCTTCCCCTGTCCCAGGCTGCTCCAGCCTGGCCMTGGGCACTGCCAGGGATCCAGGGGCAGCCAAAATTCCATCCCAGCCAAAAATTCCTTCCCAATATCCCATCTAACTCTGCCCACCTTCAGCTTGAAATCATTCTCCTTTATCCTCTCAAAATTACATGTGGAGCAGTATTTAAAATCAGTTTTAAATGTAARCTTATGTGCTTTAAGTGTTATTTAATACATGTGAGCCATTATTAGTTGTTAATTATTTGGGCTCATGCCTAAATGATGCTTTTATCTGTTTGGATTTCAGAAGACCTCCCTCACTGGGTGCTGTCAGCCATGAAGTGCTTGGCCTACTGTAAGTCACTGAAGAGCTTTCAAGTTCCAGAAACCTCTTTTGAGAGTTGAAAGGGAAATATTTGTGTGTGTGAAATCAGCTGTGATGTTTCAGTTCAGAAACCTGTGGGTGGTTTCCTCTAGTGCAGTTTTTCAGGAGTGAAAGGGACTTTGCTTTCCCGGTCCCTGGCTTTTAGCTGGACCAAAACATTTCCTACACTTTGTATTAAACTGAGGAGATCCATTTTCTTTGTTCTGTAAACAATCAACTCTAAATTACTTAGATGAGTGCCTCTCAAATGAGACCAGAGATAATGAGCTTTTATTTCCATGTGCTGAGCTTCCTTTTGCTCCAGGYGCTTGAACTCCCTGTGGGAGAAGTGGGATCACTGTCCTTTGGAAATGAAGGCACACACTAAGGGTGGGTGATTATTTTGCTGAGGAACCTATGAAGACCACAGATTAATTTTTCTTTATTTATTTTCTTGGTGTGGAACAGAACTGAGCACAGCTCTCCAGTGGCTGCCTGGAATCTCTTACACTGCTTTTGCTTACAAATTGTGCCAAATACAGTATTTGTGGATTGCTGATAGCATTCTTTGCTTGTAAAACAAGAATAAGTTTAGGCTYATCTTCAGGAATTTCTTTTCTAGTGGGACTGTGGATTTTTGGTGTAAATTTCCTTTCTTCCCCTCTTTTCAGGGCCCAGGAACAAAGACATGAGCCAGGACACCTACAGRGGCTTTGAGCGGGATGTGTTCAGAACAGTTGCTGATTATTTTCTCAGTCTTCCTGAGCCYTTGCTTACTTTTGAATACTATGAGCTCTTTGTTAATATCTTAGGTATGTATGAATTTAGAAACAGTCAGGGCAGCTCTGAGTTCAGATCAGCTGGGGGACAAATGTGTGATTCAAAGCAGAGCTCYGCCTCCTGATGTGTGTGGGAGCTCCAATCTGAGGAGGATCATCGCTGCTCCATTCTGTATTAGTGTTAATTAAAATGTACTTCTGCCTCATGATTTCCCATTTAAATTGCTGTTTCAGCTCACATTCTAAATATTCAATAACAAAAACTTCAGAAGATGTGCTTGTTCTGCCTGCTCCTCACTATTGAAGTGTTACCTGTCTTTGTTCTTGCATGTTGGATGCAATGGCCTTGTTAAATTGCTTTGGGACTGAACTAAAGTCTTCTTCATTAATATCTTAATTAATATCTTGACTTTGTTGTCTGTCTGCCCAGTTAGCAGCTCTCTGAYCTGGTTCATTTTCACACCACTTGCACCTTTAACATCTCTTTCATTTCCTGATAGTTTTGTGTGGCTACATCCAAATTCCTGATCTGGGCAGTGGAAAACGTTCTGTCCAAGAGGAGAAATGTGACCCTCAGCCTTCAAAAACTCCTCACTTGAACTCTTTCAAGTCCACTGAGTGTCTTCTCCTAAGCCTGCTCCTCAAAGAGTCTGACAAGAAGGAGAAAGGAGAAGCTTCCAGGAGGTTTTCCTCAGAGGAGCTGAGAGCCCAAAACCAGCGCGGAAAGAAATGGCAGCAGCACAAACTGCCATGCCAGCAAGGGAATGCTGGGAGCCTGATAGGAGGGAGCTGCCAGAATCTTGCAGGATCCAGGAATGCCCAAGAGCCACCTGGAGCGTTTAGGACAAGGTGTTACTCCTGTCTCTTATACACATCTAGATGTGTATAAGAGACAGGGAGCTGCCAGAATCTTGCAGGATCCAGGAATGCCCAAGAGCCACCTGGAGCGTTTAGGACAAGGTGTTACTCCTTGGAGAGAATTGGAGCTGCTGCTTCAAGTGTGTGTGATAAAGGAGGACGTGCCCCCCTCAGGGCAGGAGGTGTGAGCACCAGCAGGAGGAGTGGAGAGCTGCTGGAGGAGCACAGAGGGACCTCGGTGCTGGAGCTGGGCTGGGGTAGCTCAGGCCCAGCCCAGGGCCTCAGGAGAGTGCCTGGCCCGTGTCCCTGGGCTGAGGAGCTGTGGGGTGGCAGCCACGGGCCCCGGGCAGCCCTGAGCCTGCTGGGCAGGAGGAGCTCCAGGAGCTGCAGTGCCATCAACAGACCCAGTGCTGAGATCACAGTGCAGCCTCAGCCCCGGGGGCAGGGCACAGCCAGCCCCTCCGTGGCCATCAGCGTCCAAAAGAGACTCTGCAGGAGCAGCACAGAGCTGTCAGAACGCTCTGCCCCCCCCTTCCCTTGTGTGTTGGTTGGCACAAGTAAGGGCTCTCTGCAGCATGCTGTACTGCCTTGTTGTGTGGCCTCACTAATCCCTGCTTCCCTCACCTCTGCCACTCTCGCTAGGATAGGCACAGAGCATGGATTTGTGGGGTTTTTAAAGGAAATCTGCTGGCATGATTGTTTAAGCTGCTGTAGCTCTGCTAACTGTGTGTAGTATCTTTGGAGTATGAGCTCGATGTGTCAGTGGTTGGCCTTGCTGCTCAGGTGAGTGATGGGAGCAGGGAATCTGCACACACCTGTCTGTTGGAGATGTCTTTCTCTGTTCTGTAAATCTGTATTTTCTGAGAATAATTAGTGTCATTCCTTAATTGTATTGTGGTCCTAATTGCACCATAATGGAGGAAGTTGAAGATGACCACACAAACAAAGGCCTGTACATTCTCTTCTGCGTTACAGCTGATTTCTCTGAAACATAAATAATCACACTGAAAAATAAGAAATCTGTGATACTGAGGTAGAAACARGCTGGAAGCTGGTTCAAATCTTAATGCCAGCTGTCTTTGTGGTTAACTTGTAGATCTCCTGCAGCCTCACCTGGAGAGGATTGCAGTGGAGGCCCTGCAGATCTGCTGCCTGCTGCTGCCCCCGCCGAGGCGCAGGAAGCTGCAGCTGCTGCTGAGGATGATGAACAGGATCAGTGGCAARGTTGACATGCCACGGCTGCACGATGCCATGGGCACCAGGTCCCTGGTAAGGGCAGGAAAACTCTTCTTAGAAGAATGCAGATGATAACTCAGCCTGATTTCCCACCCTGCTGCTATTTAGAATCCCAGACTGGTTTGGGCTGYGAGGGACCTTAAAGCCCATCTCATTCCAGTTTAAACCTGGTGTGCATTAGGTTGGCTCTGCAGGTTTAAATCACCTCTTTTGTCTCAAGATGACCAATTGAAGATTTAGGTTTGGATTAGAAGTAGGAAGAAATTKTTTATTCAGAGGGTGGGCAGGCCCTGGCACAGGTGCCCAGAGCAGCTGGGGCTGCCCCTGGATCCCTGGCAGTGCCCAAGGCCAGGCTGGACACTGGGGCTGGAGCACCTGGGACAGTGGCAGGTGTCCCTGCTCCAACCCAAACCATTCCAGGAACCTATTCTACAGTCCTGTGAGGATGTTCAGTTTTCTATAGGTTAAGRCTTTTTCTGCTACCACCTTTTACAATATGTATTTTTAATTGAAAGTGCTGTTTAATTCCAAAGAAATTAATTCAGCTGATGACTCTTCCTCCTTGTGTGACCATACTTGGAAGTGGRACTGGGGGATTTGAGCCACTGTAGAGTGGAGAGGAGGGAAATAAATCCCCCAGCTTTCTCCACTGCAGCTGTGCTGAACTTTTGCAGCTGATCCAGACGTTTTCCCGCTGTGTCCTGCGCTGTGCAGAGGAGGAAGACCTGGATGAGCTGCTCTCCACACGCCTGCTGTCCTTCCTGATGGACCATCAGCAGGAAATATTCCAGGTCCCAGCTTACCTGCAGGTTGCTGTGCAGGATCACCTCGAGTACATGAAGAAGGCTCAGGTTGGTGCCATGAGAGCAGTTCAGAGTCATTTGTTAATTGCTTCTTCTGAAGTTGGGAAAATGCAAATAAACCCAGAACATTTTGAATGTGTAGATATTAATTATAATGTTTTGCAGCTTGTGAGTGGGTGTGGGTGTTTATTAGGTACTTACTCTAACAGTACAGAATCAGTTGAGTGCATGCAGAGCCCTTTTTCTTCCAGTGCAAACAGGAAAAAGAAGAAATTTGTGCCATCTTGCCAACGTATTCCTACTGCAAACAAATCACTCCTCAGGAGTTTGAAGAACAAAAGGTCTCCACCTCACAGGCTGCAYTGGCAGAGCTCCTGGAGAACATCATCAAGGATAAAAACCTCTCTGTGAAGGAGAAAAAGAAAAAGTTAAAACAGGTGAGGTTATTTCATCTGCTTGTGCAGTGCCTTTGTGAGGGAAGGGCTCAGGCACCAGAGCCTGGGGCAGGAGAGGAGCAGAATGTGCTGAGAAATGTTTGTGCTCAAGAGCTGTCGAGRGCTTCATGTGCTCTGCTTGGGATTGTAAAGATGGTTTTTAATGCTGCATCCTCTGGAGCCAGGCTGGGAGAGCTGGAGAGGAGAAGGATCCAGGCAGAGCTCAGAGCCCTGCCAGGGCCTGAAGGGGCTCCAGGAGAGCTGCAGAGGGACTGGGGACAAGGCCTGCAGGGACAGGACACAGGGAATGGCTCCCACTGCCAGAGGGCAGGGCTGGATGGGAGATTGGGAATTGGGAATTGTTCCCTGGGAGGGTGGGGAAGGACTGGGATGGAATTCCCAGAGCAGCTGTGGCTGCCCCTGGATCCCTGGCAGTGCCCAAGGCCAGGCTGGAGCATCCTGGGACAGTGGGAGGGGTTCCTGCCCAGGGCAGAGTTAGATGGGATATTGGGAAGAATGTCTGTGAAGGTGGTGAGGCCCTGGCACAGGGTGCCCAGAGCAGCTGGGGCTGCCCCTGGATCCCTGGCTGGACATTGGGGTTGGACACCCTGGGACAGTGGGAGGTGTCCCTGCCATGGCAGGGGTGGCACTGGGTGGGATTTGAGGTCCRTTCCAATCCAAACCACTCCATAATAATGCAGCCTCTGACAGGCAGCAGTGGTGTTCAAACAATGATGTAAAACCAGGACTAATGGTTCTGCTGGAGCTCCWGCTCTCCATTCAGTGATTCCTGAGGAATTGCAGCCTGGATTCCTGTGCTGCACTGGCCTCCAAGACACCATTAACATGCTGTTGGTGGGGTTAAATTCAGTAGGGGTTAAAAGCAGTAATTTTTGGCTTTAAGAGACCAAAGTGTCTCTGTTGAGAGTCCTGAAACATTCTTTTGGTGGCCTTGGCTTTGTGTTTTGTAACATTTACAGTGCTCAAGATTATCTTGCACTTCTCTGGCCTACCAACAACTTGCCTAACAGTAAGGCTAAAACASAGCAGTTCTGGCAGGATTTAATCCTGGAGGGTTTTTCTTTCTTTTGGCAAGTCTTCCTGCCCAATGGAATAGTTTTGTACTTGTCCTGGAATCTCCTAAGCGAGTCTTGTGACTCCCCTTTGAACAAGCAGCTTTTCAGGACAGCCACARTTGGCTTTGGTGCCCCTCCTGCAGCTCTGACTTCATGTGTGTTGTGGAACCTTTCTGGGCCTCTAAAAGTGAATCTGGTTTGGTTCATCAAAGCTTCTGAATCTAAAGAAGAATGGCTAATTATAGTTGATAAATGGTCCCAGTACTGGYGGTGCCTCAGCAGTGCCAGCACAGGGATGGGCACTGCCCTGGGCCTGCTGGACACATTCTGCTTGATGGGAAATGTTGGGAATTCTTGGGAAAAGCCAAKTTCATGGCACTTTCTAGAGGGTAAGGTCCCAGTTGTGTCAACACCAGAAATTACAGAGGTGGTTTGGATCCATCAGTGGAAAGGTTTGGCTCATGTCCAGATGTATTTACAGTTRTTCATCCCTTCCTGAGGCCTTGCGAGGGAAACGGGCACAATGTCCAAATCACTGCTCTGATTCCAGGTGTTTTCATTTCCATGGAATCAGTAGTAAGCTRTCCTGGGAGAACCCTTGGCTCCCTGTTGGGTAAAAGAGTTTATCCAAGGCATTCCTGGAAGGCAGCTCTGCAGGCACAGAGTGTGCTGTGGCAGAGCTGGAGTTGTGGGATTTGCTCATGCTGGGTGCCTGTGTGTGCTGCAGTTCCAGAAGGAATATCCCCAGATCTACGGGAGCAGGTTCCCAAGGACAGAGTCGGAAGCACAGCTCCTGGAGAACAAACCCACCCTCAAGCAGCCCATGCTGAGCCTCAGGAAGCCCAAATTCCGCAGCCTCAGGTACTGATTTCAGCCCTCCTGAGCCACCTCTCCCTGCTGYAATTCTGAGGGATTCACCAAAGGAATTGCTGCAGGAGTTTGGTGCTGGCTGTGCTGTGGAAGGAGGAAATGTTTACATGGACACTGTGCTGGAAGGTGCCAAAATACCTTTRTTTGGTGCAGATACTTTGGAATAACTTCTAAAAGAAAAATATTTATCTGTTTACAAATTATTACAATATATTGGAGTAGGAAAATGTAAAAATACACATAAAGCTGTTGTTAACCAAAAATTTATATATTTTTTTAATGGAAAACTAATGACCTGCCTCTTGTTATAACCTTTAATGTCTGTGAGGAATTTGTGCCATTTATTGTAGTTTTTACATGTGTGTGGTGTGACTAAGTGCCTTTTCTATTCTCAAAATGTTTGTCTTTAAGCAAAGGAGCTTCTATGAGTTCAGGACCAGGAGAGCCAGCTCACCATAAATAAATGATTATCTCACTCCATAAATGCTTCTGTTCATATCATGTGTAAAATCCTCATCAGCTTTTTGATATTTATTTATATTAAAAGACTTGAAGTGTATTCTGCATTTTCATGGAAAACTCATTTTGGATCTGTTGGTGTGATTCTCAAAATGGGAGTGATGGYTGATCCATGAAGTGAGAACAGAATGTACTGATRTTCCCTATTTTTCCCAGAGTTAGGYATTTGCTTATTAATTATGATYAGATAAAGGTTCCCCCACAGGAGTTGAAATCTGCAGGAATTTTTGGGAAAGTATAATTAATAATAATTWATCTACTGCCTGGCTCTGAGATCCCAGKRTGGTTTAGYTTGGGAAGGACCTTAAATCCCACCCAGTGCCACCCCTGCCATGGCAGGGACACCTCCCACTGTCCCAGGCTGCTCCAGCCTGGCCTTGGGCACTGCAGGGATCCAGGGGCAGCCACAGCTGCTCTGGGCACCCTGTGCCAGGGCCTGCCCACCCTCCCAGCAAGGAATTCCTTGGTACATCTCTGATCCTGAGCCTGTCAGTTCTCTCCCAACAAAATACCATTTTTCTCCTTTTTTTGGAAAGATTTTGTAAACYAGAAATCCAAATTAGCCTCATTTTACCCTGTATTAATGATGCCTTAATGTCCTGAGGGTAACTTTGTGCTTTCAGGGCAGGGGGCAGCTGTTCCTCCCCTGGAACATCTGTAACCAGCCTCCAGCACTCAGCACCTGCCTGAACTTACTTCCAGTGCTTCCTACCCCATTCCATGTTGCATAAATGCTTTGTTTATGTGGTGTTCCAGTTAAGTAACTTATTAGGTGAGAAGCTCACATTTCCAGGATTTGGCTTTCAAAGGCCTGCCCTCATTACTCCCAGTTCTTGATCCAGGTTATTTAATGTTCCCTTCTAAGGTTTTGACAAAACTTAGCCAAAATGGGAATAAATAGAGAAATTATAATGATGGTTCTTCAATAGAAAGGGTTAATGGGAGGCCTCAATCCAGATCTCAGTGCAGTATCCTGGTTTTTCTGTGAGAAGCCTTAAATGAGCCCTTGTCCAAGTGGAAAAGCTGCCTTGAAAGAGGGAGTAATGAAACAACACCAGGGAAAGAGCCAACCCTCACGTGCTGGTTGTGGCAGCAAATGGAGCAGGGGATGTTTAATGTCCCTTTCTGTCCCTTCATCCCAGTTTGGGTCCCTGCAGCTGTTTCCATCTGTGTGGGAGCAGCACCTGAATGTATGRYGTGARAAAACACCTTCATCCTCTGCCTGTYAGGGGACAGCAGGAAACAGGGACCTTGTTAATCTTTGAAATTGCTCTTTACAGCACTGTTGTTTTCATAAATGTTTTCATAAATATTTTAATAAATGAATTAAATAAATCACTCTTAAAAGAGGTGGTTCCTAATGATGAGTCTGGAYGAGACTGAGGGAGASCTCAAGGGCCTGAGGGACAGCTCCAATCTSTGCTCCCTGTGACAGGACCCAGGGAATGGCTGGAGCTGGGTCAGGGGAGGTTTAGGTTGGATTTTGAGAAAGGTTTCTCATCCAGAGATGAGATGAGCACTGCTCAGGCTCCCCAGGGAARGGGCACYGCCCCAAGGCTGCCASAGCAGCTGCAGGAGGGTTTGGACAGCTCTCAGAGYTGGGATTGTTGGGGTGTCTGTGCAGGGCCAGGGCCTGGATCACTGATCCCTGTGGGTCCTTCCAATTCAGGAGATTCCTTGATGTTTGCCCCTGGCATTTTCTCCTCTCCTGGTGTCTCTGGTGTCACACACCCTGGGGAGGCTCTGGAGGGGCCGGGATGGTCCCTGCAGAGCCGGGCGCCGCTGCCAGCTCCRGGCACGGCTCCAGCGCTCCGTCCCACTCCTCCCTGGGCTTTTTTTCTTTGTAATCACTTCTGCTTGGGAAGAATTTAGGTCTCAGGAAAACAGTGAAAGCCCCTTTTTGTGTGAACAGCAGGACAAAAGCTCCCAAAGCCCGGGGAGGATTTTGGTGCTGAAAGCCGGCTCTGTTCCCGGGGTGCTCCCATTGGTGGGGGCTGTTTTGGGATGGGGCTGCCCTGGGCAGGGCTCAGCACCCCATAAATACCCAGCACAGCTCTGGCTCCCTGCTTGGCTCCGGAGACTCGGGCCCTTCATCAGGGAGGATGTACAGCCAGTGAGTATTCCTGAGGCTCCTCTCTGTGGGAGCACATCCCATGTGGAGCACTGTTTGGGGCTGGGGGCAGCAGGGTTTGAAGGGGAGGAGAAGTGGGGAGGCCTCCATGTCTCCATCTCACATCCCATGCCAGGGRGTGGTCCTGGTCTGGGGGAACAGGCTCACCTCCAGGTTCCAGAGGATTGACCAGGATTTGGAGTAGAATAATGGAATCCTGGAATGGTTTGGGTTGGGAGGACCTTAAAGCCCATCCAGTGCCAACCCAAGCATGGGCAGAGCTTCCACTCTTCCAGGTGCTCCAAGCCCTGTCCAACKTGGCCTTGGACACTGCCAGGGATCCAGGGGCAGCCACAGCTGCTCTGGGCAGAGTTCACCAGCCTGTGCCTGGTGTGTCTTCATGGGCTTTGCAGCAGATAAAATTGAAACCCAACAAATAACTCTTTGCTTCAGAAAAGAGAAAAAAAAAAGGCAAAAAAGGAAAAAAAAAAGGCTTTTCCAGGAGCTGGGAGATAGCAGCTGGATTTTGCTTTCTGGTGATTTGGGTGTCCTGGTTTGCTGGGCTGCAGTATGGACTGTCCCCTCGGTGTCCCTGTCCCTCCTCATGCTCAGGACAGTTCTCAGCAGCTGTTTGGAGCCTCAGAGCCTTTCCCCATGGAAAGGTTCTTCTCCTTCCTCCCTCAAGTTCTTTGCAAGCCATGGATCATTCAGTGCAGAAAGATCCATCCCTCCCTGGGAGGGGCTCCCAGCTGTGCCCCTGCTCTGGGCTCACCCAGCTGTGCCCTTCCAGGGTGGAGCATCCTGCTGGAGGCTACAAGAAGCTCTTTGAGACAGTGGAGGAGCTGTCCTCTCCAGTGACTGCCCATGTCACAGGTTGGTCTGGGGCCTCATCTCCTCCTGCTCTCCTTTGCTCCCACAGCTCAGGGGCTTCCAGGGCTTTACAAGGCTGGATGTGAAGGAGCTCACAGGGCTGGTGATTTGGGGTAGAGAAAGGTCAGATTGGGTGGGGAGCTCTTTAGACAATACTGAATGTCTTGGTCCACAGCAGGTGTGAAGAAATCAGAGCTTGAAGAGCTCATGTGTGTTTAAACACTAAGCTTAATTAGAAAATGAAGTTTTGATTTTCTTGCTGTCACAATAAAAATTCCTTGGTCTGATTTGCCGTGCCCATCCCAACGCTGGGTCTCCCACAGGCAGGATTCCCACCTGGCTGAGAGGAAGCCTCCTGAGATGTGGTCCTGGCTTGTTTGAGGTGGGCTCAGAGCCCTTCTACCACCTCTTRGATGGCCAGGCACTGCTCCACAAGTTCGACTTCAAGGAGGGGCACGTCACCTACCACCGAAGGTACGTGCCAGTTTTCTAAGCAAAAGGAATAAAAAAGGAAGCATTTGCTTGCCTGAAATGCTGGGAACAGGCTGTGCCTGTGGGAGATCCTGGTTATTTTGAGTCCATGTGGTTATTGGAAGAGCTCTAGCAGTGKTACCATTAAACCCAGCTCCAGATGCAATGTGAGGTTGTGCCAGAGCTCTCAGGAGGTTCATCAAAGGAATGTTTGTATTTATTGCACAGCCTGGTGTCCTGTGTAACAGAGTTTCCCCTCCTGGCCCCAGGTTTGTCCGGACTGARGCCTACGTGCGAGCCATGACGGAGAAGAGGATTGTGATAACAGAGTTTGGCACCTACGCCTACCCAGACCCCTGCAAGAACATCTTCTCCAGGTCCCRCGGGTGGTGCAGACACTGCTGGGATGTCCTGTGGAGTTTCTGCTTCCCAGGAGCCCCTGACTGCCTCTTGGTTTTCTCTGCTCAGGTTTTTCTCCTACTTCAAAGGTGTGGAGGTGACGGATAACGCCCTGGTAAGTGTCTACCCTGTGGGTGAGGATTACTATGCCTGTACTGAGACCAACTTCATCACCAGGATTAACCCAGACACCCTGGAGACCATCAAGCAGGTGGGTCTTTGTCCTGGGCAGACAGAGGTGTGGAGAAGGAAAACTAAAATGAAAATTATGGAGTCACAAAATAGTTTGGGTTGGGAGGGATCTTAAAGCCCATCCAGTGCCACCTCTGCCATGGCAGGGACACCCTCCACTGTCCCCAAGTGTCCAGCCTGGCCTTAGACACTGCCAGGGATCCAGGAGCAGCCACAGCTGCTCTGGGCACCCTGTGCCAGGGCCTCACCACCTTCACAGATATTCTTCCCAATATCCCATCTAACTCTGCCCTCCTGTCCCTCCAGGCCTTGTCCCCAGTCCCTCTCCAGCTCTCCTGGAGCCCCTTTAGGCACTGGAAGGGTCCCCCCTGAACCTTCTCCTCTCCAGGCTGAACACCCCCAGCTRTCCCATGGCAGAGGGGCTCCAGCCCCTTAGCATCTTCAAGTTGTGGTTGGAGTTTGCAAATCAGAGCTCAATTGCTGACTTTGAGAGGATCTTCCCACATGCAGAGCAAGGATGTATTGACTCACAACTCCCTGCAGAGCTTGTGCCTTCCCACCTCACTCCTGACTCTGTCCTGCTGTTCTCCAGGTGGATCTCTGTAAATATGTGTCTGTCAATGGGGCAACAGCTCATCCCCACATTGAGAACGATGGCACCGTTTACAACATTGGCAATTGCTTTGGGAAAAACTTTGCCCTGGCCTACAACATCATCCGCATTCCTCCCCTGCAGGCAGGTCAGTCAATCCCACCTCAGAGCCAGCTGGGAAACTTTTCCCTTATGAGTCATTTCTTTGTCCTTTAAATGAACTTTGTTATCCAGTTAGGCTTTTTCTAAGCTCCTTTAATTTATTTTTTTTAATGCTGTATTTAAGTCACTTCCAGGTGGCTTCTAAATGATGAATTTTGTGTTAAAGGCAGGAATTTGCTGGGTAGAGGCTGTAAGTGCAGACCAAGTGTGGGTGAGACCTCCATAACCTCTCATCTGTCCCATTCCAGACAAGGAAGACCCCATTAACAAGTCGGAGGTGGTGGTGCAGTTCCCCTGCAGTGACAGGTTTAAGCCCTCCTATGTCCACAGGTAACATTCCACGGGGTCAGCTGGAACCAGGGACTAGTTTTCACATGTAATCAGCAATGAAAATTAGGTGATTAACCAAAATCAGGGTCATTTTGAGCGATGATCCATGTGTTTAAGATAAGCAACTCCATGGTTTTTGTCCAAACTGACCCCAGTGAGCCTGATGTGCTCCCCTGCCTTTCCCAACAGCTTTGGGCTGACCCCAAACTACATTGTGTTTGTGGAGACACCAGTGAAAATCAACCTCCTCAAGTTCCTCTCCTCCTGGAGCCTTTGGGGAGCCAACTACATGGACTGCTTCGAGTCCAACGAGACCATGGGGGTAAGCATGGGGTCATCCCAAACTGGGCTGGACRGGGCAGCCAGACCTGCCTTGGATGTCTATTGGCTTCACCTTCATTTCCTGAGCCTAAGCCCAGCTGCTGTGTGGTTTGCAGGTGTGGCTTCACGTGGCAGAGAAGAAGAAAGGCAGGCTCCTCAACCTCAAGTACCGCACCTCGGCCTTCAACCTCTTCCACCACATCAACACCTACGAGGACAACGGGTTCCTGATCGTGGACCTGTGCACCTGGAAGGGGTGAGGCCAAGGGTCCCTGGGCACCACAACTGCCCCTTGCACCACACASGCCCCTCCCTGCCCTGGCACTTCCCTGCTGGGGCCTCTGGCGCTTCCACCAACCCATTTAACATTTAACACGTGGTGACATGTAGACTATACAGCACTGAGCTCTCCAGAGGTGCAGGGAGCCTGCTTGACATTCATTTTCCAGGAAAAAAAAAATTATCTGTTATTTACTTTTATCTTTAAGAAATGTTAGTGATTGGTGAAGGGTTGATGCTATTCTGGCTCCTGGGGCTGCAATGAGCAGTGTGTGTGTGAGGCTTCAACACTGCTCTTCATGTAAACACAGAAATGTGGCACTGAAATGATGKAGCTCAGSCCTYTGTTGGCTGCATACCCAGGACACCCTGAGCTAAYCTGATCCTGGCATAGAATCATAGAATTCCAGACTGCTTTGGGTTGGAAGGGACCATAAAATTCATCTTGTTCCACCCCCTGCCATGAGCAGGGACACTTTCCACTATCACAGGTTGCTCCAAGCCCCTTCCCATGCCTGTGCTGAACACCAGCAGTTGCTGGGTTTTCCTGACAGGGGCTGTGGTGCYCACACAGCTCAGCTCTGCTGAGGAGCTGGACTGGGGCTRGTGTCACTCTGTTTTGCSCCATCCCTGGCAGTGTCCAAGACCAGGCTAYATGGGGCTTGGAGCACCCTGGGACAGTGGAAGGTCTCCCTGCCCATGACAGGAGATAGAACGAGATAAACATTAAGAAKCCTCCAACCCAAACCATTCTATGCTTCTATGGATTTTAGGCAAAAACCACCTAAACTTCCCCCACACTTGCAAAGGCCAGCTGTGTTTGTCTCTGTGGTGCTGTTTGGTGCAGGTTTGAGTTTGTCTACAACTACCTGTACCTGGCCAACCTTCGGGCCAACTGGGACGAGGTGAAGCGGCAGGCGGAGAAGGCGCCGCAGCCCGAGGCCCGCAGATACGTCCTGCCCCTGAGCATCGACAAGGTACAGGAGGCTGCTCCTCTCCCTGCCAGGCCTCCTGCCCTGCTTATTCAAATTCAACCTTTTAATCAAGASAGCAAACTTGAAGTATGGGCCTTCAGAGAAACTTTGTATTTTCTTTAGCTGATCAATGTTTTTCTAGTTTATTTATATGGCTGCCAAGTGAGGTTGTGGCTGTCCCATCCCTGGAAGTGTCCAAGGTTGGGCTGGATGGAGCTCTGAGTAACTGGTCTAGTGGAAGGTGTCCCTGCCCATGGTGAGGAAAATYAGCTGKGCTTTAAGGTCCCTTCCAACCCAAACTCTTTGATGACTCCATGTGTCACCATTCATGGCAGAGCCTGTGGGGCAGCAGTTAAGACTGCATCTGCTCATAGCACAGAAGGGAGCAGCCACAGCCCAAGCATGTGTGGTTAAATCCTCCAGCCCTCAGTGTGAGGTCCCTGGAGCTGCCAGCCTGGCACAGACAGAGCTCTCTGGCTGGCAGCTGCTGGGTTCCTTTCCATGACCCTGCTCGTGGTGGTTGCCGGGTGGGCCAAGGGCTGCAGGGGACAGGTCAGCAGAGCCTCTCATGGAGCTCACTGGGCTGTGGATCAAGTGAGAAGTGCAAGCCCATGTGGCAGCACTTAATGAAACCCCTGAATGCCTCCAGCAGGGAGGGAAGCTGTGCTTAGGCTGAGGAACAGGACAGTTCTTGCAGCGCTGCCAAGCTGCAAGTCACCTCCTGCCYCTCCTGAGGCTCTGCCACACGTTGCTGCCTTCCCTGTTCAGTGCTGTTTGCTACAGCTCTGTGCAAATAATCCAAAACTTTTCCAGTCTCTTGGGTACTTATTTCTCTTTGTCACAGGCTGACACCGGGAAGAACCTGGTCACCCTGCCCTACACGACAGCCACAGCGACGCTGCGCAGTGACGAGACCATCTGGCTGGAGCCAGAGGTGATTTTCTCAGGGCCACGGCACGGTACGATCACAGCCCAGCTCCCCCAGGTCACAGCAGCCACGTGCTGCCTGCACACCGTGTCCCACTAACCCTCAGCATTTATACACACTTATTTTTCCTTGTAGCCTTTGAATTCCCCCAGATCAACTACAGGAAGTATGCAGGGAAGCCATACACGTACACCTACGGGCTGGGGCTGAACCACTTTGTCCCAGACAGGGTAACTATCAGCCAACGGGGGATGCCTTCAATTTGGGGACAACAAGGAGTATTTCTGAGCTCTGTGGCTGTGTGRTGTCCCCACCTTTAGCTTTGCAAGCTGAACGTGAAAACCAAGGAGACCTGGGTGTGGCAGGAGACGGATGCGTACCCATCAGAGCCGATCTTCGTTTCCCACCCGGATGCACTGGAGGAAGATGATGGTAATGTTGGAGGGTGGTGGCATTGGGATTGGGATTGGGATTGGGATTGGGATTGGGATTGGGATTGGGATTGGGAAGGGCTGTGCCAGGCTGGCTGCAGGGCTGAGATGGGACAGGTGTGAACACTGGTGGGAAATTTCTGAGGGAATACAGGAAAACTAAAACCAGAATAATAAAATTTTMGGGTTGGGAGGGACCTTWAAACTCATCCCGTTCCACCCCSTGCCATGGGCATGGACACTTTCCACTGTCCCAGGTTGCTCCAAGCCTTGAACCTGGCCTTGGACACTTGCAGGGGCAGCCACAGCTTCCCTGGGCAGCCTGTGCTGTGTCCCTGCCCCTGTCCCTCAGCATGGATGACACTCCCGGGATTTCTGGTGCCCCGAGTGCCAGGGCTGCTCTCGTCTTGCCCAGCCGGGGTCAGACACAGCCCACACCCACCTGGGCCACACCCAGCGCGTTCTCACCTTGCAGGGGTGGTGCTGAGCATCGTGATCAGCCCGGGGGCGGGGCCCAAGCCCGCCTTCCTCCTCATCCTCAACGCCAAAGACATGAGCGAGGTGGCCAGGGCCGAGGTGGAGGTGAACATTCCCGTGACATTCCATGGGCTCTTCAAGAGAGCGTGAGCACAAACAGCAACACCTGGCCCGGGCTTCTTCCAGCTCCCAAAAGGTGCAGTCTCCGTTTACAGGTGACCCAAACTCCTTCCACAGCCCTTTGCATTTGTGGGGCTGCTTAACTCAGATCAAGCAGTTGTCTTGTCAATGATTCTTCAAAATGGTTAATCAGGTATTTTTTAAATGCACCCTTTGGTACCATTTCCTGTTAAACCACAAGCTGGGGGTGGTGGAGAMGTTCTGTTTATGCAAAATTAAACTTTGTAGCTGCAGCAGAGTGAAAGAAGCTGAAAGAGCCGAGAGTAACCTCAACACTTTTACATGTGGTAACATTGTGTACAACTGGCTGTACTCTGTTACATGGTTGAGAAATTTTAGCCTAAACTGAACGATTCTGGATTGAAACATCATCCTGGTCATGGCTGTGGTATCCTCAGAGCAATCCCAGTGCAGTTTTCCACAGCTGCTTTGGGAATCCCAGCAGGGTGGCAGGTAGAGTTTTGTTCTTCACTCAAGCTGCAAACTGCACACCTTCCCTTGTGTGTTTGCTCCTTTCCCTTTCTTTTGTCCAAGTGTCCTTGATTTCTGGATTTCACGTTAAAACATGAACATGAAAAAATCAAGCAATTGTTACCCCTTGGGCTGCCTTTGCTTCCTTAGAGTGCTACAGATGTTCAGCTTAATCCTTTCTTCTCCCAAAATAAACTTTCAGCTGATGTTAAAAGAGGCTATTGTTGAGAATAAAAACTTCCTGCCAGCAGATTTAAAATCTGGGATCCTTGTTTGTCTTCAATTGTTCAACACTTTTATTAATGGTACCAAAGAATTAGAAAATCTTTATACTCAGAGTTCTGGTAGAGGGTTCTGATTTGAGGGGACTGCAGTTACATCCTGATGATGGGATGGGGATGGGGAGACACAGCCTGGTACTTCTTCTGTTCCATGATCTCCAGGCACTGGGCAATCACCTAATTAAAAACAAAAAACAATATAAACAATAAGCCTCAAAAAAAAAAAAAAAAAAAAAAAAAAAAAAAAAAAAAAGAAAGAAAGAAAAAAAAGAAAAAAACCCACACACACAAAAAAAAAAAACAAAACAAACCAAAACAAACAAAATAGCCACTACAACTCATTAATTCTGCACTTATTTATTTGTTCCTTCTGTTTGTGAAACACTGAACATGGTAACATGAACAGTCCAGCTCTCTCTTATTTTCATGTGTAGCTCATAAAGTGGGAATTTCAGGGCTTTAGGACTAAAGAAACTTCTTGGTGCTCTCCTGTTATCAAAGTTCCCATAAACTCCACGAAAATATTTACCATCCACATCGTTCCATAAATAGGCACCATATTTAGAAGGGTTGTGTTGTGATTTAACCCCAGCTGAAACCAGGACAGATTGAGATCTTCAAGTAAACAAACTTCAGAAGTGCAGAGAAGATTTTTATTTCTAATAAACAATCTAACAAGGAAAAATAAAAGAACAAAGGCAGCAGCTTTTAGAAAGAACCTAATGGAGAGAGGGATGTCTGCCAATTTCAAATCAATAAAAAGGCAGGGAAGCATCCCAAATGTACACAGCGAATTTAAAGCAGGAAGAGAAAATTGCAAAAAGCAACATCCCAGGATAAAAGAATGTTTTGGAAACAAAAGGAATTCTGAGGAGCCCAAACTCCAAAGAGTGAAGATATGAGTAATTATATCGAAAAAAGGGATTCAGATGCAGATTCAAATTATGGTCAAGTCAAAGGAGAGGCTCAGTGAGGAAATGCTGTGGTCAAGTAACCAGAATTCAAGATTTTTGATAAACTAATGGGGAAGAGACAGGATGAGAACTACAGAGAGAAATTCCATGGAGTGGGAAGTGGGAGCCCCAGGTCTGGATTCAGCACATTGCCCACCCTGAGTGAGTCATGTTCACCCACTGTGAGACTGGAGAATAAAATGGCCTAAAAGGAAAACCCACCTTCCTGGTGTCTTGAGGCAGGATGATCCCATCATCCCAGAGCCTGGCAGAGGAGTAAAAGGCACTGCTTTCTTCCTCTAGCCTGAGAGGGCAGAGAATTGAACAGGCTTAAAAGCACAATAAAAACAGCAGAGCAGTGAAGAGAAATTACAGACAAAACAGGCAACTCCATCTATCTGAAGAGAATGGGCAGCACTGCTGTTAAAATTAGTCAGAAAGCAGCAAATAACAGAGCTGACCATTCTGCAGTAATGGGAAGACCCTAACAGAAAGACATTAAACTGTGTGGAAATTTAAAATATTTTTGCAGTAGATCCATGTTTGTTTCATTAGTCAGGATGTGTTGCTCTATAAGATGAACAAAAGTAGGTAATTGAACAATGAAATCCCTGTCAGGTTTATTTTGAATGTCCTTACTTTGCCTTCAGCTGTTTTAGCTCCAGTTCCTCTCCTGTCCAGTCCCCAGCTGGTGGAACTGTGGGGAAATTCTGAGAATCCACAAGACCAACTCTTGCATTGGGCCACAGGAACAGAAAGTTTGGACTGAACGATCTCCCACACTGCAAGGAAAAAACCAAAGAAACAGAACAAACTCACTGAGATAAATCATAAAGAGGTGTCTGTGGGATGAAACAACCAAGGGCAAGGCAGGATGGAGCACAGGTGGATTTGTATGAGGACAGACACCCTGTGCTAGGAACCACCACCTTCCCACTGCCTTCAATATTTCTATTTTAATATTTAATTTTGAATTCCAAGCACTTCCATGTTTAATTCTTCCATGTTTGCTTCTCAGCAGTCACATGCATTGTTGCATTTCTTACTTAAATATGAGTTCTGAGCTCAATTCCCCAGCTGTGTTTTAGAAATGCAGTGACACTTGAGCAGTGTGACAGGTGTGTCCCCAAGCCCTGGGCTGGTGCCACCCATACCATGACGTAGCTGTCACTCCCAAAACAGCCTCCAATGACAATGGTTATTTTGGGAACAGCAGCACAGGCAACTGCAGCCATCATGGAGGCCTGGGCCTTCAGCCTGTTGGAATGAGCCTCTGCCTGGAATAAAAATAGATCTTTTAGATCCTTTCAGACTTTATTCTAGATTCCCTCCACTCCCAACAAACTTGTATTTGTAGATCATTTATTTATTTATTTACAATTCTGCAGAAACAGATCTGGGATCTGATGGAGGTTTTACTTTCCTTAGCCCAGGACAAATCCTACTGGGCTTTAATGCCTTCACTTTCAAAAGAGAAATAGCCAATTTTCTGGAGTGCAGAGTTAGCAGAGGAATCAATAAGCTGTATTTCAATGTCAAAAAGCACTGCAAATCCCAAACTTTCCAGCCTGCCTTGCTAACTGAATAGTATCATTTTATATCAGCATCCAAGCCTGCTTAAAATTCAAGTGAGAAAGTTCTTAAATCTTTCCCCATTAGCAAAGTCATTACAAAGCTTCATCAAGAGTGGTTAAAAAAATCACTTTTCCTAACAGTTAATAATTCTGAAAATGTAACTTTAGGCACAACAAGAACTAAGAATTGTTTGAAATGCATTGAAGCAAACATGCCATACCTGTGAGATGCTTGCAGGCCCTGCTGGCTGTGGAGCAGTGTTTTGGAGGAAGAGGATGGGAATTCCCCTCTGGCCACAGAGCTGGACAAAGTGGCTGCCCTTGAGAGCAGCATCGTGAGCCAGCTCCCCATTGCTGGCCACTATCCCCAGCAAGTGCCTACAGAACAAGCATGCACAGTTGGACTCCATGATCTGAGAGGTTCTTTCCAACCTCAGCAGTTCCATGACTCTCCCTTTTGAGCCCTAGGAATGGCTGGAGTGGTGGGGAACCTGCTGAGGCCACAAAAGCTGTTGAGAAATGCATGTGCACCCATTTGGATGGGGAATGCTCCCAGCCATACCCTTCCACATGGCCAAATCCTGTCACTAATGTTGTCCCATAGGTAGCCTTGAATTCCTGGAATCTGCTTCCATCTACCAGCCGGCTCAGGATCTGCAAAGAAATACACAGACTTGACTTTACTAGAGAATTTGAGGTGAAAATAGGAGAGTTCTGCTAAAAGAAATGCTCTGTTCAAAGAGCAGCAGACCTGAGTTCAGCAAGATGAGCACAGAGGGTCTTTGAGTGACTTGCTAAATGCTCAATATGCACAAACCATCCAATTAATTACCAACTGTGTATTTTAAGACAAAGGCCAACTCCAAAATTATTTTAGTTCTACAAAGCACAGCTGTTTCTGTGCATAAAAATGTAAAAAAGCAAAAACCAAACCCCAGTGTGTGCAGTTTCAGATTTTGGGCATAAGAAATGTTTGGTTGATGTTGCTCATGCTTTTCTCCAACACAGTTAAAAGCTGCCTTCAAAGCTTTCTACAGTCAATTCCCCCAAGAGCAGGGATTTACCACTGGAAAAGATACTGCATTCACATCCTTGGAGACAAAATCTCATGTGGAACACAATGGAAACAGCGTGGGCAGCTCTGCATGTCTTTGCTTAAGCTTTAGTTCTGTCCCAACCTCAAACAAGTGTGATTTGAGTTGTGTTGGTTTTTCAGTCAGTAATTTCACCATTTCTTTTACATTATTTGAATGCTTGGGGGGAAGAAACAAAAAGGTAGGGGAAGGGAAACACAGACATGAAAGGGGTGTATGTTCTCAAGCCAGCCAACACAGTGCAAGACATAAAGCACACATCCCAACAGTGCATAGAATCAGCTGGGCAACACTGGCACAATCTGGGATTATTTTATCTCCAGCAGGATTTCAGGTATTTAAATATTTTTATCATAAACATTTAAATATTTTATAATAAATATAAATAATTTCTTATAGATATTTTAATAATACATTTAAATATTTTCTATAATCCCACAGAACTGTTGCCATCCTGCTTTATTTCAGGCTTAAGACAGGCTGGCAACAGATGCAGTAATAATTCAGAATAACACCTGGAGCTGTGGGACAGAGCAGAGTGAAGGATGCAGGAATGAAATCCCTGTTCCCTTACCAGTTTGACAGGAAGAGTGTAGCTGTAAGCCAGTGGTGCCAGGCCCAGGAGCTCCTCAGGGCTGTACAAGGGACTGTCAGGCTCCCTGTCCTGCTCTGGCACTGGCTCACAGTTTAAGGTAGAGACAACATTACGAATGCACTCATAGGCCTCCTTTTCTGAGGGTGCAAAATGGTCACTGCAGCCACTGACTCTAGGAGAGAGAGACATTAATTAGCATTGAATTAATGAGTTCTGTATCCTGAGAGAAAACCCAAACTCTAGGGGAAAAGCTGAGACTCTCCAAATGCCCTGTGGAAATACTGTGTGATTTGTTTCTGTATGAATGAGCTGAAAGCAGTCAGTGGAATTTCTGTGCAGTCCAATCCAAATTAAATTCACAGAGTTGTATGGAGTTGTTCTTCCCCATGACTTTTGTGTTTATCTGGATTAAAGAAAGACCTTGGGATTTATTTTTTGTGATGCTGTTGTTGCAGACAATATCAAAAGGGAAAAGAGGAAAGCAAACTTCAGGAATGATTTCAAACTAAGTGGTTGCAGCCAAGATATAAGGACAGGAATGTATTCCATGTAGCATAATTGGGTTAAATATGTGTATTCTGGAAATCACTTGGAAAAGAGGAGATAGCATCCCTCTTCTGTAGCTGCTCCCTATGAGGCACAGAGGAAATTACTTGCCTGAAGTTGTTCAAGAAGTATGTGGAACAATAGAGAGCCAAATCCAACCTGTCCAGTCCCTGCCTCACCTCATCAATAACCTCATTTTACTTCCATTTGGCTGATTTAACCCAAACCCCTGAACCTGAGAAGGCAAGCCAGTGTAACCACAGGTTCCACTCTTAGCCCTGCTCTGAAATGCCAATGCCACATTCCTTTCAGGATGAGCGTGCTGAATTCCCTGCTTTTGAGAATACTCCACATACTGTGAGTGAAGCCTGGCTCCTCCAAGCTCCTCAGGAGAGACATCTTCTCCRGTGGCAGCTTTCACCAGGGGCGGCCCAGCGAGGAACAGCATCCCAATTTTGTCAATGATCACGGATTCCTCAGCCATGGTGGGCACGTAGGCACCTCCAGCCACACAGGAGCCACACACCACGGCCACCTGAGGGGACACAGACACAGCAGTGCTGGACAGGGGACAGGAAAGGCAAAGCCAAGCCCAAAGTTGTTTCAGAAATGCAGGAAGTGCTAAATCACAGCACTTGGGGAGCAAACCAGAAAATTTACTACCCATTTACACCTTTCCTACACCCCCTTGCACTCCCCATGCCACTGTACCTGAGGAATTCCCATGGCAGACATGATTGCCTCGTTGTAGAAAACCCTGCCACCATGCAGCTTGTCAGGAAACAGCTCTGACTGAGGGGCAGGGAAAAGAAAAAGGGATTTTTAATGATAACTATGAAAGTTGATGCTTCCTCTTCACTCCATTCATTCCCAAACACACCAAAACTGACACTGGGAAGGTCCCCATTAATAATCACCCCTGAACCTTTCATATACAGCATTCATTATGGTATTTATTCCTTTATATGTTGTCAAATACCCCAAAAATACCTATTTGCTTTGAAAGCACAGGTTAAGTTTTGTGATTTTTTCTGAAATCAATATATTCTACACAAACTGACTGTAAATGTGGAGAAGGGAAGGGTGGTAGTTCTATTTCATCTGTGAAATCCCTTCAGCAGTTTCCTTTTTTGCTTAGTTTTAGATACAATTCCAGGTAAACTTCCAGGTAACTTTTAAAATTTAATAACTTTAATTAACTTTAAAATTTCAGGTAACTTCTCCTGTGTGCTTGCCCTCAGTTGGAGAGAGAACAACTACAGTCTCTATGACAGGAAGATCTCTGCATTTCACAAAAGAACCTTTTCAAATTCTTATTTTGCAATCAGAATTGCAAAAACTCCACTTTTAAAGGCCACAGAGCTTAGTACACCACTGGCACAAACAGGACAATAAAATACAGAACACTTTAGAGACTCTGGAGTGAAAATAGACACCTCCCACTATGTACTCATTTATCAGACACAAAAGCAGCTCAGCACACTCACTGGAGTTTCTCAGCTCTGATCAGGTGGGAGGTGCAGGACTAGCCCAGGTGGTGAAATAAATACTGATATTTTGTGCTCTGCAGAGTGCCAGCAGTACCTGCAGGGGTAGGAAGGCTCCCCCACTGTCCACCAGGTGCACAGACAGCAGCCTGTTCTCCATGGCAATTTCCTGGGCTCTCAGTTGCTTTTTCACTCCAATTGGGTAAAGGGTTCCTCCTTTCACAGTGGCATCACCCGCAATGAAGACACACCAGATCCCACAGATTCTGCCAATTCCTGCAAGCAGTACCACAGATACTTATCAGGACTCTCTAAAGCAATAGGTAAAGCAAGGGGGGCAAACCTTTTAACTTTTTCAGTATTAAAAAAATAATCCAAATGACAGAAAAACCTCAAATAAATTGATTTACTTCTGGTGACAATGTAACAGAAAGAAATACACTGTAACTACCCCTTGAGATAAAAGGGAAGGCAATTAAAAATTACCCCTATAAAACTGAAAAGTATAACAATCTGTGCTGAAAAAAAGGGTTTTCATACTGTTCTTCTAGTTACTTTTTGAACTGGAACCACTCTTCAAAATGCAATTTCACTGATATTGAATGAAATTGAATTTCAATGAAATTTCATGTTGAAGAGCTGTTTCAGTTTAAAGAGACAATGTCTGCATAGAAAATGCAATTGTCTGTGATTTGAAAAACACTTCAAAATGTATGTTACAGCTCCTGTCTCTTACAGTGACTTTGTCCTCTCTCCTTTAAGAGGAGCTGATTTGACACATCACCCTACATCTTTTGAGACAAAAATTAGTAAATGGTAAGTGGAATTACTAAATCTAGAAGAAATCAGAAACTGTTCTTTCAAAAGTTTCTCCCATTATTGTAAAACAGCAGTGGCTGAACTCTTCCCTGTTGGGAATAAGAACTGGATAAAACCAGTGCTCACTTTTCCCAGGAAAGCACTTCAGATGCTAAAATACCCCATAACCTTCATTCCATGCATCCTTTTCCCCCGTTTCCCTCTCCCAGAGCCCCCAGCACCCCATTACCCGTGAGGCAGCCGGCAGCAGGGACATTCCCGTAGGGCATGTGCAGCCCTGCCAGCGGGGACAGCTCCAGGAAATCCGCYTCGTCCAGCAGCAGCCTGAGGCGCTCCCGCACGAACAGCTTCTTGTTGCGCTGCGTGTGCCGCAGGACAGCGTTTTCTCCCCCTCCTTCCTTCACCTTCTCCAGCAGCTCCGAGTACCTGATGGKATAAACCCAAAGTTTCGCCCGATGGGAACGAAGCTGCGGCCACASGCTGGAGGGGAGGGGTGGCTTCCAGAGGGAGAGCTGGGGCTGGAGGAGCCTCAGGAGTTCAACACGGCCCAGTGCAGGTCCTGCCCTGGGCCAGGAAAATCCCAAGGACAAACATGGGCTGTGGGAAAAGGYATGGAGAGGAGACCGGGAGGATTTGGGGTGTTGGTGGATGAGAAGCTCATCCTGCCCTGTCCAGAGGAGGCCCCAGAGCTGCTGCAGGGCTGGAGCCCCTCTGGAGCCAGGCTGGGTGCCTGGGGGTGCTCACCTGGAGAGGAGAAGGATCCAGGAGAGCTCAGAGCCCCTGCCAGGGCCTGAAGGGGCTCCAGGAGAGCTGCAGAGGGACTGGGGACAAGCCTGCAGGGACAGGACACAGGGAATGGTCCCACTGCCAGAGGGCAGGGATGGATGGGAGATTGGGAATTGGGATTTGTTCCTGGCAGGCTGGGCAGGCCTGGGATAGAATTCCAGATTTGCTGTGGCTGCCCCTGGATCCCTGGCAGTGCCCAAGGCCAGGCTGGACATTGGGGCTGGGAGCACCTGGGACAGTGGGAGGTGTCCTGCCATGGCAGGGGTGGCACTGGTTGGGCTTTGGGGGCCCCTGACCCAAACCATTTTCCTTACAAGTTACCCTTTAGCAGATTGAGCTTAAACATATTGCACAGTGTTCACACAAATGGCATGAAGATAAATTCACATTTTAGATTATTGTTTTTCCAAGGTGTAGAAAAAGTCAAGTCTATATTTAAAGCAAACATTTCATTTTTGTTATCCAAAAAACTGTTTAATAAAGCTAATATATAATATATTAATAATGAGGCTATCATAATGTGCCTGTCCTAATTCAGCATGAACCTCCATGTTCCACCTGCTCTTGGCATAATCCAGCCAAGAGCTTCCTCCTCAGGTCCTGCAACAAGTTTATCTGACAAAAATCAGTAACTGGGAATAAATTACTAAATCTGAAGATATACTAAAAGCAGGAACACTGCAGTGTCACAGGGAGGAACTGATTACCCAATGGTATTGTCAGGACTGCACCATGTATAGGTAAAAAACTGAATAAACTATAAACAAACGTGGTATCTCAAATTTGGTCTTAAATAAACCAAGTCTTCCTTTGTTTCAAACACATTTTTTTCCCCAGATGCATCACCTTTAACTGTAAATGCTGTTTGACACAAAGATCACACAGCACTTTGAGTGTGACTCTGTGATCTGGGTGGGCTCCCTGCACAAATGGAGGCTGCAAAAACTTCACAGGAAAAGGATTTTAATCATGTCCTCAATGCCACACAGGAGGGCACAGTGTGTTTTCCAAAGCTTTGCTTCCAGCTTGTGGATCACTCCCTGAACAAAGACCTTTGCAATTTTGCCATCTGATCTTTCGGGATAAACACATAAAACACATTTTGTCGTTTTATCTATAAATGATGATGGACAGCAGCACCCATCCCTACTCTGTCAGGAGTGTGTGAGTCACATTTACATCTTTGCATTCAAATGCAACATGAAACAAATGTTACGTAAGTCTGAAAAAGTATATCTTGGCAATATATGCAAAACAACACATGGCACTGTTTGAAAATAGTTTGCACCTCGAATTTGGGTATTTCAGTCAACATTTCATGGACTGGCTTGTGTTGGAAGGGACCTCAAAGCTCATCCAGAGACACCAGGCTGCTCTCAAGCCTCATCCAACCTGGCCTTGGACACTTCCAGGGATTGGGCAGCTACATTGCTCCATGGGGCAAGTATTGTCCATGTTAAAAGTCCCTAAAGTGTCCGTAAGTGACTCTTACACCACGTCACAAATAGCAACGCTTTAAAAACCCCACAAAACCGCTTTATTACTTTTAATCACAGCTCGCTGTTCCTTAAATTCTCTTGGAACACATGTGGTACACGGCGGGGACACGTCGTCTAGAACTGGGAATGTTTTGGGATGGCGCCTGGATTTGGGTTTATTACTTAAAAACCGGCGGGGAGGCAGGTGCTGTGTCCTTCCCCAGCCCTGCCTCGGCAGCAGCAGCTCCCGATATTCCCTCTGGAGCAGGCAGAAAGGGGTTTTCGCCCGATATTCCCTCTGGAGCAGGTGGGTCGGGTTTTTTCTCCCGATATTCCCTCTGGAGCAGGCGGGTCAGGGGCTGCAGCAGCACGGAGGGCCGGGCGCCGGCGGCCCAGGCGCACAGCAGGCCCGGGCTCCACATCGCCCAAGAGCTGAGGGACAACGAGTGACAGGAATTAAAGAGCAGGTTCCTCCGGCTGGTGGCAGCGCGGCCCTTCGCCTCGGGCGCGGGTCATGAGGGAACGCCCTGACTCCATTCGGCCGTGAGGGACACCACCGGTTCCTGCAGGGGACATAAGGGGACGCCCTGACTCCATTCTGACGTGAGGGGACACCCCTGGTACTGCAGGGACATGAGGGGACGCCCTGACTCCAGCCCTGCATCGGGAGTGGAGAGGCGACACTCCCGACTCCTGTCTTCCCGCAGGGGTCGTGAGGGGACACCACTTTGATACGGGAGTCACGAGGAGCCACTTTGGCTCCAGTCGGTCGTGATTGACACCCCTGTTCCCGCGGGGGCCGTGAGGGGACACCCGCGGTTCCTGTGGAGGCCGTGAGGGGGCACCCCGGTTCCTGTGAGGGCCGTGAGGGGACACCCCTGTTCCCGCGGCGGCCGTGAGGGGACAACCCCGGTTCCTGTGGAGGCCGTGAGGGGGCACCCCGGTTCCTGTGAGGGCCGTGAGGGGACACCCCTGTTCCCGCGGCGACCGTGAGGGGACAACCCCTGTCCCTGCCGTGCAACAGCCGCCGCGAGGGGACAGCCCCGCTCCGGGCCGGGCCGGGCCGGGCCGGGCCGGGCGGGCTCAGCCGGGCCTGCGGAGCGCGGCGGGGCCGGGACCGAGGGCGCCCGGGCCGGGTGAGGAGCGCAGGGCCGCGGCCTCTCGGCCGGAGCTCCCCGGCCTCCGCTGGCCGCACTCCCCGCCCGCCCCGCGCCCGCCGCGGCCCGGCCGACCCTGCCGCCACCGCCCCTTCCTTACCCCGTCCGGTCCCCGCCCGCCTGTCGGGGGCTCCGCGGGGCGGCTCCGCAGGGCGGCCCGCCCCCGGTGTCCTGCGCCCTCGCTGTGCTGCGTCCCCGGTGTCCTGTGCCCCGAGTGTCCAATGCCCTGTGCTTCCTTTGTCCCTGCTGTCCCATGCCCCGGGTGTCCTGTGCCCTGGGTGTCCCCTTCCTTGTGCGCCCTGCGCCCCAGGTGTCATCTCTGAAATTCAGTTTATCATTAGAATTTTGAAATGAATTTGTTTTTTCTCCTTCCACACCTCATCCCATCTCTGGGCTGCTTTGGTTTGCTATTGTCAACCATGGCACAACCTTCTAGAAATTACTGTGTGTTGCCTTTCYGTGCCTTCATTAAAATGCATCCTTGCCAGGGAGCTCTTTATCTGTATTATACATATTAATAAGGATGGGTAGCAATAATTAAGGGATGACTAATATGTTCGTGAGTGAAAGTATCCAGCATGGGCTGGAATTCGTAGGTAAATACATTATATATGTTATTAAAAAATCCTGAAGGTAATAATTAAAATTTCCTGAMATATAATAATTTAAAATAATATTTGCTGTCCTTTTACAGTTATAGCAGACAGGACATTTTTCAGTGCTGTGCTTCCTTGTAGCAAGAAGCTCATTTTGGGTGGAGCTGTGGGCGGAGGTGCCGCTGCCCTGGGTGGCTTCAGCCGTCCCAGGGGATGTGCCTGAGTCCCTGTGGCTGTCCCAAACCGTGTGACAGGGAGAAGYTCTGTGCTGGACCAGGGCGAGCCCCAGCAGCCGCGGGCAGAGATGCTCTGCCAGATCAAAGGCAGCACTCGAGGGCAGCACAGACACTGCAGAGTCACCACTYCCAGGGCCTGCCCACCCTGCCAGGGAACAATTCCCAATTCCCAATCTCCCATCCAGCCCTGCCCTSTGGCAGTGGSAGCCATTCCCTGTGTGCTGTCCCTGCAGGCCTTGTCCCCAGTCCCTCTGCAGCTCTCCTGGAGCCCCTTCAGGCCCTGGCAGGGGCTCTGAGCTCTGCCTGGATCCTTCTCCTCTCCAGGTGAGCACCCCCAGGTGTCCCAGCCTGGCTCCAGCCCTGCAGCAGCCTCCTCTGGTCTGAACAATGYCATTTAACAAAACCACTGATGCAGACATGTTATGGGGACTGATACAGCCACAAGATGTTCCTGATGGAGCCCATGCATTAACCCAGCAGCAGCTGCACCATTCAGGCTGCTTTGGGGCATTTTTGGGGATGGCTGTTGCTCACTTCAGTTCTTCCCCCCTTCCCTGGTGTAGCCATAGCTCTTTTCTCCCAACACTTTGAGAAACTTGTGAAGAGCTGAAGAGGAGACAGAGTCACTGTGCAGCTTTACAGAGATCTTTTGCATTTCCTGTGGGATATCATGAGAATTTTTGTGCTCTCTGTGGTGCAGGTGATAATGGGGAAGGAAGGAGTGGTGACAGAAATCCATGTAAAGCAGAATGCATTTGAACAAGTCTGGATTTCAGAGAGTTGGTGGTAGTGCTCAGCTTTCTGGAGGAGGAATTGCAGATGCAAACACTTGGATAAGTGTTTGAAGTGAGATTTGGGCTCCCTGGTGTTTCTGGGCTCCTTTTAAACTTGACCCACATATCATTTCCCTGGATTCATAAGATTTTTGAGTTCTCTGTTCTGTGAATGTATCAGTGACTCTTGTCCAATTARATTTTCATGCTTATTTCATTTTCCATAATTGTTAGGCTTCCARAGGAGACATTKTCTCTGAATCACTGGTGTTGCATAGCAATTTCATTATATGTGATTTTAATGTGCAGATTTTCTATAAATACCATTTGCTGTTAGTTTCTTGGCTTATATTGTGGTGGCTTTGGCAGTGCTGGTTTAACAGTTGGGCTTGATGACCTCAAAGCTCTTTTTCAGCCTAAAAGATTCACTGATTCTTTATTATTTTACAGGTTTTCCAGCAGATAGAATRAGTGGTCACAGGCAGAACTTGCTGTATGTAACAAAAGGCATTTTCACTCAGGCTTAGAAGAGTAATTTAATTTCATTCTCATGAAAGTGAAATGCTGTTTGCTCAGATTAAAGGAGAAAGAAACAGCCCCCACATTTCTGAGTGCCTGTTTGTCCCAGAGAGAAGGCGTCAGCCACCAGTTTGTACTGGGAGGCAGCCTGGGATAAATAACAAATCCTCTAATTAAGAGCCAACGGATCCTAATTGACTTATGTTAGTCCTCCAGCTGGGCTCAGCCTTCCTCTCCTGTCATGGCGTGGAGCATCCTTTGTTTAAGGCACCCTGAGYTAGGAAAACCCAGCCCCTGTGAGAGGCTGCAGCCTTGTGTAGTGTTTGAAGTTGTTATTTTAGGAGCTTATTTTAGCCACTCCTGAGCTGAGCATTGAGACTATATAGAGCAGCATTTAGGGAAAACGTTCATGTGGTGGTGGCTTCCTTTACCATGAGCTGCAGCTCTGCCAGCCAAGCTGAGCTGTGCCATTTAAGGAACACTGAAGCTTTGAGTGAAGCTTAAACTTAGAAACTTTGCTGGAGTGCACCGGATGCTGGGGGAAACCAGAACACACTTTTTGGATTGTCAGACCAAAGGCAGGAGGGTTCCCACAGAGCCCTCCTCCTTGTGGATCTTCTGTTTCATATTTAGATTTTGTTTTTTAGTGCCCAAAGAGCTTTTAGTTGGGTTCTAACCATGGTGGCCTGGAAATTGGGCTAAATTAAAGCAGGGGTTTTTTGTTTACTTAGAAGTGCTAACAGACTTGGACAGTCCTGCAGCGTTTTTCYGGACTTACATCATTCTAAAACAGATTTGACTCAAAACAAATTTGATAAGAAAGTAATTCTATCTTGAGGTGTGTGAGAATCTCACTWGTTTGCATCTACCRCAAAGGAAGAGCTGAYCCTGGGCAGGTGTGCTGGGGGAGAGTCTGGATTTGATATGAAATATTAAGAAATTTATTTATTTTAATTGCTGGAAGATCCCCAAGAACACAAGGAGTTAAATGAAGTAGTTGGAAGATACAGGAGAAGGTGGGAGCCTGACCCTCAGTAAGTAAATGCCATTCCCACTGAGGGTTTTATCAGATGCTCCCATACTACTCAGCTTCTTATTTTGGGTGGTTTGAGGTTTTATGACTCCCCAGACAGAGATCCAAGGATGTCTTCCCAAGCTGTGCCAAAAGATGAGGGTGATCCATTGAGTCATGGAGGTTTTGTGCACTATTTGTTCATCACAGCTGTATGAGACAGCAGCTGTATTACAACACCTCTAAAAAATTATGTATTAGCATCAAACCCTTAGCCACAATTATTTTCCACATCATTTACCAGTATCACAGTATTTTAAACTCCAGTTTAGCCTTCCCTGCTTCTCAGCCTGCTGCCACTGAGAGCTGACAATCCCAACAATAATCCCATAATAACTCCAATTGTGGAACCACAGCTGATRTGYAGAYGACAAACAATGTGTCCTCTTGTTTCCATCACTGAGAAATGTGAGTTTCTGGTTTGCCTTACTCCTGCAAAAAAGTGCACAGAGCAAAAAGAGAAGAATTATCTTAGAGGAACAGAATTAMCTTCTGATTAAGGCATAATTAATAACGTYTYRATAACTAACAGTGTGTACATAATTAATAGGGTGTACAATTCCCTGTTGCAGGGCCAGTCTGTCCTAAATTGCACTGGTAAGAACTGTAAAGAACAGAATTTTATTCTGAGAATGCAGGTAACTGATGATGATAGCCAAATTAGAAGAAAAATAACTTTCATGGGCCAAAACCTGTTGGTTTTAGCTGCCCAGATGTGTGAAACCTCTGAGCAGCTGCTCTTGTACAGTTTGAAATGCAACAACTGTGTGAAGATCTGCTGCTTCCTGCTTCAAAGGCCTATCCAAGGATGTTCTGAGGTAATCCAAAAGCTCTTTGTGGGTGAGAGGAGATGCAGATTCAGTTGCAAACTCCAGGAAAGTGCTGATGGATTTATTCCCCTGTGCAAACCCCTGGCACCGAGCGCTGACACCAAAGCCTCAGGCTGTGCCCGAGCGTTTGAGTGCCTTGCCCATGGGTTTGTAAGGCCATTCCCAGCTAGTAATTGGTGACTGGATGTGGTCAGGGCAGGCAGATAAACACTGCAGGAAGGGGGTGAATCACTCAGTAAATATCCTATCGATGCTGTAGGAGCTGCTGATACTCACAGCACCTTTGGGGGGGATGTGACGTGTTTGTTTCCAGGAAAACGTTACTTGAAAGAAGAATTGAGGTTAGATGTGTTCCAAATCTGCAGCTCCACACCTTCCTCATGCATCTCTTGTCTCCTTCAGACCAGTTTAACATCCCCCTCCTTCCTTCCCATCCCGTTAGAGCTGATCCRCCACTCTGAGGTCACAGCACAAAAGTTTTCATTCTGTAAATGCCAGCACAGTTGCATCATTAAAAGCCCCCAAAGCAGATGGTCTGGGTTAAAGCAAAAAGGCTTTTTTTTTTTTTTTTTTGCCAGTGAAGCAGCATTATAGTGATTAGAGCAGCCCGTTGGCAGTTTCTGTCAGCAATTTTTGCAAGCATGTAATATATAAAAGGATYAAAATACCGTTTACTGTGATTTGCTCACCACAGAAAGAGGCCAGAGCAATACACTACCAAAATCAGGGGGAACAGCCCTGCAAGTAGTTTTCTGTTCCCTCTTCTGCACTTTTCCAGGATCCTGGTGGATAAATAAGTCTGCTTGAAGAGTCTGATCCTCCTTGTGTGTGCTAGGGCACCCCATTAGCCTGCAGCCCCACTCTGTGTCAGCAAAGTCCTCAGCAAAGCTGGATAGTTTTGAAATCATGCACCACATTTTTGAAGATAAAAACCCCATTTCTGAGCTTTGAACTCCATGAAATTTGCCATGATTTGTAAAATATCTCTACCTTGAGTTATGGTGCAAAGTTTCAGCAATAAAACGGAATATTAAGGAACAATACATAGAAAATCACAGACAAGATGCTGCAGTGATACCAGAAAATCCTCCTCCAGTTCCTGTTTTCCTGATCCACTTGGCATGAAATGTTTTCTTGACTTCTGCTTACTATTCTCATAAAAACCACAGGYGTTTCTTCTCACTGCTACTTGTTTTGTCCAAGATCCAGTAATTGGTACCATGTGAATTCACATTTTGCAGTGACAGAACAGAAATGGGGTTCCAAAAAATCACTTCAGCATCTCAACCTCTGGCAAACATCAGGGCTACAACCCCCCAGTCTCTAAGAACCCATGGATTTACACATCAAGTGGCTTATTTTACTCCTGCTGGTAACCCCTATGTGAATATTTACAGCTCAAATGGAATCATGATTAAAAATTAATAATTAGATTTTTGTGAAAATTCTGTGGCTTCTTCAGACTGGAATTGTCTTACCCTTGGTTTGCATGTACTCCCTTGGTATATTAATAATAATTTTAGTTATTGGTAACATATTTTGCTAAGTTTGGTGCACTAAAAATTATGTCTGTGGTATGAACCGGTGAAGCCAGAAAAAGAGGGGAAAATTAACATCAGAGCTAGAGCACCCTGTGAAGTGRTAAGGTACATTTTAAAGCCTTGGTGAGAGGGTTTGGTTTCTCCAGCCCCCCGTGGGCTACCTCTCCTCTCCAGGGCACTTGGATCATCTTCCCCCTGAGAGCCTTGGTTTAATCGAGCTGACTGTGAGAAACATTGGCTCAGCAGGGAGCCCTTCAGCTGGGCTGGAGAGGGAGGGGTGGYATTCTCAAGGAAAAAGCTTCCTTGGAACCCCTAAGGCACGGGAAAGTTCCTTTGATTAAAAATCTTTTTGAGCTGGGCTCACCTATTGCAGCTCTCAGCCTTGTTGGTGCATAAAAGAGACCTTCAAATTTCCCCCAGTTTATTGGACTGGATCCTTTTTCCAGCATTCAGCACTGATGGCCACAGCTGAATAATTTCAGGTGACAAAAACCCCTAACAGTGGGTTCTCCATTCTGATGGAGATATTTTTAGCTGGTATTGTTAGAAAAGAAGTAAAAAAATGAACACGGGCTTTCAAACTGGAAGCACAGCACTACTTCTAAGGAGCTGTTCTGGATAACTGTAAAGAAATGGAAGGAAATGTCAATGTCCTGGCAAGTGACTTTAATGCAGTAAAATCAGGACTGTGAGAGCAGGAACTGGATGTGGAAATTRACTGGTTCCAGACCTGGCCCATCACTTCATTACCTTGTCCTCGTGTAGGTGCTGGATGAGGAATTTCTATGAATAAGGCAGAACATATCCATAGGATGGGAAAAAGGGATGGAGAAACAGTTCTGCTGGCAGGTGTCACTGAGAGCTTCCTGTGGCACATGGAACTGGWGCTTTGGATGTGCAGCTCTCTTTGCCCCCAGTAAATCCAGTCCTGATCACCCAGGCAACAAACAGGGAACTCTGGAATATTCACAGAGATGGTGCTACAGAAATTCCAGAAACCATGGTGGGATTAGCAGTTAGCAGAGGGAACTTTTCCACAAAAACCTCCAAGAAATTTCCAGCTATAACATCTTAAACTTTGAAAATATAACAAAAATTTTCATTTTTAGGTCTCTGAGCATCTCAGCAGAYAAGCAGTGATGTAATTAACAGCTTAATTAATGCCAGAGTAATTATGAACTGCAGGAATGGCTGTTGCACCAGGAATTCTTCTTGTAGAGCTGCAGCAGCTTTTTGATTCTTCAGAACTCAGGAGAAARATAAAGGTAAAAGAAATAGTGAAAAATATTATTTAATATAAATCTATTTAATTTAAATCTATTTAATCTAAATTTATTTAATCTACTATTAAATCTATTTAATCTGAATCTACAAATACCAATATGTTAAAAAAGAGAAAATGTTGCAGGTGGATTACTCAGTGTCTGTACATAACTTTCAATCATAACAGTGTTTAWAATGATTAATTATCATTTATTTCCTTGCTACAGTATGATCAAAATGTGTCTGCTGTGATTTTTTTTCAGTGCAAAATTCAGAATTGTGCTTCATATTTATAATTGGTCAAATAATCCAGATGCCAGTTTCTGTTTGCTCTGTTTATTGCATTTATACTTATGGATGTATTATGTAAATATTCTCAGAGTCACCACACTAGATTTCAGAATGAAAATCTTCACAGAATCATGGAATAGAATCCTGGGATGTTTTGGGTTGGAAAGGACATTAAAGCTCATCCAGTTCCAAGGGCAGGGARCCCTTCCATAGACCAGGCTGGAAYTCCAACCTGGCCTTGAATAARTAGAGTTAGAATTTCCATGCACATTTGCACACAGTACTGAGGTACCTGGTTAATCAGATCCCTGAGTGACTCTCCACYTCTGGGATCAGTTTCTGGGAAGTTTAGCATATCCAGAACTTTCCCACCACTCCTATATTTGCTCTCATTTTTAAAAGAGTGCTATAATTTGATATTTAATTATTGTCCAGCCTGGAAAGGAGGGAGCTGGGCAGGAGGGTTTGGGGCAACTGCTGAGGAGTTGGAGCCTGGAATTTCCCTATTCCTCTGGAGCCCACCTGGGAGAAGGAGTGATGCCTTGTGCAGGCTGAGCTGGAGCAGAGGCTGGGCAGAGTTCCAGAATAAAGCAGGGATTTATTCAAAGCATCTCCTCCATGGATCCACCTTGGGCAGCACAAGAGCCCAGCCAGGGCTGCACCCAAGATGAACCAAAATGGCCCCAAAATGCACGAGCGGGCACGGGSTCTGTCACTGGGATCAGTTCTGCTCCATTTGCACCTTGCACTTCATTGTCCCATTCCAGCTTTAGCCCCTGCAGTCCCACCCTGCTTGTTTTTCTCTCTCCAGCCCACGGTGTTTGTGCTCCTGGGCTGAGATTTGGATCATTTGTCCTTGGTGCCCAGCTGGGGCAGGAATTGTTTTGTTTCCCTGCTCTGTGCACAGAGCTCAGCATCCCCTGATGTGAGCCCAGACCCGCACAGTAAGCAGTACAGAGTCTGAAAATATAAAAGCCAACACCTGAGGCATCAGGGGCTCTGTACCCCCACGCTTCTCTGCTCTCTGTGTCACTTCTCCCCAACAGCTCAGAGAAATCAGCAGCTCTCCCTCCCCAGCAGAGCTCCGAATCCCAGCCCGGCCCATTGAGGCGCAGCGGGACCGCCGGCATTAATCCGAGCGGGAATGTGCGAATTCCTGCCCGCTCTTTCTTTGCCGGGCGCGCCTGGTGCTGGGACACTGCCAGAGAGTAGGGCTGGCAGCTCCCGGCATTCCAGGACATGGAGTGGCCCCAGAGGGTCGCTCAGGTGCTGCTCCCTCTGCCAGGTTGGGCACAGGAGAAATCTAAGTTCAATGCACCTCCCATTTGAAGCTTTGGGGTGATTTTTTTTGAGTTATCAAATTCTCCTAGGCAAAATGAGAATGGAGATATTTTGGAAGGCTGGGCCTCAGCATCACAGAAACCAGAGCTGGGAGAATTCACTSACAGCCCATTGTCTTGCCACTTGGGAGTTGCTCTTTTCCTGATCTTAAGGAGATTACCATGYGGAATTCTGTTTTCTTTAGATGGTTTTCTTACTGAGAGCCTGGCAKAGAGTGCCCAGAGCAGCTGTGGCTGCCCCTGGATCCCTGGCAGTGCCCAAGGCCAGGCTGGACATTGGGGCTTGGAGCAGCCTGGGATGGTGGGAGGTGTCCCCGCCATGGCAGGGGTGGCACTGGATGAGCTTTAAGGTCCATTCCAACCCAAYGCATTCCGTGATTCCAAGAGAACTGCTACTCATGCAGCAAGAAGCAAGAATTGCTGATGAACCAGGACTCCACCTGATAGAAAAGTCACTGACATAAAGGCTCCTTCTTGTGCAATGACATTTCCAATGAATTTGGCTTTTTTCTCCAGGTATATTCACCACTGCTGACACTGAATGGTTCAGCACAGTGTCCACCACAGTTAGGTCATTAAATCTTAAACTCAGCACTAATCTTTAACCCAAATCTCTCATTTTTTTACCATACTTGGTGTGTGCAAAAGAAATAGGAATAGGGAAATTTATTTATTTATAGAGATTTTGAAAGCTTATGATAATTAGTTCTGAAGGCTTCATCTTCTGGGTTTTATCAATACCTCTCTCAGTCAAGAGGAAGAAGGAAAATGAATTTTTACAGTGGACATTCATCATTTTTAAAATAGAACTSTCAGTAAGACAGACCCCTGCCAAGATAGTCCATTAAATGCACTCAAGATTCATAAAACTTTCACAAGGAAAGAGATCTAATAAGCCCAAGGAGAAATCAGAGCTCTTGGTCCATTTGCACCCCCAGCTGAGTTTCTGGGTTTGTTTTAACTTGCTGGTCTCTCTCTGAGTTTGAAAGCCTGTTCAGTTTTAATTAACCTGTTGCCTGTTCAAATTTGGAACAAGGTGGGAGGTTCAGGGTGAAGTTACAGAGATGGAGCAACCTGATCTGATAGATCCTTACTGGGGGAGGAGCTGTTCCTCCTCCTCCCTGCATTCCTGGAGTTCATCATGTGCTGGCTCTGCTTGGGCCCCTCCAGCTGCAAACCAAGCAGAAAACACAATTTTTATCTGGCACGGCTGAAAGCTCCTTGCCAGACAGGGAATTTTATCAGCTCACCAAAATCTCTAATGAGTGCCATCCTTGGAGTATCAGAGTGGAGGCAGAGCCACACCAGAGCGCACTGGAGCTCAGGAGACTGCAGGGCTTCCCACATACCTCTGCTCCTGGAACAAGGAATTCAGGATGGCACAAATCCCTTCTGTGAGATTTGCTGGGCTGGGAAAGCTCCTGGTGCAGTTGATATTCCCCAGTGGCAGCTCCCACCCAGTGCAAAACCAGCTGGTTTTGATTGCAGGACGCTTTGTTTGTGCCAGAGGTCTCCTCCATCCCTCTGGCCTCAGGAAGGGGAGCTGAGCACACCAGGGCTGGGACATCCCTGGGCCCTCAGGCATCAAACAGTGCTGAGCAGGGAAAAAGCTCCCAGCTGGCACAACCTTTACAGCAAAGAGGAGGGGAAAAAAGCACAGTGAGTGTTGCCTGTTGAACAGAGCAGGGATTCTGAGTGATCCCCAAAACCCTCCCCAAAGAGCCCCCACAGGTCCTGCCAAGGGCTGCGAGGGCTGATGGGACAGCCCCTGACTGCAGCCTGCCTGAGCAGCCAAACCAACCTGCTCTGCATCTTTTCCACCATTTCTTATCAAAACACTGCCCTGATACAGGGAGGCTCTTACAAAACATAATAAAGCCTGCTGCTGCCAAGGAATGATTGCTGCTAGCATTTATTTTTCCACAATTATTTTCAGGGTTGTCCTTTCGAGGCAGACCAGATCAAGGAGTGGTGCGTGCAGTACCTCATCCCAGGATAAATCCAGGGAGGCTCTATGACTCAGGAATGACTCACTGCTCCTCCTCTGTTCCTTCCAGACTCTTGGGGGTGTGCTAATTTATTGTCAGTCTGTATCTGCCGTCAATTATTCCCCCCAGCTCAGCTCTCCTGTGCAAAAGGAATTCAGGCACGTTCTGCTCATTGCTCACCCCTCCAGAGAGGCAAACAGGTGAGCAGACAGTGTCACCTTCACTCTGGCATCCAGAGAAAAGGGGAGGGATTTTTCCTTCCTTGAATAACATGTCCAGGTTAATGATTGGGAGCTAGAGTGTTCCTACCAAACCCCCCAAATCCCAATTACTAAACCAAGATTGACCTTTCAGAGAGTTATTTCGAAAAAGTTGGATAAAATAAGGTGGGTATGACTCAAACAACAGGAGGAAAGTGTCTGCATCACAGCTGAGGCCCACAAATTGCTTTCACTGTCAGAATCAAGCCTTCAGAATAAAAAACACAAAACAAGAATGATTAATCTCTTTTTTCTCTTTTGCAAGACAGTTTGAAGCATCCCAGTGGAGCTGCAGGGGAAGTGTTTAAACAATGCCTACTTAATGTCCAGCAAGTCCTCACTGGTAGGAATATAAGAAAAGAAAATAACTGAAATATGAGATTTTTACATATGCATGTACAAGATACATAAGCCCAGAGAATCACAGAYGCATGAAAAATACTGAGCACAAATAGGCCTTTTCAGCTCTTCCCAGCCAAATTTTGTGAGCCTGAGGACACAACAGATACAGCAGAAATGCATAAGAAAAATATTTTTCCASTGGGAATGCTGATTTAAAAATCCCTTCCTCCATGTCATTCAGCTCATCCCTGTCTGATTTTTTTACCTCCCTCCTCCCAGGTTGTTTTGTGAGACATTTTTCAATAAAGATACAGCACCTTTACCACTTCCAACTGCTTATTCCCAACCTTGTATTTTCCTGGCATGAGGGGCTGTGTGGTAAATGCTTGTTCTGCACAGACTGGAGCTGAAGTGGTCTTGAACTGGCCTTGCAAATCAAAGAGAGATGGAAAACAAAGGTGCAGAATGGCAAAATAGCAACGAAATATAATTTTGGAATMATATACTTTAAAATGTAAACAAATCCCCACATCCTAAATTCATGGAATTACAGAATCCTGGAATGGTTTGGGCTGGAAGGGACTTTAATGATRTTGTCCCAGCCCTCTGCCAAACACTTCTCATTAAATGTTCTAATCAGCCAAACCTTCTGAGGCAGTGACAAGCTCTCAGAAATGATCCCACACGATGCTGCAACTTGACATTATTATATATTCAAATAATTTTATTAAGCACAGTGTGGGAAGCTTGGCTGTTTTTCAAAATATCTYCATCCAAAAGAAGTCCCTACACCTACAAAAATAGCAGTTGCAGACAGACTCCAGATCAGAGTGTTATTCACAACATCAGACTTGTGATCAATAGCTGGGAGAGTGTTGCCAGAAATAGTCCTGCTCTGGAAAACGCTTCCTGCTGCCTCAGAACAGGTTGTGCTCCTGTCCTTCTGCAGTTTCTCCTGGATTTTATCTCTGAGTACACAGAGAAGAAGCAAAGCTGCCTGACTGGTGTAGCCATGCTGTGAATCAGGCCAGAAGCACCACCAAGAGCCAGCACTCCCTGTGTATTTCTGACAGGGATGAATCCCTCATCCCATTCCCCCCACTTGCACAAGAATTCACACAGCCTCTTGATGAACCGGATGGGAAATCGATCCAGCTGGAAAAGCAAAGATCCACATCCCCTTTCCAACACAAAAAAGGCTCTCCCAGCCAGATTGCTGCTCAGTCTGTGCTGTGTGCAGACAGGACAAAGTGCTGAGTTCTGCCTGAAGCAACCCAGCCTGGGAATGCGACACAGTCTGAGGCTCCACCTGGAAACAATTTTCCCCCCATCCTTTTCCCCTCTGTCTCTCCCTGCAGCGTGCCTTGGTTCCCCTGTGCAGCACCACAAACAGCCTCACAAGCACGGAGCAGGGACCACTCCTGTGCCCAGGGCTGGGGAGAGCTGGGGCTGCTGCCAAGGAAAAGTCTTTGCAACTGCTGCCAGCTAATCAGGTAAATGCTTCCAGCCTGCCCAGGCCAAGCCATGTCCTTTGCTCTTCTCCAAATATTTATGTCTTTGTGAAACACATAAACATTTCATCAGAGGTCTCTTATTCCCAGCATTTCATGTGAAGTTTTTGTTTCCATGCTCCTAAACCCCCTTCAATATGACTGATTCACACGGGGGGAGTTCTTGACTTGCCTCACCAGAGTCACAGAACCCCAGAACCCAATCCAGAGATCCAAATCCCCAGAATCCAATTCCCAKATCCACATCCAGGCAGGGAAAGGATGGGAAGTGGTGACAGAAACTTCTGCACTGTTGTATGTTCCCTTCCTGCAGCTGAAGATTCTTATTCCTCTTTTTCCTTCTTTTTTTTCCCCCTCCCTCCATCAAAAATTGTTTGCTTCTGAACTTTCCAAAAAGAACAAAAACGCAGGAGCAGTTTGGGAAGTTCATGTAAATCAGCTGGTGAATGTAAATTTAGCCATTCACTTAATGTAAATTCAGCTGGTAAAAGCCAGTTTGGTGTTTCCTCTACTATTTACAAAGAATTTACACACTTAGTAAATCTCATCTTAAAATTCTGAGCTCCCCACTGATCTACCAGCAAACCCACCAGAATCTTCCCAGTTAGGATGAGTAATTGAGGAGCTGAATTATTCAGCATTGTGTGGTCTGTGGCAGCCAGAAGATAAAATTCCCAAGTCTCTGTTACTTCATTTACTTTCTGCAAAAAGCCTTCRCTTGGTAATTTTAGAGCTCAGAGCATGGCAGCACATAGCAAGTTCTAGCTAAATAGCACACTCCTCAAAAGTTTGCTGTTTCCTTAATGTTCATGAATATTTCAGGACCTCTGCTGAGAGGTTTCGGTGCATTCCAGGACAGTGATTCTGGGTTTCTCTTCTGCCTGCACAGGAAACGTGGCTGGACTGTGCCACACTCTGCATTATTCTTTTAGCCAGCATTTCTTGCTATAACAGAATCAGATCCCCTGAAAATATACGAAAATCTAATCCTTGACGTGAGATGGGCACAATTTGTGGCTATTGTGAGAGCAGAGTTCTATCTAGAAATTCATTCATTTCCTTAAACCATGAGCAGTGCTGGAGTTAAGAAATAGAGTTTGCTTTTCTTACTCTTTCAGCTCATTTTTTTCATTGCTTGAACTGGTAAAAACACTTGGACAAAYGTTTGAAATAACAGCAATACACAAGATCAGCAAATCAGTCTTTTCCAGCTGAAATTGGATTTACTGTAAAAAACCTACAGTGATTTGCATCAGCATGTGGTGTAATTTGGGAAATACTCAATTATGATACAAGTGAATTTAAGTATCTAAATGTATTTGTTTAATTTATCTTCTTTTGCTTATATTGGTGCATTTTTAATATACCYTAAGAATTATTAAAAATAATGTCCTGTTTAACAAAGAGATTTGCAGGTCTGTSTTCTGAGAAAGCTGAATGAGCACTTAAATAACATTAAAAAAATCYTGTCAGGGTTTACAACATGTGCTTATCCTGAGTGCTTTGCCTTTAAAGAAATGCTGACAGCAAACCAAGGAAATTATTCACATTTTAAAAACCCAGAATGTAAGAGAAGCCAATAATAAAAATTATCTGGGTCGTTTCCCTCTGCAGTTAGAGCAGAGAGCTCACAGAACCTGAGCTCTGGTGAATCCCCATATGGGACTGTGACCTTACAGCTGCTGTGGGTGGGTCTGCACAAAACCCATGGAACTTTCAGGCTGAAAAGACCCTAAATAGGGAGCTGGGATTTGAGTGCAGAGGGAACAGCAAGGCTGAGGGCTCAGCAACCACCCAGACTGCTGGGTAAGAGCAGAATCCCTGTCTGAGACTGGAGACCACAGATTATCCCCCCCAAAGTGTCCTTCTGCCTCATTAACTGCCTCAGCCTGGGTAAAATGACAATGGCAGGACCCTCAAATGCTCAGCACTCAGTGTTTGTGTCCCAGCTCAATGCTGCTGGAACAGCCACAGGGACAGCAATTTACTGCTCCAGTTCCAAGGCACTTCCCTGCCCAGGGACAGGGAGCTGGCAGCTCCTGATRACAGGTGGATTCTTCTGTGCCAGCTGCTCTCTGCTGCTGCCAGGGATCCCCTCTCGAGGTTTGGGATGTGCCTGTGCCTCCTGGCCAGTCTGGAATCTGTGAATTCAGGGACTGTGCTGGCTGGGGGAACAGGAGGTTCCCTGGCTGGGATGTGTCTCCAGGCATGGAAAGCTCCAAGSAACACAGCTCAGTAACTGCTTCAGRCACCCCACCTCCAAGCAGCTGCTCTTGCAGTACAAGCCCACCCTTGGGCTCAGATGGAAAATGTCTAAAAAGCAAACAATTTTTCTTTCTAAATTCTTTCCTGTTTAATGCACACACTTTTATTTAAGAGGAAAAAAGGCCTGACTTGCTAATTTTAATTGAGTCCCCAGTCTGTGGGGCAGCTTGCCTTGATTACATTGTACTAAATTACTCATCCTGGACAGATRCTTCTCTTTATTTTCTCCTTCAAGAGCCAAAATATGATATTGCTTGGCAAGAGGAATGTGCATCTAAAATGTCAAATTACAGCTCGTAACTATTACGGGATAGTTTTGGCCATAGCCCTTTGTGACTGTTCCAAAAGAGATTCTCTTTCTAGGAGATSCTAAAACCTAATCCATGCTTCATGTTTGGGTTTAGGTGGCACTTTGGGCATGTGTGGCTTTGGCTGAACTTGAAATTTCTAATTTCTGCAGACTTCCAAAGTTTGAGATTGCATGAACTGATAACTGTGTGAACACACAGTGCAGACATTGAGAACTGCAGATCATTTCTTCCCAAATACTAAATAGCCACCTATTGAATGCACATTATTTAACATAACATAAGAATAAAATGAGGTTCATATTGGTCAGCTTTTCATCTGAAGACAGCGCAGGAACTTGATTAAATCTCTGCCATTAATTAAAATGGAATTCAGTCTTTGTATTCTGAACATGGATAGGAGTGATGGAACCATGGAGATTTTGCTATAAATGTCTGTGCAATTCAGATTTTACTTTTCTGTGCTAAGACAGGATGCTGGACATCCTTTTAAATATTAACATGCCCATATCTGTTAGCAGTACAAGTTTCATTGCTTGCTTTCAATGAGYTCACGCTGCAGGGAAAGGCAGATTCCAGCCTGGAGGGGTGCCTGAAGCCATCCTGATATCCCATGCTCCTGCCTGTGGGGCCTGCTGGGAGACCTGGCTTTTTATAAATGGATTTTGTGGAGGTGAGAGGCACTGATGGGTGGAGGGGGGAGTGCTAGGAGTGGTTTTGATGAGACAAAACTTATGGGCCTCTAGATGATTGCTCAATCAAACTGAAGGATCCGAGCAGAGCTGCTTCTACTGCCAGATGATCACTATGTTATGGACGAGGTTTGGATGGAAGAACTTGGGAATTCAGTGATAGAGTAATGCTGAATCCTCCCCAGACTTGTCAGATATCTCATGGCAGGAACTCTGCCTGTTTGCTGATGATTGAAAAAGACATCTTGGCAGACCCAAATCAAAGACTTGCACAGCTTTGGAGGGCTTGAGCCTTTTAACCACATGGTAATTATGAAGACTATAAATAACACTGAAAAATCCAGTTCAAACAGTCCTCAATAAATTATTTTAATGTGCTGTTATTGGCCCCCTCCTTCAGGATCTCACAAGTCTGCACTGTCAGTCTGACAGGCTGAAATGTGCTCTGTCAAATCAACAGCTCAGCTCTGTCTTACAGACTGAYGGAAGCCTTGATTCCCTGTTTGTGGATGTGGCATTTGGGGACATYGGGCAGTTCTGGGGGAYCAGCTAGACTCAGTGGTCTCAGAGATTTTCCAACCTAAACCGTTCTGGGATTCCATGGAAGCTTCACCCACTGTGAGGAAGTTTTGTCACCTGAAAGGATATTAGGGKAGAGCCATCAAAAGAGTTGTCTGGACTGTTCTCTCCATGTTTGTCAGATGCAAATGACWCCAGGAACCCAAGAATTGTGGTTTTCTTGCCCAGTTCCTTGCTGAGGGAGCCCAGGACAGCTGAGTGCAGACAGTGGCTCTGTCCCTGAGCTGGGCAGTGTCACCCACCCAGTGCTGCTCTGGTGGTCACAGCTTGGACTCAGTGCTCTTGGAGGTGTTTCCCAGCCTCAATTCGTCTGGGATTCTGTGAAACATTATGTCTGAGTTCCCAGATGTAGGAACAGTGGCAAAATTCAGCTTTCCTGCCTCCTAATCAGTGATGAATGTTTGCCTTGGAAACCTCTGCAGGTATRTACACTCTGGAGCAGGGCTGCTTCAGCTGGAACACTGCAGACCTGGGGATTTTTTCCTACTCCCAGCTGCTGTGGTCATTACCAGGTGCAAATCTCTGTCTGCTCACCAAGCTCAGCCCTCCATGCTTGTTTTGACATGTGCCACATTTGAGTATCTTTCCAAACCACGGAAAAGGTTTGTCCATTTTCCAAACAGAACATGTCCCCCACTATCTGTGTGCTGGAAATGACAAAAARGCTCTTTTCCTGTTCAGTGAGAAAATGTTCCATGTTATCAGTATTTGCAGGAGAACAGAACTAAGAATTTACCTTTAAGAGCAATCCATGCTGAGAAGTAACCAGGGCTTTTGAACCCTTTTAATTATCTTTAAACTGCACACTGGAGCATCTTTGCAATGTTTTAGGTGTACAAAACAAACAAGAACCTGTATCAAGTAACACCAATACCCGCCCTGAAAACAGAGRTCACAGCCCCAAAACTTAGGAGTGTGTGGAAACCTTGCTGAGCACTTACTGCACCTAAATCCCTTTGAAAATCTGGGCTGTAGGCCCAACCCTGCCAAGAGTTCTCTGTGGAAAGCTCCTCCTCCTGCCTGGGGCTGACCCTGGCACAGCTCTTGTAAAGGCTCAGCTTTCCAAACAGCCCAAAGCAGGCAGGAGAAAATCATGTCAGAAGTGGCAAATAGATGAGTTCCCAGATGATTGATCCAGATCCTTTCAGAGACWGGAATTCTGATTTGTGAGCAGCTGGAAAGCACAGCTGGCTCCTCTCTGGTGCCAGTCTGTGTGTGGTCACTGTGGAATGTGCTCCATATGCCCTTTGGACACGTGTCAAAAGTCACATGTCATTAATTTCTCCAAACTTTGCAGTATTAAAGGTGTAGGAAGGTCATGGAAATGGAAAGTGCCTTATTAATGTGAAGAGTTGTTTCCTGTGGTATAGTTATTTTACTTTTTTCAGTCCAGATTTTTTTCCTGATGGCACAATTTGAGCTCTACCTCTGAGATTCTTGTRCCAGAAATAAATGGCTTGGAACAAAAGGGACATTTAACAGCAGATTGCARCGTGTAACTTTTGTAGAGTCATTAAAGGCAGATTGGATTCAGTGGCACTCGTGGCTCCAGAGATGCTGCCCAGGATACCTGGAATGTCCAAGGCCAGCCTGGACAGGGCTTGGAGCACCCTGGGACAGTGGGAGGTGTCCCTGCCATGGAAGGGGTGGAATTAAGGTCCATTCCACRCCAAACCATTCCAGGATTCTGCTTGGTCACACAGGTCCCTGCATTTGGATAAGCAGGACCTCAAAGAGTGGCTGGGACTTGTCTGACTCTGCTCTTCAGCAGTGCTTACAGACTATGAGGGAACAAACACAATTCCAAGGCTTGTTCCATTCCCAACAGAGAAAAGAGCAAAAATCATCACTCAGAATCAACACTGTGTCAGACAGACATCCCAAAAATTATTATTAGATATTTCAAAAGAAGCATTTTTAAAAGCAATTGTTCTATGTGGGATTTTTTTCTTTTTTTAATTTCAGTATGAAGTATTTGGTATTTGAAGTCTTTAATTGTGCTGGCGAAAACCCACTAAGAGGCTTTGATTTTTGGAAGCAAATCCATGTGACTGATCCGAGCGGGATCATAATGSCTGCAAGGACRCGACCATTYGGAGCTATTTTTAACAATGAAGTCAGAACTGTAAGTAAAACTAAGACTAAACTACAGAAAGGTAAAACTCACAATATTCTTAAAGATTAAACAAAATAGCTAAAGTTCTTCCTGGTGCCCATATCCCAACCTATATTATCCCAAGTTATATTAGTCCTAAACATCTACCAACAAAACTCCAAGTACYGACAACCATTCAGCTCCTATACTGAATGGTCAAGGAGTGTTGGAGTCCTTCCCAACTTTTTCCTGACACTTTTTGCTTTAGTTCATTCTTGGTTTGTCCTTCTACATCTTTGACCRGTCTTTCATTTTGTTCCTGTCTGTATTTTTGTTATGAGTTGTCTCCTTTCATGGTTTATTTGTTCTCAAGTGTTTTTGGCAACTCCCTGCCAGTTTCAGTCATACAGGATGATGTTCTTCATCCATCACTCCATGTGCAACAGGGAGCAGAACAGAGATCCTCATGGTATCCAGTAAACAAAAACCAGAGATAGAATCCCAGACTGATTTGGGTTGGGAGGGATCTCKAAGCCCACCCAGTGRCACCCCTGCCATSAGGGGACARCTTCCACRYTCCCAGGCTGCTCCAATCCCCCTCCAGCCTGGCCTTGGGCACTGCCAGGGATCCAGGGGAAGCCACAGCTGRTCTGGGCACCCTGTGTAAAAGTCTCAGTGTTAAAGTCTGCCTAATATCTGATCTAAATCTCTCCCCCTTCAGTTTAAATCCATTTCCCCTTGTCCTGCTGCTAAGGGTGATGGCAGGGGSTGATGAGCTGGTTCTGGGCCATGCAAAGGACTCTGTGAGCACACAGAGCTCAGAGCAGGAGGAGRAGGAGGACAGCAGCTTCCAGAGGGTGGGATGGGTACACAGCATCCTCCTCTGGGATATGGGGAGAGATGGGAGCAGAACTGGGAAAACTGCTCAGTGTGAGCAACTGGGGTGAATCAAAGTAGGGTTGGGGGAAGGACAAAGCATTGCCCAGAGCCATGGGGAGCAGTGGGGAAAGCATGATGGTGAGTTCAGGCTGGAGAAGAGAAGGATCCAGGGAGACCTCAGAGCCGTGCCAGGGCCTAAAGGGGCTCCAGGGGAGCTGGAGAGGGACTGGGGACAAGGCATGGAGGGACAGGACACAGGGAATGGCTGGAAGCTGAAAGTGAGTAGATTTAGGCGGCTATTGGGAAGGAATTCTGGCTGTGAGGGTGGGCAGGCCCTGGCACAGGTGCCCAGATTTGCTGTGGCTGCCCCTGGATGCCTGGCAGTGCCCAAGGCCAGGCTGGAGCAGCCTGGGACAGTGGAAGGTGTCCCTGCCGTGGCCGGGGCGGGCCGGGCTGCCCCCCGGGCCGGTGCCGGGCTGCGGTGAGCGCACGGCGGTGCCGGTGCCGGTTCCAGATCCCGTTGCCGATCCCAGCGCCGCTCCCATCCCCGCTGCCGGCGCTGTGGCGGCCCGGGCGGGGCGCGGGGAGGGAGGGGCGGCGGTCACGTGTGGCCGCCCGGTTAAAGCGGCCGCGGGCGGCGGGAGCGGCACAATCACGGCTGGGGCGGCGAGCGGGGCCCGCCCGCTGCCCGCCCGCGGCCCCGCTCCGTCCGCAGCGCCCCGGCCCGCCGCGCCCCGGCCCGCGCCGCCCCGCCAGCATGGCCGGGGCCATCATCGAGAACATGAGCACCCGCAAGCTCTGCATCGTCGGGGGCATCCTGCTCGTGCTCCAAGTCATCGCCTTCCTGGTGGGAGGGCTCATCGGTGAGTGCTGGGGGCCGCTGCCTTCCTCCTCCTCCTCCTCCTCCCGCCGCTGCCCGCTTGTTTAGTGCTGGTTACAGTATCGCTGACTCGCTCCCATGATCTCATTATCCGCTTTTGTAGCCGAGCGATCCCGGCTCCGGGCCCTTTGTGCCCGTCCCGCGACTGCTGCGGGGGGAGCCGGCCAAGGAAAAGTTTTTGTGTTGGTTTCTCTCTTTTTTTTTTTTTTTTTTTTTTTTTTTGGCCTGGTTTCAGCCTGGACTTAAAGAAAGAGGGAAGTGGGAAAGCTTCAGTATGGCGACGGAACGCGCAGGGAGCCTCGCGTTTCAAAGTTGGCTTAGAAAATAATAATAATTTATTTTTTTAAAAGGATTTTTCCTCCCTTCTTGGCGCTGCACCTCCCCGTGCCTCGGCCTCCGAATCGGCCGCGAGAGGAAACCTTTCCCTTTGCCAGAATGAGAACAAAAAAAAAATATTAATAAAAAATCTAGGGAGGAAAAAAAAGGAAGGAAAGAAAAAGGGGAACGACTGGTGGGAGGGGGGGGTCCCGGCTCTGGGGTTTTTTTGGGACTCGCGCTTTGTCCGGGCTCGTTTCTGCGGGGGATCCCCCCACTCCCTCCTGATCCCGTTCCAGGAGGGGTCCCCTCCCCTCCCTCCCATCTCCCGACCTCTGTCAGGACGGGTCCCCTCCCTCTCTCCCACCTCCCGATCCTCCTCCGAGAGGAGCCCCCTGCGTCCCACCTCCCGCTCCTGCTGCAGGAGCTTCCCCCGTTCCCGATCCCTTCCCAYGAGAAGCTCAAACCCGCGTGGGCTCGGCCTGGGTTTGTTCCTGCCCGTGGAAAACCCTCGTGGCCGCCCAGGGAGGGGTTTCATCCCCGGCTCCCCTCGGCTCTGGGGTCCCCAGCTCCGCACCGGGCACTCTAAAGCCCAGATTGTGTTTGTTTATCCCGGAGCGTTCCCAAAGGCAGGGAGATGGGAGCCGGGACACAGCCCTGCGGCGAGGAGAGTTTTCCCTGGGGGATGGAAGGAGGAAGATGGAGGAGAGCGAGTTTGGGGCAGTCCTGGGAGTTTTTTAAATTTWTTTTTTTTTTTCTTTACTAGAAAGCAGCTGAGTTCTGCGCCGGCTCCTTGGAATGATGGGCGCATGGATGTGGCTGCTTTGGCCATTTCCAGGGTGGGAATGCTGCCTTTGTGTCCGGGAAGGGCTGTCTGGCCCTGCGGGGCATCCCCCGGGCCCAGCCCTGCCGAGCTCTGCGGGTTTRCAGGAGGAATCGGGGTCAAATTCACTCCGAAACTTTGTTGCACTTGGTTGGGAGAACGAAGCCGGGCTGTTCTCTGTTCGAGAGGGATCGAGGGAATAGCTCCGGCCATTCCTCAGGAAGCAGACTGTGCATCTGTGCCCATCAGTGCTTTGCCTTCCTGGCCTTGAATTATCAGCCTCTAATAACCATAAAATTCCACTAAGCATAATTTTGGAAAACTTCAGTTTCCCTCATTCTCTTTCTTCCTCACCTCCYTCACAAGGGAGTCACTGGCACATATTGACTAAAACTCATTTTTCCTGCTCTTGCAGGCCTGAAACCACATGGAGTTTATCAGGATTAGCTTTTTTGCTTCCTTTTTTTTTTCTCTTTAAGAGCTGGTTCAAGAGCAGGCTACTGAACCCACTGCTGATTCCTGAGATAAAATGTCTTGGCCTGTGCTGTGCAGAGAAGCCAGACTTCATCTTAAAAGGGTTTTTCTAGCAGTTTCTTGCTGCTAAATTGAAATAGTTGGTTTTTCTAAAGGCTGGTGTGGCTCAGAAAGCCTTGTTTGTGCTGGCATCTGGGGACAGATGTAACAAACAGATGTTTATGGCTGGCTTTACAGGGAAAAGACAAGTGTTTCTGCTCAGTTTTGAAGGGATTCAGAGATTAAAGAGTTTAAATTATGTTAGTTCGGTTTTCCAGCGTGTTTATTCCCTGCTTTATTGGCTGGTGCTGCTGCTGGGCATCCACCTTGTGCCCTCCCATCCTGGATGGGTCTCCCAGGTGGGGCTGGAAGCTGCATGGACAGGTTGGATGGGCTTGGGCCAGCAGGGACAGGGATTTGGGGCTGAGTTCAATGCCCTGCACGAGCTCAGTCAGTCTGTCCTGCTGGAATTCCTGCACAGGCTCAGTCACTCCATCCTGCTGGAGTAYATGCATCTTCTCTCTGTGGTCAGGTCCTAGGGGGTGCTGCCCCCAAAGTTCTTTAATTCCTGGATTCCCTCAGATCAAACTGCTCTGATCAATCATCCAAACTTCTTTCCTCTGCAGCACTTACCCCTTCTGATGCATTTAAGGAGTTCAGAGGCTCATCCCTGAGCCAGCAGCTGCCAAGCAGCCCTCCTGGGAGCTGCAAATCCAGGGATATCTGGTGCTTATGAAACACCAAGTTCCAGGTGTAACCTAGGTGTGGTCCCCCATGTCTGGCAGGGTGACACACGGCCTGGGAGGCTGAGCAGCTCTTCCCAGGAACCTGCCCTGTTCTGGGCTCCTGTATCCCTGGAAACTCTGATCCAGGGGTCGGACCCGACCCCTTTAGTGATTCCCAAGGTGTGGGGTTTCCCACAAGGAGACTCCTTGTGCTGAGCAGCGGGTCGGTGGCTGGCGTTCCAAGGGGATCAGAGCCGTGCCAGGAGAGCTGCCAGTGCCACCCCACAGGGGTGCCACCAGGTGGGCTGGCAGCAGAGGTGGCACTGACACGGGGGCCCCGCTCTGGTTTGATGCAGCGCACCCAASAGACACCAAAATCCGGTTATTTTGGTGTGCCCAGGTCTAGACAACCCAAAATACGTACACGAGTGGGACAGGGCTGCTCAGCCCAGCCAGCCTTTCCCCTCACAGGCACTTAGGTCATGTTTCAAAACAATGACTAAGTGCTCTATTTTAACAGATCCCTCGTGCCAGTCCAAAATACCCAAATGCAGCACGTTGGTACCTGATACAACCACCACAAAGCTGGTTTTCCTCYCATCAGGGGGTTTCTGCCACTGCTGGTTCCCAGCTCGGTTTTGGGCAGTCAGTGTGTGATGGCAGAGTTTTAATGCAGCTTCCACATTTCCAACAGCTCTTTTATTTAGCAGCAGGAACCTTATCAGCTCTCAGGTGGGATTTGCTCAGAGCTGTCTGTTGGCAAAGCACGAGATGCACARGGAGGGAGAAATTCCTGTGGCAGGAGGCAGCTCCTGTGCCAYCAACTCCCTGACAGGAGCATGCAGCCAGGTGGGGGTCAAGCTCTGCTCCCAGGGAACAAGGGGCAGGARGAGGGGAAACAGCCTCAGGCTGTGCCAGGGGAGCTTWAGGTTGGATATTTGGGAAAATTTCTTAATGGAAAAGGTGGTCCAGCCCTGCTMCAGGCTCTCCKYGGCAGTGCTTGAGTCCCCATGRGTGGAGGGAGCTTTGCAAAGCTTAAAAGGGAGCAAACCCAAAAGAGAATTTTATTGGGCTGTTTCTTTGCTGTGCTTTGGTAATGAACTGTTGGCTCCAGAAAGTGGGGCTGTCACTACTTGAAGCCCCACAGGATTCCTGGTGTCTGCTTCTTTTGTGGAAAACATCTTGTTTAAAGGTCACGCTTCTGGGCTGTGTGTGATGTGTTCAGTTGGGATGCAGCAGTGGGAGATAGAACATGATCCACAAAATTAATCCTAATGCAGCCTTGTCTCCACTATCCTGCTGTAAATGATGGCACGTGTGGATTACAGGAGAATGGGATCACCAGGAATGGTTTCTGTTATCGTTTGTGAGGAATGGGGCTGATGATAATTTACAGGCACGCCGGCATTCCCAGGAGCCCCTGTCTGCTCTGCCTTCCCTGGATCCAGTGTGGCTCTCCTGGGATGCCACCAGGCTTGTGACAACCCTGGACAGGGCATGAGGACAAACCTTGCACCTCCAGTGCTGGGGCAGTGTTGGGTCCCTCAGGACAAGAGAGACCCAGAGGGGCTGGAGTGTGTCCAGGGCAGGGAAGGGTCTGGAGCCCCAGGAGGGGCTGAGGGAGCTGGGAAGGGGCTCAGCGTGGAGCAAAGGAGGCTCAGGGGGCCCTTGTGGCTCTGCACAGCTCCTGACAGGAGGGGACAGCCGGGGGGTCGGGCTCTGCTCCAGGGAACAGGGACAGGAGCAGAGGGAACGGCCTCAGGCTGGGCTGGGGAAGGTCAGGGTGGATATTGGGAAAATTCCTCCTGGAAAGYGTTCTCCAGTCCTGCCACAGCTGCCCAGGGCAGTGCTGAGTCCCCATGCCTGGAGGGGTTTAACATCCCTGTGGATGTGGCACTTGGGGACATGGGGCAGGGGTGGCCTRGGCAGTGCTGGGAACAGTTCAATTCCTGGCCTAAAAGGGCTTTTCCAACCTAAACAATTCCACAGCTGGACCAGCTGCAGGTTCCACCTGGCTGTGCTGCTTCTGGGAATTTTGACTGGGATGTTCCAGTGGAGGTCACCACAASTGCTGCAGGCCAAAGCTGAGCTGGGACACACCAGTGTCCTCCTGGCAGCTGCCAGGGTGGAAGCTGTGTGTGCAGAATCTGACTGGATTTATGTGGGTTTGATGCCTCTTGGTTGTTTGGAAAGCAAACTTTTGATTACAAATTATCTTTTTCTGTGTGAAGCTGTTGGTGTCCATTTCTAGTTGTCTTTTAATCTTGGAATTTATATATATAAAGTTATTTTATATACATATAAAGGAAAAAAAAAACCCCTCAGATCTCTGTGCAGCTTTGAAAACTTTTTGAAAGGGAATTTTCAATGACTTGTTTTATATGAGTTACTCTAAAAATCTCTTCCAACTCGAACTTCCATGATTCCAAGGATGCCTTATCCCAAATCCCAGATCCTTGGTTCAAACAAGCACAGGGGATGCAGAACTCTCTGTGGTGCAGGCAAACCCAGAGCAGGCTCACACCCAYGGAGGTGCTGCAAGCRCAGTGCCCACCCGTACACTGTACAAATTTAACTGATTGGAAAAGTGGAGGGATTTATTTAGCACATGAGTCCTCTGGGCTGAGGGGATGGATTAAGGAGGTGCAGGTTCACTGCTCCCTTCCCTGGCTTAGGCTGGAAAAAACAGAATTGTTGTGACTGGAGGAGCTCAAACTTCCTTGTGTGTCTGGCCCYGAGAGATAATGAGTCATGTGTGGCCATGGCTGAGCAGCTCTCCACAATCCCAGCTCATTATCTAAATGTCTGATTTGGCTCCTGAGCCCCCTGTTTCCAGGATTTCATTTTCTTTCCTGGGATTTCATTACCTTCCTTGGGCTGAGCTGATCTTTTGACAAGAAAAGCACTCGGATTTCCAAGGTATGGATAGGAAAGAGTGTTTCAGGCTGGGGATAAAGAACATTTTTGTGTGCCTGACTTCCTTTCATGCAGGGCCTCTCCAGGAGCTGGTCGGTGCTCCGTGGCCATGAATGCCAATGGATCCTGTGTATAGACACATTCCTGCAGTGCTGCAGCCTTGGCAGAGGCGCTGGGAGCCCAGGAGAAAGCAGACACGAAAGGTCACGTCTGTTTYGTTAGGTCTGCTCAATTCTTCTTTGAGGAGCTGTAACTGTAGCTGAATGGGCAAAAGTGCCAGAAYTGGAGAGTTCCCAGGCAGGAATGGCAGTGCTGGGGCCTGAGGAGCTGGGAATGCTCAGAGGTGCTGAGTTTTTCTCTTTTCACAGCTGCATCACTTCCAAACCCAAACCTGGGAGAGCTCAGGTGACACGGTCAGTCCTGCTGCTCCCCCTCTGTTGATTTAAACGTGACCTGAGCACTTCCCAAGCAGTGCTCCTGCTGCCTCCCTGCCCTTTGAGAGGGAAAACCTCCACACAGGAAGCCTTTTCCTTGGTAAATAACACTTGTGGCCTTTGAAGTCCCTGATAGCCTGGGAAAGCCTTTGAAGGCTCAAGGTGTCCAGTGGGGAAGGGCCTGGCCCGGCCCATTCACATGGAGATGAAATTCCTCACATATCTAAGCACAGTTTCCAAGGTATCTTATCTTGGGGAGTGTCAGGCTCAGGAGAAAAGCTGCTGGAGAACAACAGCTCTTCCTGCTCCTTGGGGTCTGTGTGCAGGATTTCATGCCTTGGCTGGGAGCTGCAGGAAAWGCATCTCATCCCACTGGAAAACTGACTTGGAGGAAGATCAGGCTCTCTGTGGCAATTAGTAAATCAGTCTTATCTCTTTTTTTTTTTTTTCTTTCTTCTTTTAAATATGTTTGAATATCCATTTTTGTATTTAGGGAGCTCTACTCATGCTCACCTCATTTGTATTRGTTGCTGCTGTTGCATATGGATGTGAATCATGCAGATCATTCATTCAGTTCTCCCAGCAAGTTGTGCCTCATGAGATTTCCCTGCTGTGTGACTTGCCTGGGGTTGAGGGAATAATTCCTTATCTCTGTTCCCCAGGAGCCCTTTGGCTGCTTATCAGGGAGCTGGGAATCCCCTGCTCCCTCAGTTCTAAGGGCTGTGGGCACAGATGCTCCTGCAGCTCCTTTTGGGAACTTATTTATTGGGAAAAACCTTCAGTTTGTGTTGCTCTGAAGAGGCTTTGCTGGTAGCAAAGCTGCAAAAGTAGCACTGGAGAACAAACCTTGAGGAAAAACACAACCCCTGGGACATGAGAGTGTCCAGCCATATGTGACTGGATTGTGGAGTCACAGAATCCCAGGATGGTTTGGGTTGGATGGACCTTAAATCCCATTTTTATCCCACCTCTGCCATGGCAGGGACACCTTCCARTGTCTCAGGCTGCTCCCASCCTGTTACTGTTCCAGAGATCCTTTGTGGGGCAGCCACAAAGTTTCTGTTCTGATCCAGCAAACTTGGCTTTGATGGTTTGGTCAGGTTCATTTTTGTGGTCTGAAAAAAAAAGACAGAGAAACCTGTAGTACTGATAAAATGCCTCTGAAACAACAGAAATATGGGTGTTCAGCTGCAACAGGATTCTGGAAACTCCCACTGTAAATCAGGATGGAATTGGTGCCCCAGGGCTTTAAAGGATTTTGGTCTGGATAAAGCTTGAAGTCACATATAAGAAAGAAAAACRTTTCCCAAGGGGAGTGGGCTTCCAGTAGGCAGTGGGGTTATTTAAATATACAATTATTCTGCATATAAAAGTTGCTGCAATGTTCCGGAAAGCTTTGTGAAATAAGAACTATCAAAGAAGTAGTAATTAAAAGTCTCTGTGTCACTCAAATTCATTAAGCTGGTGCCATCGAGGTCAGGGAAGAGGGAGGCAGAAAAAATCCTGCTGCAATAAATACATATTTATAATCCTGAGTGCATGTATGGTGTTATCCAGGTTGTGGCTGTTCCAGTTGGAAAAGCTGGGTCTGTCCATGATAAATTAGCTTGTTTATTCCTACCCTGCAGTCYCTTAGGGTAATGAAGCAGAAGCCCTTTGTGCGTGCTCGCTGGGAAGTGCTGGCTGGCTCCAGAGGGGGTAATTGAGTAGAAAAGCAGAATGCTCCCGGTGCCGGGAGAAGTTAAATCCCCCCGAGGTCAGGGGGATTCAGCCTTTAATCAGTGTGGACACAATGCAATTGAGAGTTTCCAAAGGGCTTGTTTATGGTGCTGGAGCAAGGGTCGGTGGTTAATGGGAGTGCTGGAGGTGCTGGGATGAGAAGGTGCAGGATGTGATTCCCAAGGTGAGGGCTGCTGGGGAGCTGAGAGGGGGTGGAAATCCTGGAGCTTGAGGGCAGGAGGAAGGAGGTGTTTGAGGCTTCATCACAGGAGCTTTTTGAAGATCTGCTGAATTTATTGAAATTAAAATACTGAGTGATGGTGGCTCTTTACCCAAACCTAGGTGTACGTAATATATCCCCCAAAAATGCTAAAAAATTGAGCTTACTTGTCTCAGTAAATTTTTTCCCTAAAGCTTTAAGTCTAAAACCAGAGAAGCAGTGTGGTTTTCTTTCTTTGGGGACTAGCTCCTGAGGGAAGCCCCTTGGACCTTGTTTTCTGCTGTCCTGGTGGGATCAGYCCCTGAGCACCCTGCCCTGACCTCCTGGCTGAATGGAAAGGATGAAATTCTGTGCAGGATTGTTTCAGTCAGTGAGACACGGCTGAGGTGGCCCTGGCAGTCCATGGGAAGCCCTCCCTGGGCAGTGGTGGCCACACTGGTGAAGGTGTCCAGCTTTCCGAGTATTTGCTGGCTAAAACCATCACAGGGAGCAGCAGGATCTGCTCTGCCCCTGTAATTTGGGATTTCTGCAGTGAGCTGGGCACCTTTGCAGGCCCAGCTGGAGGAGATGCAGAGGCAGAAATCTAGGGGAAATTTAGATAAATCGATATTGGGAAGGAATTGCTCCTTGTGAGGGRGGGCAGGCCCTGGCACAGGGTGCCCAGAGCAGCTGTGGCTGCCCCTGGATCCCMGGCAGTGCCCKAGGCCAMGCTGGACACTGGGGMTTGGAGCAGCCTGGGACAGTGGGAGTTGTCCCTGCCATGGCAGGGCTTTGGAATGAGACAAACTTTAAGGTCTCTCTCAGTCTGAGATCCTGTGGCAGCGCTGGCAGCTCCAGCACCTCCTGCCCATGGCTTTTGGCACTTGGCACTGCTGGTGTGCAGCCCCCTGGCACCAGGGCTCTCTGCCCCATGGCTGCTCCAGCACTCCCTGCTGGGGGCTCCTGGCTGAGCTGGCTCCCAGAGAGCTGCACTCACTCCCCTGGCTCCTGCCCAAGCCTTCTCTGGAAGCTCTGCTCCCCTCCTACTCCAAGTGGTACCTGCATTCCTGCAGCTCTCATGGCAGCGAGAGCACGAGGCTGATGCACTGTGCTGTGCACACAGAGCTGTTCAATTACTCAATTATTTACAGGCTGACAGAGATCCTGGGATCCGTGGGGCTGCTGCACCCCCCGGGRTGGGGGCAGAGGGGCTGGGGCAGCCCTTGGCACCACAACACAGCCCAAATCCCTGGGTGAGAGCTTTGTTTTGCATAGCACTTTGTAATGCTCTTGGCTGAGTTGGCTGCAGCTCCACAAAGCATTTTTTTTCCACTTGGTTCAACGCTCACTTGGATTGAATGGGCCAGGAGCCAGATCAGTAATGGAAGCCAAGCGCCGGCGTTTGTTTGGTGCGCGATTCCCGACGAGGAATATGTATAGTAATTGTCTCATGCTCCTCAAAGCTGTAACTTTGGCAGAGGGGAGGCTGCAGGGAGRGTGCCAAGTGTTTAAAATCATAATCAGGCAGTGATGAAAACATGTATTTATGGCTATAATGAGTTGCATCAAAGCAAGAAACGTTCGGCTTCTCTGTAGAGGGAACGCTGTCTCTTAATTCAGAAATGCCTTCGAAATCACCCAGAATGTGTCAGAGTTAAAGAGCTCAGAGAGCTCGGCTGAAATGCRTGGCTTACTTCACAGCAATATTCCTGATATTCCCTTCCAGCTGCAGCTCTAGCTGTGGTTACTGGGCTCTGCATCGAGGCACGGCAGAGGAATAAACYTTTATTGCCGTGTTTCATGCACTATGGGCACGTCAAGAGAGTTCTGTAACCCTGGACTTGCAGCTTCATTTGTGTTTGTTTGTTGAGTGCTTRGTTTTATTCTACTTTGCTGTTTCTTGATGCAGTATTTAGGGTGGGTATTGTGAAAGGTTCTTCCCCAGAGGGTTRTGGCATTGCCCAGATCCCCAGGGAATGGGCACAGRCCCAAGGCTMCCAGAGCAGCTCCAGGAGGGTTTGGACAGCACTGCCAGGGATGCCCAGGGTGGGAATTGGGGTCTGTGCAGGGACAGGGGCTGGATCAATGATCCTTGTGAATCCTTTCCAATTCAGGATATGTCCTGATTCTGATATCAAGAACTTGTTTGGTTTTGGGGCTGTTTTAACATCTGAGTGTTGTGTGATTCCTGAGTTCAGCAAGGGTTTGGGATGCAGCAGTGCAACAGTGCATCCCAGGAGCTGGGATCCATCTGGGAGTACTGAATCCTTTCAGTGGGAAAAGCCCTCTAAGGTCAGRGAGTCCAACCATTAACCCACCTGCTCACGCCAGTCCCCTGGAGCCCACCCTTATCCCAGCATCCCTGTGCCTTTGGAGCTGGAAGAAACTCAGTGCTGTGAAAAAATGGAAAAAATGCAGTTGATAAACATTTGGCTTTTGAGTAACTTCCTCCCGCCTGGCGTTGAGTCACCGCTCCCTGCCCGTGGGAAGCCGTGTGGATGTCACCCTGTGCCGAGGTGGCACGCTGGGCAAGGTGCTCCACAGGGCTCCTGGCTGCCATCCCAAACGGCTCCAGAGCTGCTGGGATGATCCTGCTGTGCCCAAATTACAAGGGAGCCAGGGCTGAATCATCTGGGTGTAGCAGTGCGGGGCTGGGGGCAGCCAGGAGCCCTGGCTGGGAGGTGAAGCTCACTCTGGGGTTGTTTTCCTCCTTGGAATATTGGGAGTTTGTAGGGTGGTGCTGGAGTTTTGGGGGGGGCTGTGATCTGTAAGGGAAGTCCTGGATGATCAGAATGAGGATGGTGACAACATGAAAATCACCTTCTGCAGAGTCTCACTTCCCATGCCACTCACTACCCTGSAGGAAAATCTTCCTGCCCGAGGAGATGTGTGGCTTTGCATGGTGCAAATCCCCGTGGTAAATCTTCCTGCCCTGCAGGACCACGAGGTTTGGAATTAGTTTATCCATCCAGGTTTCTCTGGGCACATGCTTTCTGTGTGGATTTGCTTGGGTGAGCACAGGGAAAGGAAAACAGTTCAGTAAATCAGGCTGATTTTGTGTGACCGAGGTATCTGAGACTGAACCAGCAGATCCCAGCTCTTCAATTAATCCTAATTTGATCCCACTACAAAGTCAGTAATACATCTGTGGATGTAATAAACTTAATTACTTGACTGTGAGATCAAAGAGCTGTGAAGGAGCAGCGCTGGGTGCATTTGTTTTAAATTGCCTTCAAAGAGGCGAGCGGGGAGCTGCGAGTTTTGGTGGGGAAGCRGCTGTATCAGATGTCTGCAGATGCTACAAGTGTGGTTCTCTTGCATTGCCAGCCCCCAGCCCCACGACAGCTGTTCCCTACATGTCAGTGAAGTGRATTGACGTGAGGAAGAACCACCACAAAACCAAGTGGCTGATGCCCTGGGGAGCCAACCACTGCAAGAAGCTGAGGGACTTCGACGAGGCCGTGAGCCGGCAGATCGAGGCCAACGACATCGTGTTCGCCGTGCACATCCCGCTGCCCAGCAAGGAGATGAGCCCCTGGTTCCAGTTCATGCTCTTCATCATGCAGCTGGACATTGCCTTCAAGATGGACAACGACCTCAGTAAGTGCCTGGCACAGGGAGCTGCTGCCTGGCTCTCCTTGCCCAGAGGGCCTCCCCTAGAGGGGTTTTTACCTCGTGCCGTGAGCTGTGTTGGTGCCACACAGTGAGGTGGTGCTGGAGCACTTTGTGAATCTGGGAATAGGTGATCCTGGAATGGTTTGGGTTGGGAGGGACCTCAAAGTCCATCCTGTGCAACCCCTGCCATGGGCAGGGACACCCTCCACTGTCCCAGGCTGCTCCAGCCTGGCCTTGGGCACTGCCAGGGATCCAGGGGCAGCCACAGCTGCTGTGGGCACCCTGTGCCAGGGCCTGCCCACCCTCACAGCCAGGAATTCCTTCCCAATAGCTAGCATTAATTTCCCCTCTTCCCCTTTTTAAAGCTATTATATAAATACTATAACACCCTCCCCAACCCACACACAAAACACACAGCTCCCCCCCAAACTCAGAAATAATCCTGCACTAAAAGCTGCAAAATTATGTTGGGAGCAGCAAGGGCAGCACTGCTCTGGCCCTCCCTGGAAGGGAAGTTGTCCATGTGTTTGCATGTTTTAAAGTGTCTGGGGAAATCCCTCTCTAACTGTAGGCTACAGTGAATAAACAATTTGCTTTCCAGACTGGTTMGGCTGGGTGTGTGGAGCTGCTGCCCTGGCTCCAGCCTGGCTGTAGGGCTGGCTCCATGCTCAGGGATCCATGGGGTYCAATCAGTTCAGGGAGTTAGTTGGGGGTGGGAGCTTTTTTAGCCATCTTTGTGTCCTTGACCCCTTCCTGCTCAGCGTGGAACTGTTCCTCCAGCTATTTATCCAAAAATTCCAGACTGGTTTGGGTTGGGAAGGACCTCAGAGCTCCAGTCCCACCCCCTGCCATGGGCAGGGACACCTTCCACTATCTCAGGCTGCTCCAAGCCCTGTCTAACCTTCAGCACTTGCAGAGATGGAGCAGGGARGATTTAACACATTATCACTAAGATAAGTTAGAAATGAGATTGTAGAAAGCTTTCACCTGTGTTCTTATCCCTGTAATTATCTCTGAAATACAGAGAGAGCAGTTCTGTGCCTTTATTAAGGCCTTACCTCCTTCCACTTGGACAGATGATTGCATTAGGGAAACAGCTCTTTATTCCAAGGATTTTCAAGCTGAACCACCGTGCTGGASTCAGGAGCTGGCCGAGCCCTTGGAGCAGGCTGCTGGAATGCTGACCCAGCCTCTGGCAGCATTTCTGCTGCAAGAGCAGAGCCTTTGCTTGGGCTTTGAGCCCTTCAGTGACTGAATCCTGCACAGGTGGGGGGCTTTTTTTGAGATAGCAAAGCAGAACAGCTCATGTAGGGCCGCCCCCTGGGTAAAAAAAAAGGAGGTTTGGGGATTGTCCAACACTTTGTACCAAGGTGAAGGCAAGTGTAAATTAAGTGTAGAATCTCAGGAACAAGTAACACATTTCTTGCTTGCTAGATTGTGTTGTAACAGCTCTTACAGAAATAAACAGCAGGCTTGTTAAGCTGTATTAATTGCACCTGTGTGTCTGTCCCTGCTGTTAAATGAAAGGGCCCCATTGATCAGGTGATTGGGCTCAGCTCCTCCAAAGGGACAGCAATAAGGATGTGAAATAACCTCAGTTCTTCCTTTAAAGCAACAATTCAAGTTTCTTCTCTCTGGGGCTCTGAGCCCTCCAGGCCTCCTCCTGCTGTGGCTGATGCCAGCAGGGGCTGGTGCCAAACCAGGGCCACTCCTGGAAGGCACCACAGCTGCTGAAGCCTCTGGGCACTGTCCTGAAAACTGTCTGGGAGCTGCCTCAGATCATCCAGGAAAGCAGCACTGCTGGGGGCTGCACAGGATTTATCCTCCTGAGGAAGCTGCTGCCTGGGGCACATCCTGCTCTCCTGCTCCTCTGCAGGAGGTGAAGGTGCTGAGCACAATCCTGAGCTCTGCCAGCTCCCCTTGGCCTTCACCAGGGAGGTTTCTGAGCTACATCAAACTGTCTCCTGCTTTTTTCCTCCAAGGCCCTTGGTTGTCCTCTTCCCCTGCAATTCCTAAGCAAGGCCAAGGCACAGAGTAAATCCGCATTTGGTTTTTTCAGGGTGCTGGGTGCCAAAACCCCCTGCTGGGGCAGGGGCAGCTGGGCTGTGCCTGTTGGGAAATGTTGGTGACTCATGGCTGACTCCTCATCCACAGAGATCTGGAGTCAGTCCTGTGTCAGCTCTCCTCATCCAGCCAGAAAGGGTTTTTCAGGGACACAGGGGAAGGGCAGCCCTGGTYAGGTGCCCTGAGAGAGCCTGGCAGGGGCTGAGCCTCCTGGAATACCCCGTGGGATCTCACCTTTCAGAGGAGCAACCAGCCCTGATCACCTGCACCTTGGGAACTCCCTCTGGACTTCCAGTGGTTTTGAAACAGAGATTTTTTGGAATGCAGGTGTTTAGAAGCTGAGTTTATCCTTCCCAGAAAGCTGGGAGAGACTCAGGCTGTTCCTCTGAGGAAGAGGCAATTTCTATTTCTGTGCTGTCCCTTTCCTTTCTTGATGCATTGTGCACTCAATTATTAAAACCCCTTCCCAGAACTGGGAAAMGAGGGGGCCAGAGGYAGGAGATGGAGTTTCTTTGCAGCTGGAAAGCAACTGTGTACAGCGAGAGGGCAGAGTGCTGCAGCCTCCTTTTCTAATTCATCCAGCCTTGGGCTTTTTGGTAGGTTTTGGAAGTGTAATGGAAATAATTCCAGCATTTCTGCTTGCCTGCCATAGGCTTCTCCCCAGCCAGCTGTGTTAGTGTGCAGCTGGCACAGAGCCCCCTCCTGAAACAACTCCACTATTTTTAGGCCATTGTAATGTGAGTGAAGATATCCTGGGCAAGTATTGTCCTATAAAGTGATTCATGGAAAAGCTRCTGGGCAGTAAAATGCCAGTGGGAAAAATGACACTGGTGGTGTTTGGAGCATGAGCAGGGAGTCCCTCACTGGGAGGAGCACAGAGCTCAGGATTGGGAAACCTCCAGGAGCGTGTCTTGTCCTCATTTGGGTTGGAAGGACCTCAGAGCCCATCCAGTGCCACCCCTGCCATGGCAGGGACACCTTCCACTGTCCCAGGCTGCTCCAGTTTGGCCTTGGGCACTGCCAGGGATCCAGYGGCAGCCACAGCCACCCTGTGCCAGGGCCTGCCCACCCTCCCAGGGAAGGATTTATCCCTGATAAATCTGYTCCTGCTCCCTCTCAGTTTAATGCTGTGCAGGAAAAGGACACCCTCKCCTCCCCAGAAAATTGTCTATTCACATCTGATTAATGGGAATAAGGCACGAATCTCCTTAAGATTTGGTTCTCTGTCACTGTCCTCGTTTGTTCCTCAGGCACAATGGGAGTTGCTGATGGAAGGRTGGCGTAGGATTCTCATGGAATCATTTAGGTTGGAAAAGACCTCTAAGATGGAGTCCAACCACTAACACAGCTCTGCCATCAGTCTGCTGTGCTGAAATATATGGATATAGGGATATATCTGTATTTTATGTTGACAGCCCTGAAGGGTCTTTGCACAAAACTCATTTTCAAGGGGAGGTGCCACCCCAGCAGAGAGACTGATGGAATTCCAGAGGGAGCCTCTAATCCACTGGCCTGGAAAGGCACGCAGCAGTTCATCTTCTGCCTTCTGGTTTTCATACTCCATGGCAGCAGCAGCATTTGGACTGCAAAGATGAAATACTGAAAGCTGTTTTTCTTGGATTTAATCCCAAGCATTCCAGTTGGTTTTATGGCTTCTGAAATGGAGTTCATGGTTCTTTTTAGCCGGGCCAAGTTCAACCTTATGTTCCCATTTATCTGTTTTGCTGGTCTCCTAAACAGCGGATCTGAGATGGCAAATTCGTGTTTCATGGAAACCCAACTGCTGGCAGCTCTGGAAAGGGACTGCATGTGGATCTGCATGGCACAGATCATGTGCACCAGAAAATGCTCAGAAAAATCCTGAAGTGTCCACATCAGATGCACAACGCAGCCACCTCCAAAGGGTGTAAAAATAGAACTGCCGACCACAGATCCCATCCACGCCCCTTCCCATCCGGTGGGATGAGTGTGCCACCACCTATTCCCAACAAAAATATAGCTGAAAAGATGGGTTCTGGAGCTACTCCCCGTGCTTTCTCCATGGCAGAAATGGTTCTGGGGCCATCTCCCCAGTGCTTCTCCATGGCAGATGGTTCTGGGCTATCTCCCAGTGCTTCTCCAAGTGGCTGGTTCTGGGGCCATCTCCCAGTGCTTCTCCATGGCAGATGGTTCTGGAGCAATCTCCCAGTGCTTCTCCAGGTGGATGGTTCTGGGGCATCTCCCAGTGCTTCTCCATGGCAGAATGGTTCTGGAGCTATCTCCCAGTGCTTCTCCAAGGTGGATGGTTCTGGAGCCATCTCCCAGTTCTTCTCCAAGCTGGATGGTTCTGGAGCCATTCCCAGTTCTTCTCCAAAGCTGGATGGTCTGGAGCCATCTCCAACACTACTCCAAGGTGGATAGTTCTGGAGCTTTTCCAGCAGCTGTGGCTGTTTAGGGTTTGGTGCCTACAAAAGGAGGCGGGGCTGTTAACATGCACATGGCTCATTTTGGAGCGTGTTCCTCATTCAGAGCCTTCCCTGGGACCTGTGCCTGGTAAACAGGAGGATTTTCCAGCTGGTGGAGCTGGTACAGACTTGCCTCAAGTTTTTWAAATTGTTGATGCTCCTTGGCAGCCTCAGCTGCTGCTCCAGTGCACGAACTCGCTCAGTCACGGCTCCTCAGTGAGCCTGTTCCAGCCTGAATGAGCCTAATCCAGCCTCACTCCCTCCTGGCAGTGTCCTGGGCTCTGGCAGTGTCCTGCCAGGAGCACCTTTCCCAGCAGCTGTATCCCAGACTGTCACTGTGCACACGTCCAGGAGGGGACGAGCTGCTGGTCCCACAGGGATGTGCGGCCTTGCCAGGCCATGAGCTCCGTGTGTGCCACTGGTGTGTGAGCTGGGCCATCTGCAGAGACAGGAACAAGTCAGGGCAGGTGTGGAGGAGCAGGGGAGGGCTTTGAAATGTTCTGTAGGTGAGGAAGGGAGAGCTCCAAACKCTTCTGTAGAACAACTGAAGCTAAACAAGATGCATAGAAAACATCAATGCTGTTGTGTGTGGCTGGTTCTGAGTTTTWTCCCGGCTAGGCKAGCYTAGSTCAGCTTCAGTTCATTAATTATCTTCATAAAGGAACTTTGTGTTGTGTTTTTTAATTACTCTGGGAACCTTCTGAGCCTCCTGTCTCCTTGCTGTTGCAGAGGAAAATGCAGAGATCACCCTGGATGTGTCGCTGGCCTATCGTGATGACATGTTCGATGACTGGGAGGAAATAGCACATGCCATAGAGATCAGGAAGCTGAAGTGCACCTTTGGCTCTCCAAAAGTAAGGAATTTGAATGACACTGGTGGTGGGGATGAGTGGGAGTTWCCTCTTCCAATCACAGAACCACAGAATRGCCCTTTCCATMAAKAYATTTTCCCCAYTATCCAACCTAAACCTCCCCTGGCATGACCTGAGACTGTTTTCTCTTTGTCCTGTCACTTRTTARCTGGGAGKCAAGYCCAATCCCCACCTGGCTSCCACCTCKTGTTAGGGAGCTGTACAGGGRTCYTCTWGGAAGGCTCCCATTAAAGCCTGAAATGTGAACCCATMTGAGGTCAAACCTTACCTGCTCAGTGATCCCACCCAATCCACAACACGAGGAGAGGTGTCCCTCACGCACAGGCTCTGGGTGCTCCCGGTGCTCCCAGCTGGAGGGCTCTGTGCTGTGCTGGCCCCGGGGCTGAGGGCCGTGGTTGTGCTGCTGCCCTTTGCAGACAGTGGAGTCCGAGGGCCGTCACTACGACTGCGACTTCCTGCCCTTCATGGAGATCGGCAGCGTGGCACACAAGTACTACCTCATCAACATCCGCCTGCCCGTCAACGACAGGAAGGGCATCAACGTGGGCATCGGCGAGATCAAGGACATCCGCCTCGTGGTGAGCGTCCTGCCCTCCCCTGCCACCTGAGATCTGTGCCCYGGCTGCCCCAGKTCCTGCCRCAGCCCCTCTGCCRCCAGCYGGACTGTCCTGCTCCCTGGGAATGKCCTGCTCTTCGCAGGAGCCCTCCCTAGGCCTCCTCCTCTTCCCGAGGCTTTGAGCTCCCTGTGTCCTCTGCTTCCCACCACAGTCTGCCTGGGATGCAGAGTCCTTCCTACAGACAGGAGCTAAGGAGGAACAGGAGGMTTCAGAGGGGGCCTGGTCTGCCCTGGAGTTGGCTGTGGCCATGTGTGGGAAGGCTGTCAGTGATCCTTGCCCTGCCTGCCCTGGAGGCTGGGTGAGCAGGGATGCTTTTCCCAGCTGGAGCCCTCCCACCACGGCTGCGGTGGCTGCAGACAGCGGTGGGAGGACGCGTGGCTGGAGAAYCACGTTAATGAGCCAATGTTCTTCCCACCAGGGGTGACTTGGCTCCATGAGGCTCTGGTTACTTGTCTGGGAGTGATTCTGCCAGCTTTTTCCATGCTGTGTCAYAATTCCCCATCTCCCTTGCCATGGAAGCTGTGTCTGSTGGCATTTGTCCCCAGACCTTCTGGAACCTGGCCTGGGGGCTCAGGGGGCCCCCGTTCTCTGTCCATCCTTGGCCAAACCATATTTGGGATGAACTTCCATGTGTGTGCCTCTCCTGACACTCCATGAGGAGAAGCACAGGGTGAAMATGTCAAACCCTGTACCCTGCTTTTCCTCAGGGCATCCATCAAAACGGGGGTTTCACCAAGGTGTGGTTTGCCATGAAGACCTTCCTGACYCCCAGCATTCTGATCATCATGGTGTGGTACTGGAGGAGGATCACACTGATGACACGCGCCCCCGTCCTGCTGGAGAAGTGAGTAGGGACCTGTGGTGGCCCAGGGGACACACTGAGGTGGTCATTGCTCCCAGGCAGAGCCCATGGTTGGGAGATAGGGATTGTCTCTTCTCCATTCCCTCCCTCCACCCAGGCACGCTGGGAGCTGAAGACCTCCACAGCTTCTCTTTTCTTTCCTGTTAAACCCCTGGAGAAAAAGGAGCTGCTCTGAGGAGCTCAGTCCTGAGGGGTTTGGTGGCAGGAGGTGACACTTCCCAAAAAGTGCTGGATTTCCTTCTGTTTCTCTCCACACACAGCTTTGGCTTTTGGGGCTCTGTCCTTCCCTTGCACACTGGACAGAGATGGTGTTTGTGCCTCTCCAGGGTCATCTTTGCTCTGGGAATTTCCATGACGTTCATTAACATCCCTGTGGAGTGGTTTTCCATCGGATTTGACTGGACTTGGATGCTGCTCTTCGGGGACATTCGACAGGGCATCTTCTATGCCATGCTGCTCTCYTTTTGGATCATCTTCTGCGGGGAGCACATGATGGTGGGTACCACCCCCATGGGAAGGTGGTTTCCAGCCCCACTTCCAGGAYAACCTGGCAGCTGATGGTTAGAAATGATGCTGGGGGGACTTGCACCAGCTGAGGGGTTTCAGGCTAACTTGCTTTTCCTTTTTCTCCTCCTCCCCACCTGGACCAGGACCAGAARGAGCGGAACCGGCTCTCGGGCTACTGGAAGCAGGTTGGACCCATTGCTGTGGGCTCCTTCTGCCTCTTCGTCTTCGACATGTGTGAGAGGTGGGTGCAGCTGCACTGCCCAGGCCTGGCCATCCCAGAGCAGGGGCTCCTGGCCACCTCCTGCAGCAGGGGCCAGCTGGGTCCCCATGGCTGGGTGCACAGCCCCATCTCCCAGAGCCAGGGGAGGCTTCTGGAGAGCTCCCAAGTGTGCTGGCCATGGAAACACTTCCCACCTCACCTTCTCCTCACCCACATGGCAAAGCAGCACAGCTGGKTTTTCCTCTGCAGAACCTTGGGAAAAGGTTCTTCCCCCAGAGGGTGCTGGCACTGCACAGATCCCCAGGGAATGGGCACGGTCCTGAGGCTGCCAGAGCTCCAGGAGCACTSGGACAATGCTCTCAGCCACAGGGTGGGATTGTTGGGGTGTCMGTGCAGGGCAGGYGCTGGATCAGTGATTCCTGTGGGTCCTTCCAGCTCAGGATGTTCCCTGATTCTGTGATTCCCAGGCTGCAGAGTGGACAAGGTTGGTGTTTTCTGACAGTTGGTTTTTTCTGACAGTTGGTGTTTTCTCTCCTCTCTGCAGGGGAGTGCAGCTCAAGAACCCCTTCTACAGCATCTGGACCACCGAGGTGGGCACAGAGCTGGCTGTATCCTTCCCCTGGTTTGTGGGAGAGGGAGGTGCTCCCTCCTGCCAGGTCCCTGGGAGCTGTGGGCAAACTCCCTGCTTTTGGGGGGCAGGGGCTGGCCAGGTACTGCAGAGATCACTGGGAGCTGGATATGGGTAATGTTTTCTAGGATTTCCTGTTAGTTTGTTACCATTTTCCCTAGTAATGTTTTCTAGGATTACTTGTTAGTTTGTACATTTTCCCTAGGTAATGTTTTCTGGATTACTTGTTTAGTTTTGTAGCATTTTCCCTGGGTAATGTTTTTCTAGGATTTCCTGTTAGTTGTTACATTTTCCCTGGGTAATGTTTCTAGGATTTCCTGTTAGTTTGTAGCTTTTCCCTGGTAAATGTTTTCTAGTTTCCTGTTGTTTTGCACCATTTTCCCTTAACTTCCTCTGCACAGATGGCCTTTATTATAGTCGCAGGGATCTGCCTGTGCCTCTATTTTCTCTTCCTGTGTTTTATGGTTCTCCAAGTGTTCAGAAACATCAGTGGGAAGCAGTCGAGCCTCCCTGCCATGAGCAAGGCTCGCCGCCTTCACTAGAGGTAAGGGTCCTCCTTGGGGCACAGATTCCTTGTTTTTAAAAGATATTTTGGACCTCACAGTCTTTCTGAGACCCCCTTTATCCATAATATCCTCATACTTCCATTTCTCCTCCCCTTTAATATTAACTTTTGTGTTTAATGGGAGTTTGCTAAGACCATCTGGTTTTTCACAGTATAATTTTGGATTTTTGGGGTCGTCATTTCCTTATGAAGTAGCTGGAGGGTCAAACCACAACAATACTCCCCCCATTATCCCCATTTTTAGCTACGATTTTGTATGTTTTTTGTTCCCCCATACTCGATTTGCCTGCTGCCAAACCCGAGTGCTTAACCTGCTTCTGCAGGGGTGCAAATATTTATCCCCAAAGTCGTTCTGTTAAATTATGGTCACTTCTTCTTTAAACAAGTRGTTATCATCCATCAGGAATGCACATKAAAAATTAGAAAATTGGGCTTGAAAGAATTTGAAGCAGATACTGAGTGTTTTTCCCTCTAGCAGYAGGCACAGGGGTTCAGCTTGTGGTGCAGAGCTGCTGCTGCCACACTCCARATCCAAACATCTGGGGAGCAGGGATCTGGTGTGGAAGAGTTAAATTAATAGTCCTTTGTTGTCGTGGTGTGGCAGGATAATTACGCAGACACTGACATTTCCACCTAAATTCCAGAACCAGGTTAAAAAAACCCACGCACTCACCCAAAACCAAAAGAATTTGTAAGTAAAAATGTAGAACCAGTGAAAGCAGGGGCGGTGGGCAGTGGGATTGCCAGCCAAGGGGTTTGTCTCAGAATCTCCATTCTGTGCTAGCCAGCCAGGTTTTCCAGACATTGGAATCGCTGCAGCTCCCTCCCAGCCGGGCTGGGGGTGAGGATGAGTGTGGTGAGAGCCCGAGCCCACGCTGGGGCACCGACCCCACCTCGTGTTTGTTTTACAAGGGCTGTGAGCTGTCGGGCTGTGCCCCCTGCAGCCCGGCGTGCCACCTCTTCCTCTGAATTAACTGCTGCTCAATCAGTCACTGGGCAAATGTCATGGAAAGGCAGCGCTGTCCAGACGTGCCCACCCCGCGCGGAGCTTCCGGCAGACGTGTGGGGAGRGGAGGATATGGGCTGTGCTGAGCACGGCACAGGAGTGGGTGGAGGTTGTTTTGCTTTGGGGTTTCGTGGGTTGGACCCTTGTTTTATTTTTTATTTTTTATCCTCGTGTCTTGTCTATCCTAAAACCAAAAATGGGTTTTGTGGATTCTGTTAATGTGACCAGTGACATTTCTCTCTAAACAGGGGCTGATTTTTAGGTTCAAGTTCATGATGCTCATCACCCTGGCCTGTGCAGCCATGACTGTCATCTTCTTCATCGTGAGCCAGGTGAGGGGTGGCTCTGGGCTCCTGGGAGAGCCTCAGCRGCCGCTTCCCAGCCGCTCCCGACGCCGCGCGTCGCTGGTCAGACAGGACGGGCCTGTTCTGAGCARGTTTGATAACAAGTTGCTTTTGAAGAAGTTGTTTTGGTTTATTTGAAGCTCTGCCATGCAGTTGCTGAGGCTGGAGCCGGCACAAAGGCCCTTGGCTCCCGGGGAGCGTTGGGGCCGTGCTGTGCGGAAATCGGCCAACAGGCTTTAGTCATTTCTGAGAACTCAGCGAGAGGAAAATGTTCTGTTCACACTGAAACACTCGGGTGGCTTTGTGTGCCCATGGAGATGTGACAGCATCCAACTTTCCCTGGGCTCACTGCAGCCCTGCTGTGCCCAGCAGGAGCTGTACCTGTTRGTCCTGAGRTCCCARYTCACCTCTGTACGGATYAGCTTTTATCACTGCTMGAATCATGGAATCACAGACTGGRTTGGGCTGGAAGGGACCTTGAAGCCCATKTCATGGGCAGGGGCACCTTCCACTGTCCCAGMCTGCTCCTTGTCCCATCCAACCTGGCCCTGGGCYCTGCCAGGTATTCAGGAGCTGCCACAGCTGCTCTGGGCACCCTGTGCCAGGGCCTGCTCACCCTRACACGGAACAATTCCTAATTCCCAATATCCCATCCATCCCTGCCCTCTYGCAGTGGGAGCCATTCCCTATGTCCTGTCSCTCCATCCCTTGTCCCCAGCTCTCCTGGAGCCCCTTTAGGCCCCGGCAGGGCTCTGAGCTCTCCCTGGATCATTTGCTTCTCCAGGTGAGCACCCCCAGCTCTCCCAGCCTGGCTCTATGTCAGAGGGGCTCCAGCCTCAGAGCATCTCCATGGATCTCTTTTTAAGCTACTGTAGTTTTCTTCTTGGCCTTTATGCTGTTCTTTAACAGAAAGCAACATTGCAGCCTGAGCAGTCTGTGTATCTTCAAGGAATATTAATATTGATGATATTTTCATGGATGTTGACAGGCCTCAGCGTGTGGCAGGTTGGTGCTGTCAGCCTGGCCCCTCCTCAGCCAGCCATGCTCAGCACATCAATTCCCCCATTATTCACGCTGGTTTTCCTGCTATAAAAGGTCTATTTTTAGCAGGTGGATGTTCAGGGATGTCAGTGGTGTCCCCAGGTAGTGCCCTTTGGGTGCCAATCTGTGCTGAGCACATGCTTGTGGCAGGGGTATCGCAGAGCACAGCGATTCAGTCACAGTAAATCAGACATCAGAGCTGAAGAAGTCCTGAGGGATTCACTTTGTCAGGAGCATTTTGTCCCTGCAGACCGAGTCTGAAGAGGAGAATCCCAGCCTGACTTCTGCCTCACTGAACCTTTTACACTCCATTTCCTCTATCCTGTTGAATTGATTCTGTTCTCACTGATGTACTCCAAGGCTGTGTCTTTATGGAATTTGCTCTTCCTGATGGCCTGTCCGTGTCTGTTTTCCCTGGACAGGTGACAGAAGGCCACTGGAAGTGGGGGGACATCACGATCCAGGTGAACAGTGCCTTCTTCACCGGCATCTARGGGATGTGGAATCTCTACGTGTTCGCCCTCATGTTCCTGTACGCGCCATCCCACAAGAACTACGGCGAAGACCAGTCCAATGGTAAATGTCCCCAAATGACCTGAGGGCTCTCGAGGGAACAAAGGGGTACAAATCAGGGTGTGTCTTCTGTGCCTTTTTTTTTGGTCTGTGGAAGAATGGCTGGAGGAAAAGGGCCATGGATCRGTGGAAATGTTGTACAAGCAAACCCCATGTTAACTTAGCATACATGTWAYCTTAGCAGCTTAGCATAAGTGAGCTGCACTTAGCATAACCAGGCCGCACGCCATGATAGGAAGATGCTGTATCCTGCCTGCTGACAAGGTCGAAAGGGCAAGGACAGCGATGAGAATAGAAACCATAAAGTATGCATAGCCACAAGTAGGAGGAATATGTAAATGAATCTCTTGCTTTAAACCCATAAACTCAGACATGTATGAGCAATAAAACGAATAAACTAACGACAAATATGCATAATTACTGGGAACCAATATAAAAGTACCGGTTACTCAAACATAAACCGAAGCTTGCTTTACCAATTATCTTGATTGATTGCTTGGCTTCCCTCGCTGCCCTCAATGGTGACCCCGACGTGATCAATAACTGGGACACCCTACCTTGTGATCCTGACTTCAACGGTGGCGAGACATTGGAAAAGCACCGGTAGGCAGCGACCGGGGGGCAGAAGATCAGCAAACGCTGGCGTTAGATGCCCGATCTGTGCCTGGACTGACGTGAGCAGAGACGTCCACTGTCCGACTGGACTATCCAAGAGAAAAGCCTGCACTAACAACGTTGACAGGGACAGTTGCCAGCTGGCTAAAATGTAGAGTGAGGTAGCCCTGGATTTTTTTATACGCTTTTTAGAAAAGCGGGGAGTAAATGATATTGACCTTAAGAAAGAGTTAGCAGGGTTAATTGCTTTTGGCAAGGTGCGAGGTTGTTTTACRGATCTGGGGACATTATTCGAGGTTAGTCAGTGGCAGAAATACYAGGACGTATTATGGGATTTGGTTATAGATAAGAACAAAACTGCTAAGAAKCTGATGAAGCRGTGGTGGGCAGTAATTAACTGTTTACAAAKYTATCGTGCTGAGAAAAAGATAGRYGCTGTAGCGTCAGCTCATTTGGAAGGCAATCCTGCAGAAGCAGGGAAGTTCCAGTTGGGAATCGATTATGTGTCTACTCCCCAAGAGAGTGCTCGGTGCCAGTGAAAACCCAGCTGGAAATTGAGTTGGTGGAGCCAACTGCCCCACTGCTTCAAGAAGAAATGGCTGAATTAAAGGCAGGGGTAGGGTCAGAGACAGTTGCTCCATCYCTCAAGGAGGAACATAAGGAGGAGAAGGGAGTAATGAGTTAACGGAGAGTGAGGAGGAGGAACTAGGCAGAGCAGCTGTAAGTGATCATGATTGGAATGCCAAAGTCTCTTGTAAAAGGAGAAGGAGGAAAAAGGAAAAGATACAGAATGTAGATAGAGAGTCTGAGAATAGAGTTTCGCGGATAGATTGACAAGCAATTTCAAAGGAAGCAATAGATCATCAGGATAGTTACATTGRCAGGGGATGCAACAGTGGAAGAAATGCTAGACAGAATGAGTRGGGTGCCAGTAGGCRCASAAGCTATGTTAGTGGAGGCAGTAAAAGAGTTAGGGAAAGATTTTGTGCAAGCTCAACAYCAAGCCTTTGCTGCCCTTGCCCCACTGAAAGTGGAAGGACTTCAGAACAATACCACTACCTGCAGGGGACTCTTTACAGACGCTGGAATTATCCACAGTGGTTTGGACTTTTAAGCAGTGGCCCCACGATAAGTTGAATGTGGTAACGGACTCACTATATGTGACTGGGATTGTTCAGAGAACTGAAAATGCATGCGTTAAGGAAATACAACATTTCTGGCTCTTTGAACTGTTACGCCAATTGCAGGCAGCAATAGCCCAAAAAGGGGAAGCATATGCAGTATTGCACATCAGGAGACACAAATGGACTGAGGGACTGGGCGAAGGCAACGCTRGTGCAGATTGGTTGGTCTCGTTGACGGTACCAATGAGTGAGTTTGCAAAAGCTCMAGAAGCCCATGCCACATTTCATCAGAATGCCCGAGGACTGCACAAACAGTTTAGCATCACTATGGAAAAAGCCAGAGGGATAATAAGAGCATGTCCTACCTGCAGCCATCATGGACCAGGCTTCGGCGTCGTGGTTAATCCTCGGGATTTAGGCCCGGATGAGATTTGGCAAATGGACGTTACGCATGTCCCTGAGTRTGGGAGGCTAAAGTATGTGCATGTCACAGTGGTCACCTACAGTCGATTCATATGAGTGACTGTGCAAGCAGGAGAGAAGGCCTCTCGTGTAACTCGTCATTTGACCAGCTGTTTTGCTATAATKGGCATTCCAAAGCAGATTAAGACAGACAACAGCCCAGACTACAGCAGTGAACGAGTGAGAAAGTTTTGCCAGCAATGAGGAATCCAACACTCCACAGGAGTTCCCCACTCTCCCAACAGGCCAATGGTAGAGTATTGGGAGCGGATCAACCTCTGCTAATTGGTGCAAGGTTTTTGGAATTCCAGTGAACCCCTTGGGAGAACAAGCCTTTACAATTGCCCAAGGATTGGATGTCACCAGCCTAGAGCCACAAGAGCTAGACATCCTGGGCTCTATACCAGGCAATTATTGTCTATTTTTTGAGCATTATTCTGCAAGCCCAGATTTGCTTATAATACCACGGCTTATTGCAACAACTAGGCAGAGCCTTTACCAGCAAAACAGGGTGTAGCAAAAATGCTACCTCCTGGGGTTTTCCTTATCTGCMAAGATAGAGCCTGGCCTGCYGTGCCTCAGAAGGCTCTGGGAGGACCYTGTTATTTCTGCAAACTAACATTATTTGCCCCTAGCATTCACCAGATGCTTAACYTCAGTCACAAGTTCCAGTGCTCAAGACGTAGTGTACATCAGTTAAWCCCTGAATGTAGAGATGATGTACAATTATGGGAACCACCATCAATTATATTGGCATCACTTTTCYCACCAGGAGTAGCTTCTGCACGGGCCCTCATGCTATTGAGTCGACTAGCATGTTGGACAGGAAAACAAGTCAACATCACACCCACAGTGTTAGATGAACTCACTKCTGATGTTGATAARATATGCCATGCAGTGTTACAAAATAGGGCTGCCATAGATTTTTTATTGCTAGCGCAAGGACACGGTTGMGAAGACTTCGAAGGGATGTGTTGTTTCAATCTATCAGACCATAGCATTTCAATCCATAAACAGCTCCAATGGCTAAAAGAGCATACACAGAAGCTCATGGTAAATGATAATCCATTTGATAGTTGGCTGTCTTCTGTTTTTGGAAGTTTATCTCCCTGGCTCATATCCCTTATAACAGAAGGACTACGCTGGTTAGGAATAGCGCTTGCGATCATAATAGTTACTAGAATTGCCTATTCTTGTATTATGAAAAATGTAACACAATTAACCGATAGGGCTTTGCTTGTACAAAAAGAAAAAGGGGGAATTGTGGAAGAATGGCTGGAGGAAAAGGGCCATGGATCCGTGGAAATGTTGTACAAGCAAACCCCATGTTAACTTAGCATGCATCTTGGTTTAGCATAAGRYGCTTAGCATAAGTGAGCTGCCCTTAGCATAACCAGGCTGCACGCCATGATAGGAAGATGCTGTATCCTGCCTGCTGACAAGGTTGAAAGGGCAAGGACAGCGACTGTCTCTTATACACATCTAGATGTGTATAAGAGACAGGTAGGAGGAATATGTAAATGTAATCTCTTGCTTTAAACCCATAAACTCACGACATGTATGAGCAATTAAACCAATAAACTAACAACAAGTATGCATAATTACTGGGAACCAATATAAAAGTACCGGTGTACTCAAAATAAACCGAAGCTTGCTTTACCAATCATATTGATTGATTGCTTGGCTTCCCTCACCACCCTCATTGGTCCAAGTGCACACTCAGTGCCTTGAAAAGTTTTGCAAATGATGGTTTGGGTTTCCAAGCAGGCATTTGAATTAATGGCTGGGTTAGACAGGTTTGACTTTTAGCCAAGGCTGGCTGGAACCTTCAGGGTGGTTTCTGTGCCTTTTAGCATTGCCCAGATGCAACTGTGCAGCTCAGATGGAGGGATGAGGACTGGAGAAAAGAGACCCTCCTGTCAGGGAGTTGAGGAGAGCCAGATGGTTCTGCCTGAGCCTCCTTTTCTCCAGGCTGAGCCCCCTTCCCAGCTCCCTCAGCCACTCCTGGTGCTCCAGCCCCTTTCCCAGCTCCATTCCCTTCTCTGGARGTGCTACAGCCCCTCAATGTGTTTCTTGTGCTTCTATTTAAATAGCTGTAAATAAAACAATTTATAGGAAAGTTGCTGGTCCGTGGCTCAGGCAGCTGAGRGAATAAAGGGAATAAAGTGGAGGGAATAAAGTAGATCTTTTCCTTTGGAATAGTCCCATATTTTATTGTGAGACCGCACTGACGGAACACTTTTGTTTCTCAGGTGACCTGGGGGTGAACAGCGGGGAGGAGCTGCAGCTCACCACCACCATCACCCACGTGGACGGGCCCACAGAGGTGTACAAGCTGGCTCGGAAGGAGGCTCAGGAGTGACACGGAGGTGCCTCAGCAGGGACCGGCCTGGCGTGGGGAGCAGAGGACACACGAGAGTCCCTCTGGCTGGAGACCCCTCCGGCCGCATCCGCTCCTCGAGCACCCCGTCCCTGGTGCATCCACAGGGCAGTGACAGCAAGCAGAACATTTGTAACTCTTTACTATGGTGTAGTTATTCCTGGGGGGAGGGCTGTGTATATTGTGTTACACTCGGGCACYTAAAACCCTGCTGGAAGGGCACTGAGGTTGCAAAGTCGCAGGTGCGGATGTGGGGCCGGGGCAGAGCTGCCGTGGGGCTGGTTTGATTTTGCTGGGTGTGCTGGTGCATAAAGCTGCTGCAGGGAGCTCGGCCACGAGCACGTGCTCACTACTCTGGGTTTGCTCCTGTGTGCAGCTTACGCAAGGTGTTGGTTGCGGGGGGGAGCCTTGCTGTAAAAGCATTTAATTCCACCGCTGAGGCTGTACTAACCCTTGTCTGAGTCTTTGGGGCAGCCACCCTCTGTGGCTGGATGAAGCACAGCTGGGAGAGGAGTAGGCTGTTAGTAAGGCTTTAGTAGAAGCAGRGACTGCTTTCTCAGCAGGTTTTGCAGCTGTTTGCTGGAACAGGGAATGGCCAGCCTGGATGCTGAGCTGAGTTGCAGGAGAACAGAGCACTCCTGACCCAAGTTCCCAGCTGGCTGATCRCACAGCCAGCTCCTCCCTGTTCTCAGTCCCTTTGGCTTCCCCGTGCTTTTGTAGCTTCCTCCACCTTCCCTTTTGTTACAGTGCATCCCTGGGAGCTGGGCAGTCTCGCTCTGTGRGCTGCCAGGCTGGAGCAGAGCTGGATTCTTCCAGGGATTAAGGACTTGAAAGGATCCGCTGGTCARGCACTAATGTGGATCTTTGCTTTCCCAGAGCAGACACAGGCACCGGGCTCACTCAGCCCCATGCTGGGAGGCCTTTGGCAAAGAGAAGGGAGTGGGAACTGATCTGGGGTGGAGGCTGGAGCTGAACCCTGCTGGGCCCAGTTCAGAGAAGTGAATGGTGGGGAAGGGTCTGTGCTGCTCAGGGCACACCTTCCATGGCCTGGAGCATCCAGAGAGCAGGCAGGAGCCTGTGTTAACTGCTGGTAACATGTAACTCACCCTCCCAGTTCCGGCCCTACAAGATAAGAATCTGCTGCTGCTGTGTGTTGCTGAAGCATTACAGGGGAGGCAGAGAGGAGAAACTCATTCCTGTCAGCCCAGGTACCATCACGATTCCTGGTACCATAACAATTCSCACCCCAGAATTTATCCATTTACCCTCATCCATTTATTAAAGCTCAATACTATTAAAAAAGAGAGGGTGGCACCACAAGATCACCTTGCATGGGTTTGATTGCTGGACCATCACATGGGGRTCCTCCAGTCAGGAGGRGTCACACCAGGCAGACCCCTCTGCCAGAGGCCTGGTCCCTGAGTATTCATTGCAGCTCCCACTGGATTTTCTTAAAGCAGTTCTGTTGTTGTGTTTGCTCTCCCCGGGATGCCCAGCTTCCCCTGCCCCTGGGGGCCAAGCAGGTCCAAGCAGTGTTCCTACTGTAGTAGCTACTCCGTTAGAAGTGAATTAAATCAACGCACATCCCTGCAACCCCGGAACGTTCCCAGCTGAACACTCGACTTTGCAACTTTACCATCCCTTTTCCCTTGGGTTCTTACGTGATATTTATGTTGTTCCCATAGCTGTGTCCATGGGTTCTTTTCCAGCTTAGACTATAGCATTGCGTTTTGTAAAGGCTCCCCARGAACGGGGAGCTGCAGCTTTCAAACCAAATTCTGTGTCAAACACTAACAGTTTGTTTACGGGGCGCGTGTGCGTGCGTGTGTGGGTTTTTTATTTCTTCATTCCTCAGCCCAACTCCTATGTCTTGAAATAGTCCCTGGGTCTTATTAAAATATATCCTTTTTTTTTGTTGTTTAGGTTGAGTTCAGTTTTTACAGAATGCTTTAAGCAACCTGGAAAACATGTAGTTTTGTTAATTTAAATAAAATATACAATATTGTGGATTCGTTGTTGGAATTTCTCCTCATCTCCAATCTCCTCTGGCAGTGGGAAGCCATTTCCCCTTGTCCTGTCCTTCCAGACCCTCAGCCAAAGTCCTTCTCCAGCTCTCCTGGAGCCCCTTTAATTATGGGAACGGGCTCTTAAGGTCTCCCTGGAGCCTTCTCTTCTCCAGGCTGAACAACCCTGCAGGGTTTTCTCTCCTGTCCCTGCTTGGCAGCTCTGGAGTTGTCACAGCTGTGCTGTGACCTTTGTGTGTTGGCCATCACCCCACTGCAGTGTTGATTTGGGCAGCACCCTCCCTCTGCTGCCATATTTCAAGGTGCTGCTGCCCACTGCTTGGAGCCTGCTCTCCCCATGTTGCCTTGCTGTCTGTAATCCAGGGAAAATAAATTTTTAAAAAGTGTCGGTGTCTTCTRCCAGGGAACAAGAGACAGGACATCAGGAAACAGCCTCAGGTCGTGCCAGGGGAAGTTTAGACTGGATATTTGGGAAAATTTTTTCATGGAAAGAGTTGTCCAGCCCTGGCACAGCTGCCCAGGGCAGGGGTGGAGTCCCTATCCCTGGAGAGATTTGAAGGGCGTGTGGATGTGGCACTTGGGGACACAGGGCAGTGGTGGCCTTGGCAGTGCTGGGGGAATGACTGGACTCAGTGGTCTGAGAGGGCTTTTCCAACCTAAAAAATGGCATAATTCTTTGACTTGCACTCAGAGAGTAGGGGAAAATTTGATGAAAACAGACGAAGTTCAGCATCGAGAGCCTGAAGTCCCCTCGCAGGAGGGGCTGCCGTGATAAAACAGCACCTGAGGGAGGGCCCGGGTGTGAGCTTRAGGCAGAGCCCGTGGCTCCGCTCCCGCTGCAGCCTGTGCTGGCTCCAGCCAGCCACAGGCAGTGCAGCTCTGGGACCTAAGGAGTGTCAAAAGAGCGAATAAATGAGATTTCAGTGCCTGTAGCACCGCCAACCCCTCGCACACGCTCTTTTTCCGGGCGCATCCTGCCCTGGCAGGGCTCTGCTGCCACCTGCTGCCACCAGAACCCGGCTCCGGCTGGACTGAGCGATCCCTCGGCYGTGAAATGTGGGAATTGGGTGATGTCAGGGAGCCACAATGCCAGCACGGTGCTGCTCGGGGTCCGGGCTGTCCTGGAGCTTGCTGTYTCCGGTGGCTGCGCAGGGACACAARGAGAACAGGCAGGGATGGGAAAAGCCACCTGAGCCTGTCAGCACTGGCTGGGCAGAGGCAGCTGCCAGGGTTTAAACCCTCTTCCAGCATCCCCAAAGAATTCGTATGTTGTAGGACACTGAAAGGCGTCCCCTGTCTCACCCCAAACCCTGCAGCCCAAAGCTGTTTCTGGGATTTTGTTAGGATGGCAGTGAAGGATGGGGTGTACTGGTGGGGACAGAASYGCAGGAGATGGAGCTGCAGGAGAGGAGCRCCAGTTCTGGTTATAATGACAGTCACCTGCTCTTGACAACAGGACAGCATCAGAGCACTTTTTGGAGTAAAATAAGCAATGAGCGGCAACAGATTTATTTCTGGAAGGTTTTGATCTGTGGTGGGCACATGGACGTGTCACGGGTCTGCTTCCCACTTAGCACCTGACACCACACTGTGCAAGAGCTCTTAGAGTTCTTCCCTTGTCACAGCCTATTATGGGAAATCAATCCCAGCTTCAGGCTTTAGATCTGGAGGTTTAAATAAAACACCTCTTAGAAAGAACCATTGGAAAGCTTGGAAAATGGGATAACTGAGCAAAAGTGGCTAGCACAGAGAGCGAATTAGCTACTCATTTCTAGCCAGCATTTCATTGTGGCTAATAAATACCTCATAAACACCAGAAATGACGGTTTGTAAATCTGCTCTGAAAATCCCCAATACTGATGGGATTCAGGCAGTGAATGGCTCGCAGGTTGAGCCTTGCCACAGGCAAATCATRCTGCCTGGAGAGACAGGAACCGTAAAAGCAGATGTAAGATGAACAGGAATTTTTTACAGCAAAAGGAAGGTGAAGGATGATCCCTGACCCCCACTAATGMTGATTAGTGGACTTTCACAGTTCTACTTTATTCTCCTATTTTCATTATTATCATTATTWATTCAGACAGGAACTTTCAAAGCATCTCAGTACAAATYGGCACCTGGTTTTAGAGAGGCCATTTCTTTTTTAAGGTCTCAGYTTTAGTTCCCCTTGCATGGGGATGGATTTGGTCCAAGTTCTATCCCAGGTATTTTGGCCTCCTGTCAAGGTTGAAACTCCTTGTGTTTTCTTTTGCGTTAGACAAAAAAACTCCACAGCATTATGAAATAGATCTACTTTTTGTTGTTCTGGGATAGAAGCATGACAAGGCTGATAGAAGTGGATTTATAATAAGAGAATACCACAGTGTTAGGAATGCAACAAGGATCAGAGAAATAAGAAATGATAACCCAGAAAACCACAAATGGTTTGAGAAGAATGAGCTTGGGGAAGGACTGGGAAGTTTTCCTCCACAAYTGCTGATTTCAGCACAGTTACTGAGTTGTTTTTATGAATTTCTTCCTCATCTTGGGAGTTCTGCCAGATGTCCTTGTGGTCCATAAATCCTGCATTCCCTGTGCCCACTATCAATGCTTCATCCTTCTTCCCAAGCTTTGCTCAACTCCCCCAGGTCTGAGAGCAGAAAAACGTGTCCAGCCCTAACCTTAACAACCCTACCAACAATTCATTTGTTTTTTTAATACACGGGCATCACTTAGAGCTTGTTGGCTGCTGTTTCACAGATTCAATCTCACTTTTTGTCGATTAGGCTTGCAATTACGCAAAGATCAAACACCAAAAAAACATCCTTTCTTAAGGAAATTCGACATATCCCACATTTTGCAACGTAGGTGACCCACAAACAGAAACACTTCACAKAATGCATTGATTTCGGACCGATCCCCTCAGAGGCCGACGGCCATTTTGGGGCGTGAGGGCGGGCGGTGCCTGGGCGGGAACGCGCGGGCGGGAAGGGGCGGGAAGGGGCCGTGAGGGCAGAGCCGAGCCCGGGGCGGGAACCCATGGGCGGGAAAGGGTCGTGAGGGCAGAGCCGAACCCGGGGCGGGAAGGGGCCGTGAGGGCAGAGCCGAACCCGGGGCGGGAAGGGGCCGTGAGGGCAGAGCCGAACCCGGGGAACCCATGGGCGGGAAGGGGCCGTGAGGGCAGAGCCGAGCCCGGGGAACCCATGGGCGGGAAGGGGCCGTGAGGGCAGAGCCGGGGCCGGGGTGGGAAGGGGCCGTGAGGGCAGAGCCGAGCCCGGGGCGGCGGCCGAGAAGAGCCGTGGGTAGCTCTCCTCCCCGGCCGTGCCGGAGGTGGAGCAGCGCGGACGCACGGCCGCCTGCCCCTGTCAGGCACCGGGTGGTGCGAGCTCCGGTGTCCCCGCATGAGGGCGTTTGGAGAGATTGCGTTGGGGGAAATTCCTAATAAACGAGGAGAAACACGGCTTGTGATTGTGACACACAACTACTCTTATTTCATCCGGCGGTGTGAGGGAGACAAACCCAACAGAGGAATCACAGAATATCCCGAGTTGGAAGGGATTACACGGAGAAGGTCCTMAGTGGACCTTGCTGGCCATAGCCCCAGGGCTCGGTGGTTTACCCGAGGAGGGCTGAGAAGSTGCTCAGGGCATCCCTGCCCCGCTTAATACCAGTGGGGACGAAAACCTGACCCGGGTTTGAAGTTTTTTAATTAAATCAGCCCTAAATTTAAGCTGGGAGATGSGCAGGGTGGATGAAAGACGGCAGAGCCCGGCAGTCCCTGGGGGTCTGCGGTYCGGGGGGCTGAGGGAGGGCGAGACTCGCCTTTGTGCGCGGAGTGAGGGATGGAGCAGCGGAGCTCGGCTGCAGCGGCTTTAATTCAGGCGGTCGTGTCGATTATTTATTTATTTTCACCGGGCGGTTGAGTGGAAAGCTGGATTTACGAAGGCACGGAGCCTCCCCTCCCCTGRCGCGGCGGCGGCGGCGCTCCGGGCGAGGGTGGTGCCGCTTCCCGGGGGCTGGAACACGCCTTCCCGGGGGCTGAGCGCGGCTTTCCCGGGGCTGAGCACGGCTTCCCTGGGGCCCGAATACCTCTTCCCCTCGGCTGCCAGGCGGTTTCAGCCCCGTTTCGCTGCTCGGTGGAGCTGATGGCTGCAGGTGAATTCTTATTCTCGTCTCATAGCGTTAAACGTGCATGGGCTGCATGGCTGGGGTAGGGAGGAACAGTGGTTTATTTCACGGCAAAAGGGTGGGAGTGATTTATTAATTGCTGATTTCAATAACGCACCCTTTRCCCCTCCCTCCCCACAGCCCACCTCTGCATAGGGGTGTGTAAACTTGGTGGAACTCGGGCTTTTTGTGTGAAAACCTCTCCTCACGTCTCGGCGCAGCGAACATGCCTGAGCAGAGCAATGATTACAGGGTGGTGGTGTTCGGAGCAGCGGGGGTCGGCAAAAGCTCCCTGGTCCTGCGCTTTGTGAGGGGCACTTTCAGGGAAACCTACATCCCCACCATCGAGGATACGTACCGGCAGGTGATCAGCTGTGACAAGAGCATCTGCACCCTGCAGATCACGGACACCACGGGCAGCCATCAGTTCCCTGCCATGCAGCGGCTCTCCATATCCAAAGGGCATGCCTTCATCTTGGTGTACTCCGTCACCAGCAGGCAGTCCATGGAAGATCTTCACCCCATCTTCGATGAGATCTGTCAGATCAAAGGCGACATCCAGAAAATCCCGATAATGTTGGTGGGGAACAAAAGTGACGACACGCAGAGGGAGCTGGATGCCAGCGAGGGGCAGGCGCTGGCCAGCAAGTGGAAGTGTGCCTTCATGGAGACGTCAGCCAAAATGAACTACAACGTGCAGGAGCTCTTCCAGGAGCTCTTGAATCTGGAGCAGAGGAGAACTATCAGTCTCCAGGTGGATGGAAAYAAATCCAAACAGCAGAAAAAGAAAGATAAACTGCAAGGCAAATGCTCTGTAATGTGATTGCCTTTGGCTGGACTTGCTGCACGGCACAGCTGGAGCGTGGACTCCCACAGAAAATACATTTCTGCTGGAGATTTTGGAGGAATCCACGCCTTGCAGGGTTGTTGCTTTCCTCTAAAATCRCCGCTGGGTAATTGTATGTGTTGTTTTTAAGGAGGATGGCTTCTGCATGTTTATTTTTTTAAACCAATAAATGTTCCATGTTAGCAATTACCTATGACTAGAAGTTTTTAATGTAAGAAGTTTTCCAGAGGAAAAAAARGRCTCTCAGAACAAACCTCTCTATTCATGCCAGTTTTTAAATATSTCCAGCCTGTTAACTCAGAGGAAATAATCTATAATGTGTAGAGTTAAATTGTTTTCAGGAATCTATTGACCACAGCAAATCTCTAACAAAGTGAGGCATTTGCTCTAAAAACGAACATGTGTGTGGCTCTGCATGCCTAAATTTTTGATTGACASACTGGCTTGCCCACCCAAGCTTCAGTTTTGCATGGCAGAAGTGAAGTTTTCCTGTGTGCTATGCAATTCCCAAGATGTGTGTAGTTCTGGGAGTGATTACAGCAGTATAAAATCAGYCTTTCATTCCTGCTTTACTTTTTCATTCCCAACTTCCTCTGTTCACTGAGGCAGGAGAATCCACGTGCTCTCACTCCCAGTCCAGGAGTGATCCTTGGTGTCCTTGAGCAGGAGCTGCCTCCTGGTGAAGGTAACTGAGAGGTTCTSAGTGCCCATTGCTGCAGCAGCTGGTTATCTTCTCCTTGCCCAGCCATCACCCTGGTTGTGCTGTCTGAAGCTSCTTTTCCCAGCCTTCCTGGAATTCTATCAGATATTTTCCCCCCTCCATCCAAGTTACCCAGGGTTTAGTTGAGACCGGGACGAGTCAGTTCAGATAACACTGCCTGGGGAAGGAGCAACTACGTCTGGAAGCAAACCCTCTCTGATGAGAACTTTTGGCAGACACTTCACATGAATGAAGGGACTGGAGGGATTTAAAAGCTATGTGGATGTGGCACTTGGGGATGTGGGTCAGTACTGGGGAGCAGTCGAAGTCCATGGTCTCAGAGGGCTTTTCAAAGCTAKATAATTCCATGATTCTGTCTCCTATTTTGGGTGTGTTTCAGCCCAAGCAGAAGACTGTAAGACCTCGGTGTTACGCCGTAGGTTTGATTTTTACACAGCAACGTGGTCTTGACGCATGAGACACGGGAGGAGAGGAATTGCTACTTTTTATAGCACTTTTCTAGTCAAGTGATTTCATTGCTGAAGGTGAACACGATATGGAACAGGAGGTACTGGAGGCTTTCAAGCTCTTTCTGTGAAAGTATTTGTGTCGAGAATGACCTGAGGGGAGCCTGTGAGAAACATGGGGGCTTGGAGAGCCAGGGTAAGGGGGGATGGCTTCCACTGCCAGAGGGCAGGGGTGGATGGGATATTGGGAAGAAATTGTTCCCTGGCAAGGTGGGGAGGCCCTGGCACAGGAATTCCCACAAAAGCTGTGGCTGCCCCTGGATCCCTGGCAGTGCCCAAGGCCAGGCTGGACAGGGCTTGGAGCAGCCTGGGACAGTGGAAGGTGTCCCTTGGCAGGGATGGAATGGGATGGGCTTTGAGGTCCCTCCCAACCCAAATGAGTCTGGGTTTCAATGGAAGGTGCAACAGAATGGCTTTTTGTCCCAGACATCTTTGTTCATGTTGCAGGCTAATACYCAAACCCATGACATTTGTATCCATGTGAATATGTGAGATTTTAACAACTCTTGGCAGCTGATAATCCCTTGTCCCCTGTGCTGGCCCTGAGCAGCTTTTCCAGTCCCCTTAGGCTGTCCCTACACTCTCATGGAGTCAGATGGCTCCATGTGTGCCAGGGGAGTTTGCCCCTTTCATCCGAAGCCCTCACACCATTTGATTCAGCAGAAAAACATATGACTTAMGATTTCAGAAACCCATCTTCTGCAGGAGGGTTTGGAGCTGTCCAAAAGGTAATGCTCACTTGCCAAAGTCAACCCAAAAGCTCTGCTCCTGATTTTCCTTATTAGAGAAGGGACCCRCAAGCTCCCAGTGCTGGACCTGTGGTGCTGGCTGGTGTTGTCCCCTGTGTGTGACCTCTCCTGGYGGTGGCCAGGGGGCTGTGGGAGCAGCCCTGATGGCTRTGCTTGGACATAACTCTTCCTTTCTCCTCTCTGGCTTTGTGCATGGATTTTCTCTTTCTGTTCTCTCATGTCCAAGCAGTTACACAAAGCTCCTCGTGGGTTGTTTGGTTGTTATTACAAGAACTATTTCAGTTCCATTGCAGCCTTTGAAACCCCTCGAAGAAGTTTTCTGTCTAAGCCTTTTTAAAATGTCAGGAGACCTAATAATGTCTCTACAACTCCCACTGCCTTCATGGAGATGCCTGTGCAAAGGATCTGCAATTACTCACACAGCCAGGATGTTCTGGAATGTGTCATTAGCACTGCTGTGTGTTCCCTGTGCGGGGTGTGGAGGTCTCCGAGGGCTGGGATCTGTCAGAGCAACAATCCATTGGAACAAAAGGGGCTCAGGCCTTCCTGGCACCGGAGAATCCCTGAGGGAGCTGGGAAGGGGCTGGAGAATCCCTGAGGAGATGGGAAGGGCTTCAGCGTGGACAAAGGAGGCTCAGGGGCCCTTGTGGCTCTGCACAGCTCCTGACAGGAGGGCACAGCCGGGGTCGGGCCTCTGCTCCAGAACAGGGACAGGAGCAGAGGGAAGGCCCCAGGCTGGCCAGGGCAGGCTCAGGTTGGATGTTGGGAATATTCCTTCATGGAAAGGTTCTCCAGCCCTGGCACAGCTGCCCAGGAGTCCCACCCTGGAGGGTTTAAACACCTGTGGATGTGGCACCTGGGGACAGGGTCGGGTGGCCTTAGCAGTGCTGGGAATGATTCAACTGGATTGTCTAAGTGGACTTTTCCAACCTAAACAATTCCATGATTCGAAGCTCCTGGTTGCCATGAGACCAAGACTGTGTGGCAATGGAGATGCTGGGGTGCTCCTGGGGGTGTCCCAGTTTAGAAACCCAAACCAGCTGGGGAACAAGGGACACTTGCTGTGTCTGCCTTTCCTGCTCTGTAAATAAGCAATGTCTTGGGTGTGCAGCTCAATTGTACTGTAAATTAAAACTGTATTAAWAAATAAATTACGTAATTGGCTGTTTCCATATGAACTGAACTAACCTGGCTTGCGTGTGTGCAGTCTATCGTTCTTATAGGAAGGGAAATTCATTTCATTGGAGTGGATGCTGTGTTTTGGAGTGAGGGTATATATTGGATTGGAAGGATTGAATAAGTGCAGGTTAGAAAAGTAACAGACCTGTAGTTTTCCAGTTGATTTTTRGATGAAGGACATTCAGGTGAAGCCATCTGTCWGCAATGAAGAAGCAGCTCTGCTGTCTGATGGAGCTGCTCTGGCCTTACCTGCTCTTTCCAGCAGTGCTTTTCCAGGAGCTGGTGACAACGTTTGTTTTATGGAGCTGTTTATGTATCCTGTAAACCTTTCAGCTTGGAGACATGCCCTGACACATTGTCTGTGCCTGGAGAGCTGGATGGGAACTCACTAATAATTCTCAAGTTGGTTGTTTTATTCCTTTCTTCATTTTGTTCTACTCCAGAACTCTCTGGTTTTCTGGAAGGCTCTTCATGAGGTCAGATGTGGTGAGACAAGGTCACAGAAGATGCTGACACAACTTGTTGAGTTGCTTTTAATGCCTCCATAGTGTCTTCTCAGGATCACGAGTTGAACACTCTGAAAATTCCCTCTGGGATATCCTGAAGGAATCCCCAGACCTGCTGCTGCCTGGGAGGCTGGTGAAGGCTGGGACTGTGAGGGCAGTGAGTGACTTTGACCTGAAATTCACAGAATCGTGGAATCATTGAGGTTGGAAAAGCTCTCCAAGACCATGAAMTCCAATCTGTGTCCAATCCTCCCCTTGTCACCCAGCCCAGAGCACTGAGTGTCCCCTTCCTTGGARGGGGACTCCACCACCTCCCTGGGCAGCCCATMCCGATGTCCACGCTTTCCATGAAGAAATCCTTTTCCTCTCTGGGATGCTGAATTCCAAGCATTTCTCAATCAGTACTCTTTATTTCCATACAACACTTGTTGACAGGCCTGAGGCAGTTCCCTTCCCGAGTTCGACGAACAAAATCAGCGRCAGGAGAAAACACTGGGGAGGAGAATCACGAACAGCTCTTCTTGCGAGAGAAAAATGTGAGCAGTAGCTGGAGTGTCCACCCACACATGTATTTTAAAAACAAGCAGACAGAATATTGCTGTATTCCAATTCCTCTTCCCAGAGCAAAGCAGGCTCATGATTAATGGAACAAACAGCTCYGAATAATAAGCAATATTGCTTTATATGCAGGGTCTGTAGCCACGAGGTACCCGGCGCACTCCAGAAGAGTAAAAGCTTGTCTTAATCATCGCCTGCCTCCTCTGCAGTGTCTGTGCCGTAAATAAGGGACATCKAAAGCTTTGGAGAGCTAATGAAAATGCTAAAGAGGCTCCAGACCAACAGCAGCCTCCTGCTTAATGGTGCTGCTGCGTGCCAGGCTAGACCTGCCACCCCTAATTGTTTCCTTTTTTCCCACTTTGGGCAAAAATCCTGTTAGATGGGAGTAGATTTAATAATGCAAAAAGGATGGAGAAGCAGAGGAAGGAGGGGAGCCCAGCATTGCTGTGGCTTGGCTTGGTCCCATGGTGGTGGAGCTGAACCTCCCTGGCACAGCTGGGCACTGGAACAGGGTCTGGCTTGYGTGGCTGCCTCCGTCCCATCTGCTGCTCTTTGTCCTCTTCACACTTCCAGCAGGTCTGAACATTAGAGGGAAAGGAATGATTGTGTTTTCCTGGATTAGCACAGATCCAGTCTTCCAACCCAAGCATCCCAACTGCTCCTCCCATTGCCCTCAGTCSCTATCCAGGTGGGAAGGGGGGTGTGGGGTCCCAGCAGAGCCCATCTCCTCTTGGCAGCCTGTSTTGAGAWCTTGCTCCAAGCCTTGAGCACAGGGCAAATGCAACTGATCTACTGGGAGAGGGGCTTTTCACAAGGAGGATTGGACTTAAACTGAAGAAGAGCAGGTTTAGATTGGATATTGGGAAGGAAATTCTTCTCTTTCAGGGTGYTGAGATGCTGCCACAGGTTGCCCAGAGAAGCTGTGTCTGTCTCTGGATCCCTGGAAGTGATGGGCCAGGTTGGATGGGGCTTGCAGCAGCCTGGGATAGGGGAAGGTGTCCCTGCCAGTGATGTCTCCTCCAGCTAAAGGGATGTGGTTTTCCTCCACCTGGATATAGGTGCCCACAGGTGCCTCCTCCAAAGCAGGCAGAGCACTGCTCCGAAGCCCCTGACATGGAGAGCAGCAGGGAGCTTTCCTTTCCAAGCTCAGTGATGCATTTGTGCCTTTCAGACTAAAAATACCTAAGGATGGAGATATGAAAACTCTTCTCTCCTACGTTATGGTTCTCCTTTGTTCCTACATGTTTTCCTCCAACCCCTGCATCCCATTATCTGCCTCAGGCTGCCCGTGGGTGAAGGATGAGCAGCTCACACCCAGGCAGTGAAAATCCCTCCTTGGAGGGAAAAACCCATCCATCACATGGAGTCCTTGGATCAAGACCAAGGTCTCATCTGGATTGGGAGTGAAGAAAAGGCTTCTTCTGCCAAAGCTGGCTGCCCACATCCTGCTGCCCACATCCTCCTGACTGCTTGGAGCATCCCTTGAGCAGGGATGGAGCAGATCCCAGCCTGCACCCACGTCCAGCCCTGTACGGGTCCATATGGACCTGCTGGMATTGATGTGGAGGTGAGGGAACAATGGGATGCACTCCTTGTGCCCCCGAGGAAGAGCACACCTGAGCTGCAGCACACAGCTCTGTCCCTGGGTGGTCCTGATTTCAACAACATGAAGCCCAAAAATAGGGAAGAAAATTAATAAATAAGAGAATGTTCATGCTCAGATTGTTTTAGCTATTTCTGCWGTCAGATGCTTTACCAGCTGGCCAAGCTGGAACTAGGGGAGAGTGGCTGGTTTTGTGATTATCTGGAAAGATGAGCCAGAATAYGGCTGAAAAATGGGAAATATTTGTATGAAATGTAAGAAATTACTCATTCCCACAGGCATAATTCCAGACATTGATTCATTTCATTAATTTTTAGTGGAAAAATAAGTCTTTACGTCCAAGAAAGAGGATGCTGAAGGGTGGCTGGTGTTTGCTATGTGGAACATGAGGACATTTGTTGTTTAATAATTTTTGTTGCATTAATGATTGCTCCAAACAGCCTTAGCAAGGCTCRTCCTGGGGGTGTCCAGTGTGGACACCCAAAATGGGACAGTTTATCACACGTGCTCCTTTTGGACAGCCTTTTCCAGGGAAGGCTGGGTCCAGCAGCCCCAGGATGGGGATTTAAGGGATTCCTTTGTGAGAGGAATACATGATAAATAATAAGGGAAAAATAAGCATTGAGGGGGGTCAGATCACATTCCTGGGGGCTGGTTCTTTGGGACAAGGGTGGGAAAAGCCAGGGGAGCCTGGGCTCCTGCTCCTTCTCYATGGCACTGGAGGGAGGGAGGGAATGGCAGCGGTTGATGGGGCAGGGATGGAGATGGGAGAGCAGGAGCTGCTCCTGGCCAGGCCCACGGGGCCAGGCTGTGGCCCTGCAGAGAGCAGCCCTGAGGGATGGCTGCCCTGGCAATCCCATTGCGCCGTCTCCTGCACCTCCGCTGCTCCCACGCGGAATTCGATTACTCTGCTGCTCCAGGAAAGCCTTCCTTGGCTGCTGGCTGTGCACAGCTGCCTGCTCGCTTTGTGAGGTCCCTTTCTGCCACTGCCACTCCGGACTCCATGCCCAGGGATAATCCCAGGGTTGTGGGAGCACCCTCTTCCTGAAAGGCAGCGCAGTGACCCCCACCCCGCAGCAGCCTCGAACCAGGAGCGAGCCCCTGCCTGCTCCCAGCTAATTGCAGGATCATTTTCCTCTGCATTTCTGGTTAAATACAAGCTCAGTGAAGCCACCAAGTCAAAATCCCCATTCTGCAAAGATCCTGGGAAAACCGAGTCAACATTCCTGTTCTGCACAGATCCTGGGGAAAAATCACTGATTTTGAGGGGGTTTTGAGAAGGAACATGGTATAATCTTGATTATTTTGTCCAGGAATTAAGGTTTTCTGCTCTGCCTGCTCCTGCCAGGATCTTTGGGGCCAGGAGCAGTGTGGCTCATTTTCTCCAGCATCAGATTTCCATGATCCATCTGGGAAAGCCCCCTGAGTTCATTCATTGAATCCCCCACCTCCCTGGAAGGGGATACGAGGTGGGAAGGAGCAGCCCTGMCAAACAGGCAGAAGAAATCTGGCTTTGCTTTCTCTGGCCAAAGTGCACCCTGAGAGCAGAGCTGCTGCAAASCCTCCCAGGCTGAGCACTGCAGGCAGCCCTTGGCTGAACTCTGAACCTCYTTGTGCAGGAAATAACGAGAGTTCACAGAGATAAATGCTGGTAGGGACAGGATTCCACCCTGGATACTGCTCCAGGTCCCTCCCAGTATCTCACCTCTGACTGCCTTGGGATGGGAGGGATCTCAAAGCCCATCCAGTGCCACCCCTGCCATGGCAGGGACACCTTCACTGTCCCAGGTGCTCCCAGCCCTGTCTAGCCTGGCTTTGGACATTCCAGGGATCCAGGGGCAGCCACAGCTGCTCTGGGAATCCTGTGCCAGGGCCTCKTAGGGAACAATTCCTTCCCAATATCTGAGAGTGAGTGCCCTGATCTAGGCTACTACCACACACTAATAACAATAATAAACATTTACATAAATATTTGTGCTTGTAGGAAAAAGGGAAACCCGAGCTTGTATCACCAAAGGGCTCAGTCCTGCCTTCAGACAAAGATGAGACATCCACTGAGTGTCTGGGAGGGAGGAAAAGGGAGGAAAACCAAGAGATCCCCTCTTGCTGAGCCTTTATCCCGCCCCTGGTGGAAAGGAAAATAAATGTTTAATAAAGGAAATACAAAGTTCAAACCAGTGTGCCCTCCCAGCGTGTCCGCATGCATTGTCCCGTGCTCCCAGTATGCACAGTCCAAGCACCAGTGCAAGCAGTGTGTGCCCAGTTCATTGGCCCAGGGTGCCCTCCCCAGTGTGTGCCCAGCTCATGGCCAGGGTGCCTCCCAGTGTGTGCCCAGCTCATTGCCAGGGTGCCCTCCAGTTTGTGCCCAGCTCATGGCCAGTGTGCCCTCCCAGTGTGTCCCAGTCTCATTGCCAGGTGCCCTCCCAGTTTGTGCCCAGCTCATGGCCATGGTGCCCTCACCCAGTGTGTGCCCAGCTCAGTGGCCGGGTGCCCTCTCAAGCTGTGGTGCCCAGCTCATGGCCAGGGTGCCTCCCAGTGTGTGCCCAGTTCATGGCCAGAGATGCCCTCCCAGTGGATGTGCCACAGCCTCATTGCCAGGGGTGCCCTCAAACCAAGTGTGTCCCAGTCATGGCCAGGGTGCCCTCCCACAGCTGTGTGCCCAGTCACTGCTCAGGGGCCCTCCCAAGTGTGTGCCCAGCTCATGGCCAGCGGTGCCCTCCAGAGTGTGTGCCAGCTAATCATTGCCGGGCCCCCAGTTTGTGCCCAGTCCAGGCCAGGGTGCCCTCCCACAGTGTATGCCCCCGGCGGGCAAGACTGGCCAGAGTGGGAACCCAACTACAACGAGAGCCCGACAAAGCATCACAAATAAGGGAATGCCTGGCAAGCTCCAGGGAAGCCCGACGAGCTCCTGCTCGGGTCAGGGGCTGCTCGCCCGGGAGWGCCGCGCTGTGAGCCCACAGGTAGRTCATTAAGGCTGGCTAATTAAGCTCTCGGTTCGGGCGGGATGGTGGGAAGCTGCTGCTTTAGCCCACGAGAGGGCAACGCTTGCCTGGCTGGTGGCCACGCTCGGCAAAACCGGATTCCTGTGTTTTTAACTAGGAATCGAAGGAGGAATTCCTTCTCTTCTTGCAGTCTTCCTGAAGGTTTTGTTTGTTTTTTTTTCGCTGGGGCATAATGCAGGACAAGGTCCTCCTGTGCATCCCTGCGRTCCCAGCTGGAATGGCAATCGAGAGGAGCCGGGCAGGCTGGTGATCCCATCTCCTCTCCCATAAAAGCTGCTCTGGAGACAGGCTGGAGCCGGGGCAGCCTGGCAGTGCCAGGGACAGCAGCAACGGGCAAAACCATGGAAAAGGGCGAGGAGAGAGAGGMTTTCCTGGTGCTCTCAGGGCAGGGATGCTCCGTGGGGACACGCTCTGGGCAGAGGTGGGGATGGGGATGAGCACAGCATTTTCCCCAGTATTCCTGGAATTTTGTAGAATGCCAGACTAGGAGGGAGCCTTGAAGCTCAGCCCATTCCATGGCAGGGACACCTTCCACTATCCCAGGGTGCTCCAAGCCCTGTCCAAACCTGGCCTTGGTCACTTCCAGGGATGGGGCAGCCACATTTTCCCTGGACAATCCGGCCTCCCCACCCTCATTTTCCAGCCCTTCTCCCTCCTGCAGCTCCCAGGCAGGAGCCCGCATTCAAATTTCAACCCACACCCTCCCCTGCCTCTGGAGACAATGAATTCTCAGGATCAAAGCCCCACAAGCACAGGCACGCCGGGCTCGTCCGGGCAGCAGACAAGCCTTTGCAAATACCACATCTGCCCCTTCCTGACTCCCAAAATTCCCAAACCCTCCATCCCGCCAGAACCCACGGGAGAACAGCGTGGCCACGCCCACCATTCTCCTGGCCCCGCCCATCCCCGCATGGCCCCGCCCCGCCCCGTTCGGGGCGGGGCGGGGCCACGCGGGGATGGGCGGGGCCGATTTGGATGGAGGCGGGGCTTGGCTCGGTGGGCGTGGCCTCCGCTCCCGCTCCGGTCGCCCGTGGAGACACCGGGAGCGGCGCTCGGTGAGTACCGGGATCGCGGGATCGCGGGACAGGGGGGTTCCCACCGGGAACAGCGAGCTCCGCCGCCCGGGACAGCCCGCCCCGCGCCGCGGGGGCAGCGGGAAGCGCCGGCCCGGCCCCTGCGGTCGCTGGGCCTGGCGGGGCGGGCCGGGCCCGAGCGGTGCCTGGCGGCTTTTGGGGTGGGTCTGGAGTTTTCTTGTGGGGTTTTTTAACGGAGTTTTGGTTGTGCTGAGGGGGGTTCCCGGCGGGAGGCAGCGCGCGGGCGTGGTGTGGTTCAACAAGTGGCACGGCAATAAGGGAAAATCTGCTTAATTGTGTAAAAARTTATGTGCTTAATTAGGCAAAAATAATCCTAAAACAGGCGAATTTTTTTCTTCCTGTCCTTCTCCTTCSCGCCTCCTTCCCTCCAGACCTTCCCCGTGGCACCGATGGACACTCAGAGCTGGCGGCTCCAGCTCCACGGGGGCCACGCCAACTTTCAGCTAAATCCTGTAAATTTCCCCAGTTTTAGCATTCCCAGCCGTCAGGCCATGGGTTTTCCTTGGAATCACGGAGCTSTGCCTGACGGAGGAAGTTTCCCACGTGCGGGGAGTTGTGGGCTGAGTGTGGGAAGGAGGTTAATTAGTGGGAAGCGTCATTATTCCAGGAGGTTTCGTGTTGATAGTGAGATTACACGCCCTGTTGCAGTAATAGGTTTGCTCGGAATCATGGAATTGCAGAACATCCTGAGCTGGAAGGGACCCACACGGATCATCGAGCCCAGCTCCTGGAAGTTTTTAGTTCCTTTAGTAACTTTAAAATTGAGATTCTCTATTGCAAGTTTGAATTCTTTACTTTTTTGGGAGTGGGGGGGAAAGAGGGTTTTGAGTGTATGTTGTGATTTTAGCCTGGTGTTTTTAGGAGGGAGCTGGAGCTGTGTCAGGAGGGGTTTAGGTTGGATTTTGGGAAAGGTTCTTCCTGCAGGGGGTGGTGGGCACTGCCCAGATCCCCTGGGAATGCCAGGGCTCCGTGTGACATTTTGGGGTCGTTCTGMGCAGGGCCAGGAGCTGMACCTGATGATCCTCGTGGGTCCCTTCCAGCTCAGGATATTCCGTGGTTCTGTGACTTAATTAGTGTGGCACATCAAATGGAATTCCCAGCAGTTTGCCAGGCAATTATCCGGGGTTTTAATTGGCTCGGYACGCCCAGGGTCAGGGACACTTTTCCTTGTGTGTGTTGGTCTGGGGTGTGGATTGGTTCAGAAGTTCTGAATTGGCGCAGTTCTGGGAGTGCAGGGTGGGTAGTGGATGCTGGCAGGATTTTGTGCTGCTCGGTGCCACTAAATGAGCTTGAGGGATTAGTTGGCGTTAATGACTCCTCAGTCCCGTATTCCATCCCGGCTGGGGTGCACCACAGCATCTGGGATCTCTCTAATCAAGGAGCAATCAGTTCCAGAGAGGAGCAGCGATGCTCTGGTGCTGAGGGCGAGCTCCTTTCATAACCACCCAGCTGGTGGGGGATTTTTCCTTGAAAGATTAAATTCTCCTCTTGCCCCAGAAGAGTTTCTTGGGCTCCCAGGCAGCAGAACAACTGATCTCTCATGTCTTGCTGGTGTTAAATAGTTGAGTTGTGCTGTAGGTTTTAGATGGTTTTTTAAATTTCAAATATAATCTGATAACTTTTTTAAGTACTGAAAGTTCTTAAGGTTTTAGGTTCTGTTGCTAAAAAGACTCGGAATCTTTGAACCAGATTCATTTGGAGCTCTCTGAAGCAGGGCCTGGGGTGACACAGTAGAATTATGGAATCCCAAATGGTTTGGGTTGGAAGGGACCTCAAATCCCAGCCAGTGCCACCCCTGCCATGGCAGGGACKCCTCCCACTGMCCCAG
>NDFG01000037.1:739253-803659 GCA_002167245.1 Sporophila hypoxantha
GGAATTCCATCCCAGGGCCTSCCCACCCTGCCAGGAACAATTCCCAATTCCCAATCTCCCATCCATCCCTGCCCTCTGGCAGTGGCAGCCATTCCCTGTGTCCTGTCTCTCTCTGCCTGTTTAAAAAATCCCTCTCCCTCCTTTTTCTGTGGCTCCACCGTCCCTGCAAGAGCTGCTGGGAGATGCTGAACAGGACATTGTGTGGGGTGGGAAGGTGCTGCTGCCCTGGGCACAGCTCCCCAGAGCCCAGTGTGTCCCTGTGTGGCTGTTGTGTTGTGAAAGCAGATGCACACTGCTGCAGAGCTCCGTGCTCAGCCTTTGCCTTTGTCCCCTTTGCRGGAGCAGAGATCACTGCAGGGCGGAGGGAAGCCTTTCCAAAGGTTTGCAGTTATCAGGGGAAGCACAGCACGGCCCTGGCCGAGGCACAGAGCAGGATTCCTGGGAGGGTTGAGTTGCTGCAACTCCATCTGTGCTTGCACAAACGCTGGGAAAGGGGGAAGGCTGCTGTGTSCTGGCACAGAAATACCCCTGAGCAGGGCAGGACTTGGAGTGAAACTCCATGAGTTGGGATGGAACACCCCCAGTTCCTGAAAGTCATCGTGGACTCAGTTTTTCTTGGGAAATGGGAGCTGCAGATGTGTGGTGACTCTTGGGATTGCTGCTCTGCTGGAGTTGTGCAGCTSTTTGGTGAATTTTGCACTATTGCACAGTTGGGGCTCATTTTTATAGACCTCAGAGCTCCCCCTGCACTCAGTGTTGGGAGCTCTTGGTCCCACATCYTTTCTGCTCTCAGGAGTCACCTGGGGGAGTTTGGAAGGGTGAGAGTGCACTGGTGACATGAAAAAAAGAAAGAAAGTTGAAAAAAAAAAGCAGAAAGTTTCCATTCTGTGTTTTGCAAGGATTGATGAGAAAGAGCAGAGGCTGTGACAGAAGTGCTCAGGGTGTGCTGGGATTCCCCAAGGGATTTTAGGGAAGGAGGTAGAAGCAGGAGGGTGGGGGGAGCAGTGGGGGTACCCACGGGAGGTGGGGTGTGGTGGGGGTCCATCCAGCCCCTGGGGAGGCACGTGGCTCTGGGGACCCAGCATTCCCAGGGGACCCAGCATTCCCAGGGGACCCAGCATTCCCAGGGGACCCAGCATTCCCAGGGGATCCAGCATTCCTGACTGGGGAGCTGCTGAGCCCCTGCCAGCCAGGTGTCCCTGGGGAGGAGAGGATCCACTCCTGGGTCTTGTGGTGACACCCCTGCAGAGCTGCCTCCAGCTCTGGGGCCCRCAGGAGAGGAAGGACCTGGAGCTGTTGGAGGGAATCCAGAGGAGGCACCAGGATGGTCCCAGGGATGGAGCAGCTCTGCTGGGAGAGCTGGGAATGTTCACCTGGAGAGGAGAAGCTTTGGGGTGGCCTCAGTGTGGCCTGGAGGAGCTGCAGGAAGGATGGAGAGAGAGTTTGGACAGGGATGGAGGTTCAGGACACAGGGAATGGCTGCCACTGCCAGAGGGCAGGGCTGGATGGGAGATTGGGAATTGGGAATTGTTCCTGGCAGGGTGGGCAGGGGCTGGGATGGAATTCCCAGATTTGTTGTGGCTGCCACTGGATCCTGGCAGTGCCCAAGGCCAGGCTGGACATTGGGGCTGGAGCACCTGGGACAGTGGGAGGAGTCCCTGCCATGGCAGGGGAGCAGAACAAGATCTTTAAGGTCCCTTCCTACCCCAACCATTTGGGATTCTCTGGCAGCTGGGGCCTGGGGTTCAGTGTGCCCCAAATCCCAGCTCCCTGGGAGCCCCAGGCAGCYTGGCTGGGGCTGGATCTCAGCTTTGGGATGTTCCTGGACACCAGCAGCTGAGTATTTTTAGTTGTGTTCCTTTGAATATTTGGTAAAACAGGCAATGTGTTTATATTCAGCTTCCTGTGTCCGTATCAGCGTCTTGGCATGTGCTGGAGTTCCAGGGGGAGGAGGGAAAGGGAAGAAAGTGTGTTGTGAGGGTTATTTGTGCTGCAGCAGCTGAGGCTGCTGGGATCAGCTCCTTGTTTAAACACTGGGCTCAGCTCAGGCTGGGCCAGCCCTGCTTCCCCTTTGTTTACCCCCTTTGRCTTCCCATCCCTTCTCCCATGGATCTCCAGTCCTGCTGTGCAGGGACAGGTGAGTTTTTGGCCCCCTTTGCTGTGGATGTGTGATCCTGTCCTTCCTGCCCTGCTCTGAGCAGCCCTGCTCTGTGCAGGGGCTGTTCTCCAGCCTGGCTCTCGGGTGTTTGGAGGTGGAAAAGCCCCTGTCAGTGCTGCTGGGAAGGGAGCAGCCTGCATTCCCAGCCTGCATTCCCAGGCTGCTGCCCTGATCCAGCTGCTCTGTGCCATCACCCCTMTGCTCTCCAGAGCCATTCCCTGTGCAGAGCCACTGGGAGCTCACGGGGGAGGTTTTGTCTGGTGTTCCCATCTAAAGGAGGGTTTCCTTGTGCCCAGCCTCCCCCAGAGCACATAACCAGGAGCTTTCTTGCTGCTGTAAGCAGAGGAGGGAAAATTCTCCCTCCCAGTTTCCAGCAGAATGCCAAGGGGATGTCCTGGGACCCAGCCCTTGCTGCCTGAACCAGGGYAACATCGGGGGCTGCTGGTTACCATAGAAAGGGAAAGATAAAGGGAAAGATCTCATCCAGGTTTGGATGAGATATTGGGGATAAATTGCTCCCTGTGAGGGTGCCCAGAGCAGCTGMGGCTGCRCCTGGATCCCTGGCAGTGTCCCAGGCCAGGCTGGGCATTGYGGCTGGGAGCACCTGGGACAGGGGGAGGTGTCCCTGCCATGGCAGGGGTGGGATGAGGTGAGCTTTGAGCTCCCTRCCAACCCAAACCAGTCTGTCATTCTGTGGTTGCTGTGAATAACTTTGAGCAGATCCCAAATTACATTTTCAGCTCTGTTTATAGCTTCAAGCCCCCTCCCAAGGTCAGGGGTTTTGGTCTAAGCTTGGAGCTGGGATAYGCAGAAAGTGTCCCTGACTTCTGTGGGACAGGGACCATCCTTTTCCCAGCTGAATCTGGTTCKTGTTGCTGTAGAACTTGCAAGGGATTCCTCCTGCAGAGCAGGGATGCTCCAGCTGGAGCTGGAAGTCCTGCAGAGCAGGAGGAGCTGGCTGGTGCTGCCAGCCTTGGCCAGAGGGACTGGGACCCATCCAGCTGTGGAATTTCCTCAGCCCACGTGCCCTTCCCTGATTTATTCCTTCCCCAGCAGGGCCTGGCCTCTGAGTGGAGCCTTTTGCAGGGGGTGCATTACTCCAGCCTCAAACTATGCCAGCAATGCTGGCTTTGTGGGTCTGTATGAGTGGCTRGATAGGAGCTTTGATTAGGCAGGAGTAGCAGTGTGGCTCTGGGCTGGAAGGCAGCCCCAGGAGCTGGAATCACTGCTCAGGTSAATTAGAGATGGGCTTGGGCTGGCTCATCCCTGAAGCTCTCTCCCAGCCCAAACCATTCTGGTGCTCCCTGGTTGTTGTGGCTGTGTTTCCATCCCCCTCAGGATGCACAAGCCAGTTTAAAAACTCTTCTTATTTTTCCCTGGCAGTGTCCAGGGGGTGGTGAGCGGGTTGGGATGTTGCACAGATAAGCAGAGGAGCTGCTTTTCCATTCCAGCTTTGATTTTGTGCAGCAGTCACACGTCCCTGGAGGAGGTTACGTGTCACATTTATTTATTTTGGTTTCCTTGCTGGATGTGGACAGGACAAGCCTGGCACAGGGACAAGGACWGTGGCAAGGCAGACTGTCCTTAACACAATTTATTTMCCTCCTCCACACAGTGATTTGAGCAGCACTTGTTAAAATGTGATCCCGTTTCCAGCACGGGAAGTGGGGTGTGATTATAATGGGAATACTGCCCGTGCTGCCTGCTGGAATCTGAAATGCAGGGAATTCTCAGAACTTTGGGCCTGCAAGCTAAAGCTTAGAATTAAACCCATGATTTGATCTGAGACCTRYGGAAAGGCTCCCAYACTGAGGTGCCAGAAGTGAGAATGTGGATTTATAGTAAAGCAGAGYCACGTTAAGCTAAATACAGGAAAGTTTAGAGTTTTAGAGTTTGAAATATGGAAAAAATAAAAGTAATTACAGAAGTAAACAAAGAGTTTAGAATGCAGCACTGTAGGTTTGTGTGTCATAACATGATTGGCTAAAAGACCTTACACTGTAGCATGAGTCCATAAAATGAAATATTTAAAAATTGAGTKAAAAKCAGAAATATCCTRGTTGACAGTGTTTTATTGGTCAATAACTCCTTAAAAAGTCTTATAGCTAAGGGTCTTGAGACCTTCTAAACCATGTTGTAATAAGAGCCAAATTCTCCCTTCCTGCCTATGCAGAAGACAAGAAAAACAAACCACATCATCAAAACCAATTCGAAAGTTCCGTCTCTAATTCCTCCCAAAATTSCCCAGAGTAAATGACCACAGCTGCCTGCCACTCAGGGCCGTCCCTGGGGAATTTCAGGTGGGTTTTTGCCTCCTCCTTCCCTGGGAATGAGGGCAGGGGATGGCTGTGGTGGGCACAGYGCAGCCCCAGGGCTGGGTGCCAGGGCTGCAGCAGCCCTGGCACTGCAGGCTGGATCCATCCCAAAGGCTGAAATCCTGGATCTGGCTGTGCCCTGGCTGTGCCAGCTCAGGAAGTGCCTCTGCTCCCAGTTCCACGCTGGGAACCTGCACTGGGCATCCCAGGGAGGGTCCCACGGGCATTGCCAGCCCCTGGTGGATTGGGAGCTGTTGGAACCTGGCACAGAGCTGGGTGTGACTGCAGGGATTGTGCAGCAGCACAGCACAGCCAGCAGAGTGAAGGGAAGGGTGATTTGACTTGTAAATCCCTCCCTGCTCCAGCTCTCACACAATTCCCATCACCTGATGGGRCCCATCACCCTCAGGGGGCTGGGGGTGCTCACCTGGAGAGGAGGAGGGTCCAGGCAGAGCTCAGAGCCCCTGGCAGGGCCTGAAGGGGCTCCAGGATGTCAGGGCTGATAGAATTCCAGGTTTCTCTCTGGGTGTGCAAGGCCTCCACAGGGAATGTGAGCTCTCAGATTTGTTTGGGCAGTGATTTACACCCAGCTGTGAGGACACATCACTGCAGGCTGACAGCTCCCAGTCTCCAGGGTCAAAGGAATCCTGGAATGGTTGGAAGGGACCTTAAATCCCATCCAGTCCCACTCRCTGCRTTGGGAAGGGACCTTAAATCCCATCCAGTCCCACTCCCTGCCTTGGGAAGGGACACCTTCCACTATCCCAGGCTGCTCCAAGTTTGAGGTGGATTTTCCAATCTCAAAATATTGTTTTTGTGATTAGCATTAAGCCACAAGTGCCAACCCCCCCCCCCAGCTTTGGCTTCCTTGAACAGTGAAATCCTTATAACTTTTATTTTATTCTTGTTTCAGGATCATTACACCGATAAAATCAAGGCAAGCTGGACAGGGAGCAAGTCTGCCTATGTAGGTGAGTTTCCAGTCCACTCTGGTTCTTTTATTTCATGCAAAATACAAAGCAGCATGACAGGTCCCAAACCCTGGTGATTTAATTTTATTCTGGAGCYGAACAAATATAAAGTCCTTGGCAGGACTGCTGACACTTTTCACCTCATTATTTTAACTGCCTGACTGCTTTTGGGTTGGATTCAGGGGGCAGAAAAACCTGCTTTTCCCACAGAAATTAAGCTTTTCCTTGTTTATTCCCCTGATCAGGGATAATTTTTACCAGCCTGCAAATCTTCATCATTTCTGTCTTTGCTGTGCTATGCGTGTTTTTTTTTGACCATCAAAAAATGCAAATTATTCTATATTCCCCCCATCCTTAAAAACAGGCACCTGGATAAATTCCTGCAGCCAAGGAGGTGGTGAAATCCTCCCCACCTTCCCAGTTCCTGGAGCTGAGCCCCGTGGGGCTCTCCCCAGAGCATCCCAGGCTTTATCTGTGCCAGACAAAGAATCTGCTGAAGGTCACAGGACCTGGGGCCAGGCTGGAGCTGCCAGCACAGCRCTCTCCTGCTTTGCAGCCTGATTTTCATGCAGCTGAAAGTCTCTTTGCAYATGTCTCTTTGGAGTTTTTCCTTCTTTCCCTGTGGGGAGGAARAGGGACCTTCTGTGGAGAGGCTGCCCTGCAGTTCATTGCCTTTTCCAGTGTCTCTAAAATAWCACTGCTCAGATGTTGTTCAAAGTAACCTTGATCTAAAAGTTGCTTTTTGTGTGTGCTAAAGGTACAAGAAGTGAAGTCAGGAGAAATGCAGAGGAAAGCAAAAGCAGGTTTTTCCACTGCTCCTCTCCCAGAATGTGCTTGACAGAATCCCACAGTGGGGGCTGCCTTTGYAAATCAAAGGGAGCTGCAGCCCAGTTTGATCAGCAGGATGGTGCTGGAATAACTTTGGAAGGGAAGGCTGTGGAGGAGCACAGCCTTAATTAAACACCCAGAACACCAAGTCCAATTGAAGATCTTGGGAGTTGTCTGTTTCCTTTCATTTCACATCATTAAGGGTTTTAATCCCCAATTAAGGCACTGGCAGTGTTATTTWTAATGAAAATAAAAAGATCTCTAGTGTAGAATCTCTCAGTACTCTCAAGTGTAAATTCTCTGAAAGAGGAAACATCASAAATGGATGTTCTGTGCTTTAAGGGGCTTTTATTCTGTGTTTGCASTGACAAGCACCCTGTGCAAACCAGGTGGATCTGCCACAATTCCCAATTCTCATCCAGCCCTGGCTGCTGCACTTCCTCCAGGAGGGGAATGGCAGCAGAGCTGGGCCTTGCTGGACCTTTTCTGCTGCAAAATTTGCTTTGAAATCTGAGCTGCCTGAGCTCCCCCAACCCCTTCAGCTGTGGTGCACCCCAGAGCAGCCCCATCCTCCCCAAAACCACTGCAAATCCTGCAGCTGCCAGGTGCTCCAGCTTTCCTTTTCCAGAGGGTGAACCCTGGGGCAGGATCTTGTCTGGGGAGGATCTTGCTTTCTTTTACCAAACCGAAACTTTTTCTTGTGTAAAGCTCATATAAAATATTTGTGCCATGACTGTAAATCTTGCCTGAGACCTTTTAAAAAATCCAGTCCTGTTTAAGATCTAGTCTTGCTTAAAAATCCAGCCCTTCTCACCTGCTCAGCCGGGGAGCTGCTACTCACAGCTTGGTTTGGGGTAGGTGTGGAAAAATCTTTCTCCTTCTCCTTGATGGGAGCAGGGAGGTCATGGGTGACCCCTGTTTGCCATTTTTCCTGGGAAGTTTGCACTGTGGGTGTCGTGTTCAGTCTGCCAAGGGCAGGAGTGGCTCAGGGTGCTCCAGAAATATTGCACCCCCTTGTCTTTCTGCTCCTTGTGTGGGGAATAAGGATCGTGAAAATTCCAGAATTTGGGATGGGAGGCCCTCAAAGCCCATCCAATGCTCCCAGAAATCTGGAATATTGCACCCCTTGTCTTTCTGCTCCTTGTGTGGGGAATAAGGATTGTGAAATTCCAGAATTTGGGATGGGAGGGCCCTCAAAGCCCACCAGTGTTCCCCGAAACTCTGTGAATATTGCACCCCTTTGTTTTTCTGCTCTTATGTGGGGGAATAAGGATTGTGAAATTCCAGAATTTGGGATGGGAGGGGACCCTCAAAGCCCATCCCAGTGCTCCAGAAATCTGTGAAATATGCAACCCCTTGTCTTTCTGCTCCTTATGTGGGGAATAAGGATTGTGAAATTCCAGAATTTGGGATGGAGGGCCCTCAAAGCCCACCCAGTGGCCACCCTGCCGTGGCAGGGCCACCTCCACACTGTCCCAGGCTGCTCCTGCTGACCTTTGGACCCTTCTAGGGAATGGACAAAAGCACCATCAAGAGAGAACCGACCCAAAAGCATCTCGAATCCCTGCTTTGCTCCKCCCTCAGTGTCCCGTTTTCCTGCTGCCCAGGTCCATTTTCCATTCTCCCTGGCAGGAGGAGGAGGTTCCAGCTCCGGAGCTTCCACTGGGTGTCAGCACGGCCCCGCTCTGGGCCGGCAGAGCCCTGGGCTTTCCCCTGGGCTGCTGGGAGGAAGAGCCAGGCAGGCAGCATGGCCGGGGCAGGGATGGGCTGTTGGGCTGGAATTCCTGCTCCTTTCCTTCCCTCCTGCCCCAGCCTGCTCCCAGTGCTCCCAGTGAAGGTGCCAGCCGGTCCTGCAGGGTTTGCTTTGGGTGGGATGGCAGCCCAGCCTTTCCAGGGGTGCTGCAGGCACACAGCTCAGGGTGCTCCCCTCCACACAGCCCTTCCACTCTTTTCCCACCCTGAATAATCATCCAGGCTCCCCAAGTCCTTTCCAAGGTCCTTGGGCCTGCCAGGGCAAGGCACCTCCTTGCTGGGGAGATTCAGCAGCCCCGAGGGCCATTTGGGTTTCAGGTGGGCAGGGGCTCCCTTGGGTGCTCCTTTCTCCCTSCTGCTGGGCTCTCAGGGGCTCTGTGCCTCTCCCAGCCTCCCTGGGTCTCCTTGTTCCAGGTGCTGCTGTGCTCTGGGGTGTGCAGGACCAGGGGGACACCTCAGTTCTCACTGTGCCTCCAAATCCTCTGCAGCACTTGGGCTGGGAATAGAGCCAGGCACACTGACATTCCTCCAACACATTCTGACATTGGAGGCCTGAAAAATCAGAGCTCAAAACTGGGGAATGTCCCAGTTCCAGAGAGTTGGTGCTGCTCCTGTGGKATTGTTTCAGCTGTTGCTGTGGCCYGTTGTGCTCCAACGCCTGCTCAGAGCTGAGCTGTTTATTCCTGCCCCCACCTTCAGTGCCAGCAGTGGCCTCCTGGCTTGGACTGGGAGCACTTTCAGGTTCTGCAAGTCCTGACAAACCCTGAGCTCCCGAGGGTGCCCTGTAGGAAAYCCAACCCCAGCGTTCAAGTCCTGACCGGCCCCTCAGGGCTCCGGGGAAGGATCAGTGCAGAGCACCCTGAGACCATGGGAGCCTCACCCCGCTCCTGCCCTGCTCCTGCAGTGCCCACGGGGGCCAGCCCAGCCTCTGCCATCACCCCCTGCTCCTGCCACCCCTCCAGGGGCCGCTGGGGCTCCTTCTCCCTGTTCTCCATAAAGATTTCCCTCGGCTTGGTGCCACTCCCTGCACCTCTCTTCCTCTTCCTCCTGCCAACACCTTCCTGCCCGACAAATCCCTGCATTTGCAGAAGCAAAATTTTATTCTTTTTATTCCTGTGAGCTCTGGGGAGTGTGAGTTGCTCAGAGGAGGCAGCTGGATTTGGGGTTTGCTGGTGTTGTTCCCAAATTGTTTGCAGGGTGCCAGCTGAAGGCAGTGGGATGAAAGCATGCCAGGGAGGAAGGAGGGAGCAGAATGGCAGCAGCCAGAGCCTGTGTCAGTGGTGGTGACAAACCAGAGCCAGCTTCAAAGTCTCCCAGCAAACAGCAGGGAGWTTGCAGGACTGGCAATGGTGTCACTTGGAAACCTGCAGCACTCGTGGTGGAATTACTGAAACTAACTCGAGCTCAGGGCTGGGAGTGAGCTGGGAGCAGCAGCTCTGAGCTTGTCCAGCTGCTTGTTTCCCTRTTTTCCCCCTATTCCTGTGTATTTTAGAGAAGTGGGATAATTCCCAGGGTGGAGATTGAGATTATTTCTGGTTTATCAGGCAGCAGCATCTGAACATTTCCAGGCTGGAGCTGCTCCAGCCTGGATTCCCTGGAGCAGCAGCAGCAGCAGCAGCAGAGGCTCCTGGGGCTCCCTCCCACCCCATGGGCCTGCAGGGCACCCCCACCAGGGCAGCAGGGTCAGTGGGACATTGGGAACACCCCATGTCCTTTTCCTGCCCTTTCCTTGGTGAGTTTGGCACATCCATCCCCCTTCCCACCCTGCCCAGCAGGGCTCCAGTGGCTCTGGAAAGGGAGAGCCCTTTGGAACCTGCATTTGCAGGTCAGCTGTAACTTTAGATCCCTGCTGGCAGCCCTGGAAAACAAACCAGGGGCTGGAAAACCAGGGCAGAAAAACCAGGGGCTGGAAAACAAACCAGGGGCTGGAAAACCAGGGGCAGGAAAACCAGGGGCTGGAAAACAAACCAGGGGCTGCTGGGGTGTTACACTTGGAGATGCTGATGTTGTCACTGGTATTGGTTTGTGTTTTGCCCAACCTGCTCTGTTGATCCAAATTCTGAGTTATTCACCTCAAAATCTGCTTTATTTCAAAGAAGCAGTTACAAGACACCTTTGAGGTTGTATCCTGCTGCCAGCCAGGCTCTGCTGCTCCAGTAGGAGCTGGCTTGGTGTAACTGGAGCAAACTGGGAGCTGTGTTCCAGGCAGAGCTGCTGGGATTTCCAGCAGATCCCCAGGCCTGCTTTAGCAGGGCTGATTTAATTACCTTGCACTCAGCAGGTGCCTCACAAGTCCTGGATCTAAGAGAGTAAATAAGACAGTCCAGAGTTTAATTATGCACTGGAGCTGGGCTCTGGCAGCCAGCCCGGGCGGATCTGGGGATCTGCTGCATGGCAACCTCATTACCCAAAGCCTGGGGAAAGAAATGGGGCAAGGCCTGGAAAACCAGGGCTTTTCTCTGCAASAGGGGCAGCTCCACCTGTCTGCAGGTGTTTTGAGACAGGAAAAGGTGCAGGTGTGTGGCTGCAGGAAGCACACTGGAAGTTTCCTGTGCTTTTGTCTTTCCCTGGCAGAGTGCGGCTGCTGGGAATCCTCCTGTGCAGWTTGCAGTGGGTAAATGAGAAATAAATCCTTCCCTGGCAGGGTGGGCAGGCCTGGCACAGGTGCCAGAGCAGCTGTGGCTGTCCCTGCATCCCTGGCAGTGCCCCAGGCCAGGCTGGGTGGGTTTGGAGCCCTGGGACAGCGGGAGGTGGCCCTGCCATGGCAGGGTGGTGCCAGGGAGGCTGCCCTGGGTCTGATCCTTTGTCTGGTTTTAGGCTCTGAGTCAGACCCCAGGGAGAGTTGCAGCCGTGCCTGCAGCTGCTCTGGGCTTTGGGAATCTCTGTCACCAGCAGCCRGGGTCCTGCTCAGCTGTGTCACAGCCAGGGGACCGAGGTTGTCACCAATGTCCCCACAGGGAACCCCCTCCTGCCTGGAGCAGCGTGAGCTCACAGCAGGAAATCCTGCAATGCTTTGGGCTGCAAAGGACCTGAAATCCCARCCAGTGCCACCCCTGCCAGGACAGGGACACCTCCCACTGCCCCAGGTGGCTCCAAGCCAGGAGCCTGGAGCACCAGCCACGTTTTGGTTTAGGTGGTGAACAGAAAAATTTGTTGAAAATTCATTTTTGGTGCATMTAGCACAGGAGGAGGAGCTGGGACTGGGAGTGCTGGGACACGCCAGAGATCCCAAGGGAAGGTGTTGGGARGGGGGAGGCTCCCAGGGCTGCCTGCTGAGCACCAGGGATCATTTCCTAGAAGTCAGAGCTGTGCCCTCTCCAAATGAGGGCTCCTTTCTTCAGGGAGCAACTTCTTCTCCTGGCAGATCCTCCTGGCCCAGCAAARCCTGCCCAGGGCTCTGAACCCCCACGTTCTGCAGAATTCTGGCACTTCCAGTTAAATCTGGGGAGTTCTGGGAAGTCCAGGGTGCCCTGGGAGAAATCCCATGGCTGCAGCAGCTCGGATCCATTGCCAGGAGCTGGGAAGGAAAACAGATTTATGGGGAGCTGACCTAGTTGCTGTAAATCTCCCTGCAGAAGAGATTTAGTAATCTTAGGAGGGCTATTAAAGCTCGTGTTTGTTTGGAGATGGGCAAACGCAGCAATTTAATTTTCAGATCTTACGGTTTGGCTTGTTTTGGTTTGGTTTGTTTTTTCCAAACATCTCYTTTATTAACAAAGCTAAGCAGCTGGGAAAATAAGCACTGGAACTTTCCTAAGGAGGTCAATCCATGMAGGGTGGGAGGGGATCCAGAGACTCCAACAGCTCCAGTGGCAAAAGGGGGTTTGGGGCTGGGGAGGGAAGGCTGAGCGTGGCCTTTCRCCAGTTAAATGAGAGGATAATCGTTTATCTTTTAATTCTGTGACTTTTTTAACCTTAAAAAAAAAAGTACTGAAGTTAGAGGAATCAGCAGCTCCTGAACTGCCCTCTCAGAGCTGCATTTGTTACTGGATAAAAATAAATTGCTGTGTGTTGYGTTTTTCACACTGCAGGTTTTGAATATTGTGAGGGGAACCTGCAGGGGCTGGACTGGGAGTTTGGGCTCCATTTGTGGTGGGTTTGTGCTTTGTGTCCATGTATGGACTCCAATGGAGTTTGGGCTCCATTTGTGGTGGGTTTGTGCTTTGTGTCCCTGTGGAACAGCTCCTTGTAATCCCAGAGAGGGGCCTGGGGCTCCATGGGCAGAGCCCCRGTTGAACCAGCAGCTCCAGCAGTGCCTGTTGGAGTTTCCTGCTGGGAAAATTCAGTTTTCATCTAGAGGGGCTCCAGGAGAGCTGCAGAGGGACTGGGGACACYGGATGGAGGGACAGGACACAGGGAATGYCTTCCAGAGGGCAGGCATGGATGGGAGATTMGGAATTGGGAATTSGGATGGAATTCCCAGACCCTGGATCCCTGGCAGTGCCCAAGGCCAGGTGGGACATTGGGGCTGGGAGCATCCATGGGTCTGCAGGGMGATCTCTTTTCCTGCAGGAATRGAGTTTTRAGTGGCACCCAGTCTGAGGAGTGACTGTCCCTCCCCCAGCATTTCCTGCCCTAAGCTTTTCCAAGGAATGTCCCCTGCCAGCAGGGCCCGGGAGCAGGAAAATGCTGTGTCCCAGCCTGCTGGGCTGGCACTGGAGAGCTGCCCTGCTGCCAGACTGGGGGAGGGAAACCTGAGCCTGCAGGGGCTGCTGGAAAGGGCACGGAGCTGCCTGGGGCCACGCAGGGCTGGGGGCACACAGGGGGTGGCACACAGGGGGTGCAACACAGTGGCACTACAGAGCAGGGGTCACACCACAGGGGGTGGCACACAGGAAGGGTCACACACAGAGCAGAGGGTCACAACACAGAGCAGGGGTCCCAAAGCACACAGGGGGTGGCACACAGGGGTGGAGCACAGGGTCACACCAGAGAGAGAGGGGTCACACACAAGCAGGGGTCACACAGAGGGCTCAGACACGGAGGGCTCAAACACAGCTCCTAATCCCCTGGAGCTGGCAAAAGCCAGGGCCCTGCTGGAGCTGCTGGGAGTACAGGACATGGGCATAGCGCTGGCTGAAGAGTCCTGCAGACCTGAATAATTTGGAATCCCAGACTGTTTGTTGCTGGAGGGGACTCAAAGCCCACCCCAGTGCCAAGCATTGCCATGGCGAGGACACTCCCACTGTCCCAGGCGCCTCCCAGTGTCCAGCCTGGCCTGGGACACTCAGGACTAAGGTATGAGAGAACAGCCAGGGGTGCTGGGCTCAGCCTGTGCCGAGGGGTGCATGCATTTCTATCAGCCAGGGGTGCATTTCTCCCGGAAAGGTTCTCCAGCCCTGGCACAGCTGATTCCTCATCCGGAGGGATTTCAGTCCCTGTGGATGTGGCACTTGGGGACACAGGGCAGCGTGGCCTCGGCAGTGCGTGTGAGGGCATCGGTTGGACTGGATGGTCTGAATCTCCAACCCACTATCTCGTGTTGCCACCTGGCTCACTCTTTCACTCTGCAGGAGCTTGTCCCCTCCCTGGCGCAGCTCCCAGGGTGTTGTGGCTTTCCAGAACCCTCGGGATCCTGGAAGCCCAGGGAGAGCTGCACGGATCCATGGCCAAGTGTGCCACAGCGCTCAGAAACCTGCACAGTGTGGGAATGAATTTGTGGAGAGTTCTCAAACATGTAAAACCAGTCAGCTTCTGGTTGTGATGTGTGATATCATCAACTTCTTGTGTTGTCTCAGCCTTCTCATGAGACTGGGAATGGAATAAAAGTTTTTACAGCAACCTCTCAGTTGCCCCATCTCTGGGCAGAAAGGCGCTAACCTGACAGCACAGCAGCTCCATGCCTTTCTCTGGAATGTGTTTTACCTCCAGAGATGTTTTTAGCTGGTTGCTCCTGTTGATGCCACAATAACAACGTTTAAAAATCCCTTTTTGCAGTGTGTGTGGTGGATGCCTGCGTGCAGCAGCAGCTCAGGTGCTGTGCTGCCTTCTGCAATAACAACCCCCTGTGTTTCCAAGCAGAGCTTCCCTGCCCCACTGAAAATTGTCAGGCAAAACAGCCACCACGAGCAACAACATCGCCCAGGCCCGCAGGACGTGCAGCAGCTCCGGATAGAGGCCTCCATCGAGAGGATAAAGGTGAGCACACCGGCATTCCCTCCTCCTCCTCCTCCTCCTCCTCCTTGGTTTCCCCTCCTGGCTGTAGGACAGGGCATTGCAGAGTGTCTGTGTGGGTTTGGTGTCTTTGTGCACCACAGCTCAGTGTTTTGCCGCTTCAAGCTCTAGAATTCCAAATAAATAATGATAAAAATAAATTAAAAAATTAAAATTAATAATAATCATTAATAATATAATTAATAATAATATAATAAAAATAAAATATAATAAATAATAATATAAATAAAATAATAAAAATAAATAAACCATATCGGCTAAATCTATTACCCACCCAATATCCCCTTTGGCATGGGAAGCTGTCCCCCTTGTCCTGTCCTCCAGGAGAGATGAAAATCCCCTGGAATTATTTTGAAGCCTGTGGAAACTGGATTTGTAGACAATTCTCGAAGTCTGACAGAAGGTTCACATAGTGTGGGTTTGTAGGCAAAGTTTGGTATAAGAGATGTTAATTTAGAAATGGATATAGGATAGATATTGTTGAGAGAGAAATGGAGCTAGAAAACAAGATTTAAGGTGGCTTTGTAATAAGACTAGTTACTTAGGAGAAAATAGAATTATGAAAGATGGACTCATGAGGGGAAATTTTAGATGATTGGCTTTAAGGTATTTGTGGTATGGTAAAAGTTGATAGGTGAAGCAACACTTAGCATGTACTGTAGTTAGGAAATGGCTGGTGTTGTGTGATGGTGGTGTGTGAAGCCCTCCTTTTCAGTGTCCTGTGGGAGCCAGGTGGAGCCTTTGCCTGCTGGTGTCACAGCACCCCAGGGAGCCCCAGGCTCCATCCTTCCTCTCATTCCCTGGGGTCACACCAGCAGCTCCTGGAGAATGAGTCCATGTGCAGCCCCTCTCCACCCCACGAGGCTCCCTCCCCGCCCTGAGCCCCATTTTTGGTGCCATTTCCATGGCAAATTCAATTTTTCCTGATTCCCACTGCCCTGAGCCCCATTTTGTGTCCATTCTCATGGCAACCCCACTTAGATGCTGATTTCCTGAGCCCTGAGGCCCCATTTTGGGTGCTCATTTCCATGGAGCAAACCCATTTCTGCGTGACTTCCTGAGCCCCATATTTGGTGGCCTATTTCACATGGCAATCCCATTGTTGTGCTGATTCCCCATGCCCTGAGCCCCATTTTGGTGCCATTTCCTTTGTGCTGATTTCCTGAGCCCCATTTTGGTGCCATTTCCATGGCAAACCCCATTTTGTGCTGATTTCTTGTGCCCCATTTCCATGGCAAACCCCATTTCTGCTGATTTCCTGAGCCCCATTTTGGTGCCATTTCCTTTGTGCTGATTTCCTGAGCCCCATTTTGGTGCCATTTCCATGGCAAATTCAATTTTTCCTGATTCCCCATGCCCTGAGCCCCATTTTGGTGCCATTTCCATGGCAAACCCCATTTTTCCTGATTCCCTCTGCCCTGCAGGTGTCCAAGGCCTCGGCTGACCTGATGCTGTACTGTGAGGAGCACGCCAAGAAGGATCCCCTGCTGATGGGAATCCCAGCCTCTGAGAACCCCTTCAAGGACAAGAAAACCTGCATTTTGTTATAGGGCAGGGGCAGCTCCTCCTGCCCAGCCCCTGCAGCCCCGCTGGGCCGGGCCAAGCACCACCACTCCCCCAGGTACCTGCGCCCCGTGGGCACCCCCTGAGCGTTCCCTGAGCTCCCCAAGGCATTCCTGCTGCCCCCTGTCCCCCTTAGGAGCTTTCTGACTCAGCCCCTGTCTGTCCTGGCCAAGGGAATGGGCTCCAGGGTCTCTGCACGGGGGGTCCTGGTGGCATTTGCCAACTCCAGCACGACCAAAGTTGCCTGAGCTTTGCAGGTAAAGCAAAGCTGTAGAGACCTGATGGAATCACTGGGTTTACATTTTATAAAATTATGGAATTTTTTTTTGTTTTTGTGAGGGGTGGGGGGTTGTGCCTGTGCTGGCAGCACCTGTTTGTGCACAGGCACGCTTAAAGTGCATTTTCTAGCAAAATCTACCTTGCAAAATGATTGTAGCAGCTGCTGGGGAGCTCCAGGGAGCTCTGCCTCAGCCTTCCTCCTGCTGGCCTCTCATCCCAGGGCTTTTAAAGGATACAGATGGGAATCAGAGATGCTTTCCCTGCTTTCCGTGAGTTGGAAAAGCAGAATTTCCAGCTTGGATTCTGCTGCGTTTTTTCTCGAATAAAACACCTGTGTTAGTATAAAACACACCCTCAAAGAGATGAGAAAAGAAAGAGAGGCTGGAAGTGCCCTGGCAGAGCTGAGGAATGCTGCCCTCGCTCCCAGTCCCAGCTGGGTTCTGAGCAGGGAGTCAGAACTTGACTCATTTTTATAAAAAAATCCATTTTTAAACAGGAAAAATGCCAAATTAGCTCCAGCTTGTGGTTATGCATCTAAAATTGAGGGCCTTTCCATCTAGTATATATTTTATATATACACATAATAAAAAAGTCTTTCTCTGTGTGTGTGTGTGCAGATACATAAACTTTATGTATTAACAGCAAAAATTTAAGGGTTCAAAAATAATCCTGGCTTCAGCTGGCTGCAAATGTCCTCCTGTGCAGGCAGCTGAAGGCATCTGCCAGAACCCTGCATTTCTGAGAGGATATTTGCAGAATTCATGAACCACTTGTCATTTACYTTGCACATTTGTCATTTCTATATGGAATTATAGACCCACTTTTGKTAGAGAATTAAAAAAATCAACTTTGTTTGACAAATCTCTTTGGCAGAGCCCCAAAAATCAGCCTGACAGAGAAACCTGCTGCTTACCCTSTGCTTGCCTGCCAATTATTTTTGTAATCAGAGTATTTTTCTAGTGGCAGTTGATAAAAAGCAACAACGTGGCTCTGCACTAATTCCTCCTCACCGTGTCTGTGTGTGTTTGTCACAGCCCTGGTCACAATTAATGACTGTTTAATTGCTCAGCTGGGGGCTGAGGAATCCAGCTGTGCCCAGCTGCAGGGGGCTCTGGGGAGGAGGAGCCTCGTGCTCCTGGTGGTTGTTTTCCCAGGAATGTGGGAAGAAATTGGAATTTTTTTGTTTGGTTTGAGATCCCTGCTGGGGCTGCAGGGTGTTTTGGTGTCTGCTGATCCAGATGTGGGATCCTGCCTGGGATCCAGCACACCAAATCTGACAGCATTTCATCCAGGGATTTCTTGGTGAACTTGCCATTTTTCAAATGCAATGTACACTGAAATCTGGAGTGGTTACGTTTGACTTTGCTTTTTGCCATCAATGCCCCAGAATGAACAGAGATTGTAAAATTGTAAAGAGATCGTAAAATCTGGGGAATTTCAGACTCTGCCCTTGTAGATGCTTTTAAAAAGAAGTGAAACCATTGCATCCCCAGGTGCTGGGAGAAGCCCATGCTGAGACCCCACCACGGGGCATCACTGGGCTGCCCCTCTTGTCCTTGGCCAAGCTGGCTGATTTGGGGAGAAAAATGAGAATTTGGGTGCTGATTTGGGGAGAAAAATGAGAATGGGTGCTGACTTGGGGAGAAAAATGAGAATTTGGGTGCTGACTTGGGGAGAAAAATTAGAATGGGTGCTGACTTGGGGAGAAAAATGAGAGTTTGTGTGCTGGGCCAGGACCAGGTGCCCCCAGGACCCCCCAGTCTGTGGTGTGGGGACAGGGCTGGGGTGACACTGGGAGAAACCAGAGGGGTTTGGATTCAATCTGAGCTTGGAGAAATCAATCTGGTGCTGCTGCAGTGTCCCCAGGCACAGGGTGGCACCTGGGCTGGACACAGGGACATCCCAGGAGTGGGAGAACAGGTCCAGCCTCCCCTCCTGGCCGGGCTGGGCACACAGTGACCCCGTGTCGGGGCTGGGGACACAGTGTGTGTCACRGCTGTCCCCAGGCAGTGCCAGCAGCAGGGGTGGCACTGTCCTGCCACACGCAGGAATGCCACCTGTGCCAGCCTGGCTGTGGCATCGAGGAGGAGCTGGGAGCTGCAAATCCCGGGGCTTTGCAAGGAAACCCCGGGCCAGGTTTTCCTCCCCCCAGGAATGAGGATTCCCTCCTGCCAAGGAGGAGCTGCAGGAGCACAGAAACCTCGGCAGCAAAGCTCCTTTTTTTTTTTTTTAATTTTATTTTTTTTTAGCTCCTGTTGTGGCGGCGTTCAAGCAAAGTAAATAAATAAATAAATAAATAGCATTCCCAACCTTTCCTGCAGCACATGGGCTGCTTCAGCCTTTAATTGCTTGGGAGGGGCCGGGAATGAACCCACACTGGGGCTGCACAACAGGACCTTGCCCATGGCCAGGAGGAGGAAGCAGCTGCTGCTCAGCCCTTGTGTCTGCACTCGTGGAGCGAGGAAATAAAAGCCCGGGCCAAAGGTTTGATTTTACACTTTATTTCAAAAAAAAGAAAACACAAAACAAGAACACCATTAACCCCAAAAAACACTCGAATTTCAAACAATTATATTAATGGCGCTGCTTTTGCAGCCAGCTGGGAGACGATTCGTAGTTGCAGACCAACTGCTCGAGGGTGTTTCGGTTCTCAAACCTCCAAGTATAAATAATTTTTCCATCYATATCAGAAAATAACTTATTATTATTATATATCTTAGCATAAAAACGTGAGAATTACATCCCAAAAATACAACAACATTGCTGGCAAAAGGCCTCGATTAACCTTGTTTGCTCGTTAAGGTGTTTAAAGCAGGAACTTTAAGTGGCACTTAAGGACAGAAGGAGCGAGGGGAGGTCTCGGGCTGGGCTCATCCCTGTTCTCCTCAGCTCCCACACTGCTCAGCTCCAGCCAAACCCCCCCAAATGACATCGGTTTTAGCTTTATTATTTTATATCTATTTTTTTTTTGTCGCTGCTGTCGGGTTTTATTTTCCCTCCCTCCCCTCGCGGAGCCGGGGCAGGGAGTTCCTTCCTGAGCGAGTCTGCGGCGGCAGAGCCGGGCCGGGGTCACCGCTCCGGGAGGTTGATCACCGGCACCCACTGGTCCAGGTACCGGCTCTCCCGGCAGAAACACATCAGCTGACTCAGCGCTGGGTCCTTCCACTGCGACGCCTGCGGGTTCTGGAAAGGGGACGGCAAAAAGCTCCGGCACGGCAGCAAAAACAACCCGAGAGCGGCGCGGGGAGGGGAGGGGGGAGCGCAGCAGAAAGAGCAGGAGTGTGAATCATCTTAAATTGCTGGCGAGGCAAACAAACAAGTCAGGCCTGGGAGCATGTGAGGAGTTTAGCTTTGGACTCTGGGGCAGAGTAGGGACGGGGAAAAAAAATAGGAGAGATAAAAGGCGGGGGGGAAGGGAGAGAAAAACAGGGGGAAAGAGGGAAAGAAAAAGGGAAGAATAAAGAGGGAGTGGGGAAAAAAGTTAAACTAAGGAAAGAAAAGACAGAACGAGAGAAAGAGGCAAGAAACAAAGAAGGAAGATGGGGAAAACAGAGCAAACGAGGGGCGAAGGCAGCCGCTGTCCCCGGGAGGCACCGCGGGACCCCCGGCGCCGGCCGCTGAGGCCACYGGTTCGAGTCCCGGGCGCGGCGGTTCGGGGGGTCCGGAGCGGCTCCGGGGGTCCCCCGCGGTGGCAGCCGGGGCTCACCGTAACGAGCACGCAGTGCAGGTCGGCGGGCGGGTCGGGGCCCGCGGCGGGCAGCAGCAGCTCGGCCAGGCGCGCCGGGTTGCTGACGCGCAGGATGTTGATGTCGTTCTCGCAGCAGAAGGCCCGCAGCAGCGTGAAGTGGATCTGCAGCGCCGCGTCGCCCGCCTCCTCCTCCTCGGCCGCCAGCAGGCACAGCACCACGTTATCGGGGTCCCTGCGGGGCACCGCCGTCACCGCGGGCGCGCCGGGCAGCGGGCACCGGCGGGCACGGGCACGGGGGGGCACTCACACGTTCAGCAGCTTGGCCGCCTCGTAGACGCCGAGGGTGAGGCTCCGCTGGCTCAGCGCCTTGCTCAGCACCTCCTCGAGCGCGTCCCCCGCCTGCTCCATCCTGCGCCGGGACACGCCGGGACGCACCGGCCGTCACCGGCCACCCCGCGCCGCTCCCCGCCCGGCCCCCGCCGCCCCCCGGCCTCACCTCCCGGCGGCGCGGCGCTCCCCGGGCAGCTCCTCCAGAGTCATCACGGGCCAGGGCCGCTCGGGGCTCGGACAGGGGCAGGGGCGGAACCGCGCTGCGGCCGCTCCGGCCCCGCCGCCCGAGCCGGACAAAGGCGCCCCGCGCGCTGCCCCGCCCGCCCCGCCCGCCCTCATTTGCATACGCCCCTCCCATTGGCTTCATGCAAATGAGACCACGCCCATAACGTTGCCAAGTCCGGCGGGCCTGGCCGTTCGGACCGGGAGTCTGCCCTGTCCCGGCTGCTCCAAACCCATCCAGCCTGGCCTTGGGCACTGCCAGGGATCCCACAGCTGCTCTGGGAATTCCATCCCAGTCCCTCCCCACCCTCCCAGGAACAATTCCCAATCTCCCATCCAGCCCTGCCCTCTGGCAGTGGGAGCCATTCCCTGTGTGCTGTCCCTGCAGGCCTTGTCCCCAGTCCCTCTGCAGCTCTCCTGGAGCCCCTTCAGGCCCTGGCAGGGGCTCTGAGCTCTCCTGGATCCTTCTCCTCTCCAGGTGAGCACCCCAGGTGTCCCAGCCTGGCTCCAGAGGGGCTCCAGCCCTGCAGCAGCTCCATGGATTCCTCTGGGCTCTCTCCAGCAGCTCCAGGTGCTGCTGATGTTGTCCCCAGGGCTGGGGCAGCTCTGCAGGTGGGGCCTCACCTGGGAGAGCAGTGCGACAGAATTCCCCCTTGGATGGATGCCGTTCCCTGCCCCCACAGGGGTTGTACTCCTGCAGTGCTCCTTGCAGGGAGCTCCCCTGTGCTCAGCCTCACCAACCTTCAAACACAGGGCCAGAGTTTGCCACAGGACACGACGTGGCTGCCTCTGGATCCCTGCAGTGTCCCAGGCCAGGCTGGACATGGGGGCTTGGAGCACCCTGGGACACTGGAAGGTGTCCCCTCCATGGCAGGGGTGGCACTGGGTGGGATTTAAGGTCCATCTCACCCCAAACCAGTCTGTGGTTCTGTCATCTCTCCCCTTGCAGCTTTCCAGGAACTCGGTGCTCCTCAGTGTTGCTCCCGCTCCAGATGTCCTGTGTCAGCCCTGAGACCTCCGGGCAGGGCTCCTCCTGCTGTGTCAAAGCTTTCTCAGCTGCTGCACCCAGACCCCTCCATCCTCCCACAGCCAGAGCTCTTTCCCAACCRGGCTGTGGGCTGGCACATCCCCACCGGCTCCCGGGGCCACACTCAGGACCCTTGGAGGTTTTGGCAGCGTGTGCTTTAGAGTTTGGCTTGTGTCAGAGTTTTCCTGCAGCTCCTGAGCAGCAGGAGCTGTTTGCCACAGCACAGTGTGCAGAGTGATGCTGGCCCCGTGCACCTCCTGCAGAACCCCTGAGCAGGCCGTGTGGAAAATGGGATATCACAGAATCCTGGCATGGTTTGGGCTGGAAGGGACCCCAGGGAGGGTTCTGTGCCTCCCCCTGCCCCGGGCAGGGACAGCTCCCAGCACCCCAGGTTGCTCTGTGTCCTGTCCAACCCGGAGCATTCAGGAGCACATCASAGCGTTTGTGCAGCAGAACACAGAGGGTGATTTCCGTGCCCCCCGGCTGTGCTGGCTCCGGGAGGGAACTCCCAGGGTTTGTTCTGTCCCCCCACCCGGCCCTGCCCCGTCCTGCTGCTGGTGAGACCCGACACGGCTCAAGGGAGCCCACGGCGTCGGGGGAAAGGGAGAAAAGCCCTTTCTGCATCAGGTGCAGGGGCGGCAGATGGCCGGAGCGCAGCGAAACAGGTGGGGGCATTGTGCGGTGACCCTCCGAATTAAGTTCGCTTAATTTGCTCTATCTCTATTAGCAACTGCGGGCTCGAGGGCTCCGCCTGCGGCTCCGGCCCCGCAGCCCCATCTGTGCCGGCCCTGAGCTAAATCTGTCTCGGACGGGGGCAGCTGGGAAGCAGCTGAAGCCTCTTCTGCCCCTCCCGGGGCCGGAGCAAAGCTCCGACACCGCGCTGGCCCTGCGCTTTCCCGGCTCTCCCTTTTCCCGAGCAGCAGCAGGGACGCGCAGTTTTCCCGGCTTTCCCAGTTTTCCCGAGCAGCAGGGACGGGGAGTTTTCCCGGCTGTCCCTTTTCCCGAGGAGCAGCAGGGATGGGGAGTTTTCCCGGCTCTCCCGTTTCCCAAGCAGCAGCAGGGATGGGGAGGTTTCCCGGCTCTCCCTTTTCCCGAGGAGCAGCAGGGATGGGGAGTTTTCCCGGCTCTCCCTTTTCCCGAGGAGCAGCAGGGACGCGGAGTTTTCCCGGCTCTCCCAGTTTTCCCGAGCAGCAGCAGGGACGCGGAGTTTTCCCGGCTCTCCCAGTTTTCCCGAGCAGCAGCAGGGACGCGCAGTTTTCCCGGCTGTCCCGTTTCCCGGATGCTCGGTCCCGCTGCGGGGACAGGGGGTGCCCGTGCGGGGCTGTGCGGTCCCGGCCGGCCCGGGATGGGGCCGGACCCGCAGCTGTCCCTCCGCCAGCCCCCAGCTGGCAGCTGCTGCTAAAGCTTCCTTTCATCGCCTGCCAAAAGCGGCCGGGGTGTTTCGCTCCCCCCCTGCCCTTTAATCCTGACTTTCATCATTCTCCGGGCTGGGCCTGCCCTCCCCTCCGTGTCTGGCACTGCGGAGTCGGGGGGCAGGAGCTGCSTCGGGCTCAGGGGGGGCTCAGCTCTTCCTTCCCCGGCAGATCCTCACCCCAAATGTTCTCCGGGCTGCCCGAGGGCGGAGGCAGCTTGGGGAGCAGCGGGTTAACCCCGGGATGTGGGGGATGCCCGTGGAGCCCTCGATGGGGGAGGAGGTCTGGGCCAGCTGCGGAGGTGCTTCCTGCACGTAAGAGCATCGAGTTGTTTAATTTCGGTTTTTGGGAATGAGACCAACCATCAAACAGCGGCAGCGAGAGGTGACAAAGGCCCGTCCCCGCCGGGGCCCTTTCCCGGGGCCGCTCGGGTGCTCCCGGCCCTGAGCCCGGGGCAGCGCCAGGGCTGCTGCTCGCTGTCCCTTGGCTCCTGCTGTCCTTGTTGGGGTGTCCCTGATCCTCTCCCTTGTTTCCCTGCCTGGCCCGTCCCACCTGGGACCTTTGTCCCGCCCCGCTGGCCCCTGGGCCATCCCGCTGCTGTGGAAAATCTCCTGGCTGTGTCCCTTTGCTGGGCCACCCCGGGCTGCCGTGCCAGGGCCACCCCGGGCTGCCGTGCCAGGGCCACCTCAGGCTGCCGTGCCAGGGCCACCTCAGGCTGCCGTGCCAGGGCCACCGAGCGTTCCCAGCCCCTCTGGAGCTGCCGCATCCCTCGGGCAGCGAGCAGAGCCAACGCCAGCCTGCACATCCCAGGGGCGGCCTCTGCTCCGGCAGCCGCCTGTCCCCGCTGCCACCATCCCATGTCACCGCGCTGTCCCCGTGCCCAGCTCCTGCAGTGTCCGGGCACATCCCCCTTCCCCTGTCTCTTATACACATCTAGATGTGTATAAGAGACAGGGGGTGCCATCCCATGTCACCGCGCTGTCCCCGTGCCCAGCTCCTGCAGTGTCCGGGCACATCCCCCTTCCCAGAGCGGGCACCCCTGCAGGAGCAGCTCCCCCGGGGCTCTGGCACTCCGGGAACTTCGGCTTTGCCTCCCCGTGGAGCAGGGCAGGAGCCCGGGATTGCCGGGATTGCCCCAGGACCCGGCTGCCCTGGCACCACCWGTGCCCTCCAGCAGTGGCAGCACAAGGGCAAGAAGACAATTCCCGAGTTTTCCTTGGAGTCCCTCCATCCCTGGTGGAGCCAGAAGCGGGGCTCAGCTGCAGCCACCCCTGCTGCTGGCACCGTTTGGCTCTGGCCAGCCCCAGGGAAGTCTGGGCCRGCCTGGTTTGGCTCCGGAGCCGGGCACGGTGCCAGCAGCTTTCCCAAGGCCCAGGGCACGGGAATGCAGCCCAGAGCCCGGCTCGGCGGCACGGAGCAGGCTGGCACTTCCCTGGCACAGAGCAGGGATGGCACTTCCCTGGCACGGGCATTCCCTCCTGCCTGGCACGGGCATTCCCTCCTGCCTGGCACGGGCATTCCCTCCTGCCTGGCACAAGCTCCTTTGCAGGCCCCTGCCTGGGCTGGGCTCCCCTGAAGGTGGCAGGGCAGGGGGCTGGGGCTGTGGGATGTGTTTATCCCGGCAGGGGGCTGGGGCTGTGGGATGTGTTTATCCCGGCAGGGGGCTGGGGCTGTGGGATGTGTTTATCCCGGCCGCTTTGCCCGCACTCAGCACATTCCTGCTGCCCTCCGTGGTGCTGGGACACCGCTGGGAGGGAGCCGGGTCACCCCGGCTGCAGGAGCTCTGCAAACKGGGAGCAGAGTGGGAGCTGGGAGTGCTTTGATGGCTTTAAACTGAGGGAGGGGAGCTGGAGATTAGAGATTAGGAGGAAATTGTTGGCTGTGAGGGTGGTGAGACCCCGGCAGCTGTGGCTGCTCCGTTCCTGGAAGGGCTCCAAGCTGGTTTGGAGCAGCCTGGGACAGGGGAAGCTGTCCCTGCCTGCTCCCCGAGGCAGTGGGACGGGGTGAGGTCCAAGGTCCCTTCCAGCCCAAACCASTSCAGGATTCTGTGATTTCATGCATCACCCATGTCCCACCACCCTGGCTAAACACCTGGAATATCTTTTCCTTCTGCTGAAGGATATTTCCAGCTGGGATGTCTTTTGTGAGGAGCTCCCCAGCAAGTCCCTGCTCGGCTCTCAGGGCAGCAGAAAGCCGTGCTGCTGCTGGCAGGGACATTCCCCTGGCCTGCACGCTCCCCTCCATCCCCTCTCCCTGCAGGCACGGGCGTTTTCCCTCCTGGGCATGCCYGGCACACGTGGCAGCCCCGGTGGGAATCACCCGGCCGGGCGAAGTCCGGAGCGGGGACACGGAGAGCGGCCCTGAAACAAAAACAAACTTTGTCCATTCCCTGGCGGCGTGGGGCCATAAAGCAGCACTCGAGTGGCCCTTCTATGGGGGAGCACTGTCCTGCACCACAAGGGATCCCCTCCCTGTGCTGGGGGCAGCAGCAGCCCCCTGCTGCCTCCCTGTTTCCCAGGTTTTCCCTTGGCTCCGGTGTGAGCAGAGCCGAACCAGCCCCAGCCATGCACATGGAGCCAGGGAGCTGGGGRGGCTCACAGTGACCTTCAGTGGTGCTCCTGTGGGCATCAGGGAGCTCGGGGGGGACGTTAAATCATTAATCTGMGTTCTTTTTGTCTCCTATAAATGCYTGGAGTGGGAAGGGTGTTTGGAAAGSAAAGAGGAAGGAGCGTGGAGTGAAGCCCAGGGTTTGATGGTTGTTGCAGTAGAGATAATGGAACTGAGGTGTTTATTTGAGAGCAGAGTTAAAATATAAATTAAAATAAAAATATTTTACAAATGCTTATGAAACCCTATTTCAGAGCTGCCTCCAGCCCTGGTGTCCAACATCAGCAGGACCTGGAGCTGCTGGAGAGAGCCCAGAGGAGCCCCCAGAGCTACTGCAGGGCTGGAGCCCCTCTGGAGCCAGGCTGGGACACCTGGGGGTGCTCACCTGGAGAGGAGAAGGATCCAGGAGAGCTCAGAGCCCCTGGCAGGGCCTGAAGGGGCTCCAGGAGAGCTGCAGAGGGACTGGGGACAAGGCCTGCAGGGACAGGACACAGGGAATGGCTCCCACTGCCGGAGGGCAGGGCTGGATGGGATATTGGGAATTGGGAATTGTTCCTGGGGAGGGGTTGGGATGGAATTCCCAGATTTGCTGTGGCTGCCCCTGGATCCCTGGCAGTGCCCAAGGCCAGGTTGGATGGGTTTGGAGAATCCCTGTCCAGGTTCAGTCCCTGCTTGGACAGGGATGGGCAGGGCCAGGGACCAGGCCAGGGACAGGACAGGGACACGGACACCGACAGACACAGGGACAGGGCCAGGGCCAGGGCCAGGGACACGAACAGGGACAGGGACACAGGACAGAACCAGGACAGGGACACAGGACGGGGACAGACACACGGACACGGACACGTTGGGGACGCCGCCGCCGTCTCTCTGGCGCCCTCTGGTGGCCGCAGCGGGCTCAGCACCCGGGGCCTCGCAACTCCCGCGCGGGGGAAAACGCGTTTGTTTCTTAATTTAAATGTAATTTTCCAATAAGGAAAAACAGAACGGTGAGTCCAGCCTTAGTCACGGCATGCTGACGTGGAGAGCCTGGTGGGAGCAGTGGGGTTGGGTTCTGTTTGTGCTGACCGCCCTGCTCCATTGCGGGGCTGCAGGCCGGGGGCCACCAGCATCCCAGGGAGCCACTTGGGCTGCAAAACCAGAGGAAAAAGGGTGAGAAACCATCCCATGGAGAGGATGGAGGCAGGAGCAGGYTGGGATGGGGCTCAGGACATCCCATCCTGATGGCACCTCCACACCAGCAGTGCAGAGAGTGGAGGAGCCCTGGGGAATGCGGGGTTTGTGCCCCAAGCCCAGAAGCTGTTTAGGAGGAATTAGAGGTGATGAAACGAGCAGAAAAATGCAGCAGCACGTGCCCCAGGGCACCTGCAGGGAGCTGCTTCCTGGCTGGCCTCATGGAGCAGCAATGTCCCGTGGGGCAGCAGCAGGGCTGGGGGCTCCCAGCCCCCCTGSATGTCACCGTGTCACCGGGATGTGGTGACACTGCTTTCCACCTGCCAGGGGGGATGAGGACCTGCCACCACTTTCTGAAGCAGCACCTGTCAGGCCAYTCCTTCAACATGAACCTGCAACAAGGGTGACTTATTTTTCTAGAGAAGATACACTTGTTTCCCTAATACACATAATTTTRGAATTAGAATTAGCATAAGTCACAACGAGATGATRTTTAAGGTCCCTTCCAGCCCAAASCATTCTGTGATCCAATGACCTTGACCACGAACTTGTGCCATGGACAGGATGGGATGCCTGCAGTGCCACCAGCCTGGGGATGATGCCATCATGCCCCCAGCCTGGGGACTGCCCTCCCTGCGGTGCCTTATCAGAGCTCTCAGRCCTGCAGCTCCCCCTCGCTCGTGTCCTTATCCAAGGCAGCAGCCGTGGGGACACAGCCCTGGGACAGTCCCTGAGCCCCCAGAGTTGGATCCTCAGCACGGGGAGGGGTTGGGGGTCCTGCTGCAGGTCCTGGGCTGCAGGCTGAGCATCTCCATGTGCCTGCTGTGCCTGCTGCAGGTCCTGGGCTGCAGGCTGAGCATCTCCTGTGTGCCTGCTGTGCCTGCTGCAGGTCCTGGGCTGCAGGCTGCGCATCTCCATGTGCCTGCTGTGCCTGCTGCAGGTCCTGGGCTGAGCATCTCCATGTGCCTGCTGTGCCTGCAGCCCAGGGGCCAGGCGGGATGGGTGGGATCCGGGTGGAGGTTCACTTCCTGGGCAGGAGCTSTCCCAAACACATCCCGAGCCTCTGCAGCTCCTCCTCAGGCATTTTGTGTGCTGCAGAGCCAGCTCCCGGATGGATGCTCAGCCTGTGAGCAGCCTCCTGTGCTCTGCCCCCATGTCCAGCCCCTTCATCCCCCCGAAATTCCATGGAACAGGGTGCTCTGGGTGCTCCCTGCTCCTCAGTATTCACCCCCCTGTAAATTCCACGGAACAGGGTGCTCTGGGTGCTCCCTGCTCCTCAGTATTCACCCCCCTGTAAATTCCATGGAACAGAGTGCTCTGGGTGCTCCCTGCTCCTCAGTATTCACCCCCCTGTAAATTCCATGGAAAAGGTTGCTCTGGGTGCTCTCTGCTCCTCAATATTCCCGTTCCTCAGCTCCGGGAGCGCCCCGACCCCACGCTGCACCCCAAGGATGCACAGAGAGCCTGCCGGGGTGTGCTGCACCTGCAGGATTTGGGATGCCCTGAGCAGGGCAGGGCACTGGGACGGGCTGGAGCGCTGGGGACACCTCCCCAGCTGCCACCCGAGCCGGGCCGGGCCGAGCCGAGCGTGCCACAACAGCCCCGGGGCTTGTTCAGGACGTGCGGGCCCACGCCGCTCGTTAGCTGAGCTGGTGCCTGTAATCACCCTAATGAGGGGGTGCCTCGGCTGGCAGCAGCGGCAGCGGCAGCTCCGTGACCTCCTTTCGGRGCCTTTCATCCGCCCGCTCCTGCCTTTCCTTACCCGGGCCGGCTCCGCCCGCGGCCCGAGCGCTCCCGGAGCCGCGCGTGGGCTCGGCCGGTGCCGGGCTCAGCTCCTGGGAATGCCAGCCTGGGAATGCCGGCCTGGGGATGCCAAACTGGGAATACAGGCCTGGGAATGCCGGCCTGGGAATGCCAGCCTGGGGATATAGGCCTGGGAATGCCAGACTGGGAATGCCGGCCTGGGAATGCCAGACTGGGAATATCGGCCTGGGAATGCCGGCCTGGGGATACAGGCCTGGGAATATCGGCCTGGGAATGCCAGCCTGAGAATGCCGGCTTGGGAATGCCGGCCTGGGAATATCAGCCTGAGAATGCCGGCTTGGGAATGCTGGCCTGGTCTGGGACTGCTGGCACCGGCAAGAATGGCTCCGGCTCACGGCCCAAACCTGGCGCTGGTGACAGAGGTGGCGTCACCCCCACTGTGTCACCCTCACGCTGGTGGCAGAGGCAGTGTCACCCCTGCCCCAGGGGTTTCTGCATCGGAGCTGCTGCTCCTGCTGTGCCCAGAATCCCCCCGAGGTCCCGGACCCCCCCGAGGTCCCGGATCCCACCGAGGTCCCAGATCCCACCGAGCCTGCCCCAGGGGAGCCCAGCAGGGATAAAGAGATGCTCAGCCAAGCGCAGGGAGCTGATGTTGGGGTCAGTCCATGTGCTGCACACCCTCAAGGGAATCTCCCCTGTTCCCCAGGGTCCTGCAGGGCTGGCTCCTCCCAGAGCCCAAACAGGAGGATGGGGCTGGGTGAGGAGAGCTGGGGGCCCTGCCCCATGGGCAAACAGCAGTGCCTGGGTGCTCCCAGCTGGCACCGAGGGCTTGGCTTTGTCAGTTTTGTGCCAAATGCAGCTGCAGGGACAAGAAAATCCAAGCACTGGGGCTGGATCGTGTTTGGGACAGGTCCCTGGTGTGAGAAAGGCTTTGGGTGCCAGGGAGCCTGGCATGGGTGGCACTGATCCCTGCTCCAGGAGGGTTATCCCAGCGCCACCAGGCTCAGGGTGCAGCCAAGAGCTCGGCCAAGCTCCTGCTCCTCGCCCTCCTGCAGCTGCCAGGTGGGAAACTGTGTCTTCCTCAACTCAGCCCTGCCTTGGCCGTGCCCCAAAATAAACCTACACTCCTTCCTGCCCTGCCTTGTGCTCCATAAAACAAAAGGACCTTTTTTATTTGRGTGGCAGATGAACTCCYTGCTCCARGCAGCCYCTGGAGGGGCAGGCWGAGCATGGTGAGGYTGAGCAGGAGGGATGAGCARGGTTMTTGGAATCCTGGATGCTGAAAATTTTAAACTTTCTGTGCTGAAGGGCACAGACCCACCWAAAATTACCATATTTGACCTGAGGCCGTGAAAAAAACTTCCAAAATTAATTGATAACACTGGGATTATGAGTGCGTAGTTTGATTAGAAGTGTGTGATAACACTAAGTAGAAGACTTAGAGTTTAAAATTTTAAAACATAACAATATATATGGAGCGAGATAGAAGTTTTAGAACAGTAGCTAGCRGTTCTTCTTCAGCTTCTTCTTCATAAGTTCAAATAGTATTCTGGAATTGGACAGAAAAGTCCATATTGCAGACTTTGAGCGATTATTTATTGGGTTAAAAGGGTGAGCAGGCAGGCTGAGGATGATGAAGGTGAGCAGGCAGGCTGAGGATGATGATGAGGATGATGGGGGCAGTGTCCCTGGCAGCCCCACGCCGGGCAGGGTGCTGTGGGTGAGCAGGCAGGCTGATGATGATGATGAAGGTGAGCAGGCAGGCTGAGGATGATGATGATGATGAAGAAGGCGAGCAGGCAGGCTGAGCGAGGATGATGATGAGGAAGGGGGCAGTGTCCCTCGCAGCCCCACACCGGGCAGGGTGCTGTGGGTGAGCAGGCAGGCTGAGGATGATGATGAAGGTGAGCAGGCAGGCTGAGGATGATGATGATGATGATGAAGAAGGTGAGCCGGCAGGCTGAGCGAGGATGATGATGATGATGATGATGATGCAAGGGGGCAGCCGCACACCTTTCACGGGCGCTGTGGGTGACTCAGGCCGCCCAGCTCGCAGCGATTGCCGCGGATCCGGCGGAGCTGCCGGCTCAGCAGCCCGGCCCAGCCCAGCTCCCTGGCCCTGCTCCACGCCCCGCGGCCGTGCCGGCTGCACCAACAGGACGAGCTGGTTTGAAGCAGGCAGAGAAGGAGCCGGGCTCGCTGCTGGGACGGCTCAGCACAGCTCCATCCCCACCATCCCTGCCCCAGGGCACCGGGACTGGGTGAGGGTCTCCTGGACGGTCTCGGTGGCAGTGCCACCGTGGGGCACGCTGACACTTGTACTCCACAGAGGTTTTCAGTGGCCCAGGGACAGTGGCAGGCCAGATTTGGGCTGGCTGGCTGTTCAGGACACAGGGCAGTGAGTCAGCCCGCTGCGAGCTGGCTCTCGCAGGTCCTGGAGCTCCTGTGCACATTTCCTGTGCCAGAGCATCCCCATCACCGCTGGCACCCCTGCACCCCTCTCAGGGACCCGATTCCTGCAGCACCAGGGCCTGTGGCTGTGGGTGGGGCTCAGCAGGAGGCTGAGCTGCCCAGGAGGGGCAGTGGGGCAGGAGTGGGGGAAGCACAGCTCCCCACACACGCAGAACACGGCCTGGGCTCCCCACGCCCCGCGGTTTAACGTGTTCCCCTTCCCGCTGCCCACAGGCTGCCACACCAGCACAGCCAGCCTGAAATGAAGTGGCACGGGGGGAAAACCACGGCAGCTTGGCTTCTGCCAGGCAGAGCAGGCCCTGATCCAGCCGTTCCCGTGGCTGTGTGGCAGTGCCAGCGTGGGAGGTGGCAGCGGGCACCGATTCGTGGCCAGAGCTGCCCGAGTGTTTTTTCTTAAACACTTTTGCTGTTGTTTTTTTTTTTTTACACAATGATGTCATTAATATATATGGTAGATSATTTGGAGCCTTACCTTTTTTTAGTGCATTTTGGATCAGCCTATGGCAGATGGTAGGATTGTGCTTTTACCTCTGGAGCAGTCAGTTTTAAGTGTACTGTGCGCTTCTTCAGCTGAAGGCAAACTGAGGCTTGTAWTTTGCTGCTAGAGGAATGGAGAAAAATGTARTGGCAATATTGATAGTGGCATACTATTTTGTTGCTTTGGACTCTAGCTTGTATTGGAGTTTTAGTGTGTTTGGCACAGCAGCACTCAGCAGTGGAGTCACTTTATTTAATGCACGGTAGTTTACAGTCAATAATTATTTTTTTTTAGATTTACGCACAGGCTAAATGGGGTTGTTGAAGGGTGAGCTCCAGAGGCAGCTGGAGCTGGCAGGGAGGAGCAGATTCTGCTCAGACAGCCACCAGCCTGCCCAGCAGGTTCCACTGGGCACGTCCCAGTCCTCTCAGCACTGCTGCTCTCAGCCCTTGGCTGTTTCATGGAGACATCTCATAATTTCCCCCCCTGATTTCCCCAGTTATGACCCTGGGAAGAGCTGCTGGGGGTGGCAGCCAGAGGGGCTCGGGCAGGAGGGCTTGGCAGGAGCTGAGCCCAGCAGTGATGGGTGCTGGGTGTGCAGGCTCCCCTCGGTCCCACAGCGCTGTGATCCCCACGTGCCTGAGCCCTCCTGAGCTGCCTAGGAGGGGAACAATTTTCTCCTCTTCTCTGTATCTTCAGCTTAGGAAGGCAAAGCCTCTCTCCTCCAGGGCAGCTTCCTGAGGAGGTGTTTGATCACTGCAGCCAAGGAGGCTCCTGTGTSCCCATCCCTGGAAGCSTTCAAGGCCAGGTTGGAGCACTGTGGTCTCYTGGAAGSTGTCCTTGCCCARGGCAGGGGCTGGAATGGAATYAGCTTTGAGGTCTTTCCAACCCAGCCCTTGCTGTGATTCCATGATTCCATCCCCAGCCCCTCCTGGCAGTGCCATTCCACAGCTTTGGGAGCCAGGGAAGGGGTGGCTGGAGCACAGCTCACAGGAATCAGCCCAGCTCACAGAAATAGCAGCGACAGAAGGAGTGTTTGGTGTACCCGACCTTCTGCTTTGTACGGCTCCAGTGCTGCTTTTCCAAACTAAAAATACCTCTTACCTTGGCTGCTCCAAGGAGGAACACTTGCTCGGCAGGTTGTTTAGGATTCAGGGGAAGAAAGTTCAGGCAGAGCTCAATTAGTCTGCCTTAATTTACAAGCCAAGTTCTGTGTCTGCATGATTTGCTTCGCTTGTCTGTGCACATTTTAAAGCACAGAGCAATGCTGTGGGAGGGCGTTTTTCACTGCACGTACTRAGGGCAGAAATTCTGCTGTTATTCACATGTTTACAGCCCTCCTCGTAATGAAACTGCTGCGTTTTCTGCCACATTAAAAAAATAAAAGAGCTGGTGATGTGCTGAAATGAGCAGAATATGTGGGAGGATAAAGATGTGTGTTGCAGATCGTGGATCTCCTCGTGAGCTCTGCCTTCTCCTGCTCATTCCTGCTGTCCAGCTGGGCAGTGCTGGTTAATTCTGGGAGCTCTTCTCAGAAGGGATCCGTGTGTGGATGCAAGCTGAGAAGTTGCTACATTTCTCTGTGATGTATGTGAATTTTTTCACACTCAAAAGTCATGGCCATACTTTCCTTTATTTGGAAGCAATCCCTGTATTTCCTGTGGCCCAGAATCACAGAACCATTAAAGTCAGAAAAGACATCCAAGATCATRGAGTTCAACCTAAGGGAAGATTCCTGCCAAAAAAACCTCCAAGCAACATCCTCCTTGTCCARAAGTGATTATGTCAGCCTATGCTGACAGCGAAATAACTGAAAACCCCACAAACCAGATTCATAAAGTCCAAAATTAGGAAAACCGTGGCTTTGGAATGGAGCAGGGACCCGGCTGAACACTTTTCCCCCTGCTGCGAACTTGCTGCATTTCCTATTCCTGCTTATTAAGCAGGCAGCTGACAGCTGCTGGCAAAGCTTGGGAATAGCAGGGGAGCGTGCCGTGTTGGAGGCTCTCCGGGCCTCTTTTGGGCAGCAGCTCGGGAGCAGCTCCTTAGGTGGGATAGCCCTGCYTGTCCCAGCCAGAAATAGCCCTGGGAATCTGCTCCTCTGGCRGCTGGGAACGCCGGGTTGCTCGCTGGGAAAGGGGAGCACACYRGTCTGTCGTGCAGGAGGAAGCCAGCCCGGCCTTTGGTGGCAGCTCCTGGAGGATCTCGGGGTGTTTTGTGTTTTTTAATCACTCCCTCGCTGTATGAGTGCAGACCTTGCCACCCATCCTCTCCTCGGAGGCTGCAGTGGGATCTGTGTCCTGATCCTGATCCTGTCCTGGGATTCCTTCAAGGCTCTGCCTGTCCACTGGGGAAAACTCATCAATTTCAACYRYCCAATTAATGAGTTGATTTTCAAGTTAGGCCTAAACACAGGTGACTTCTGTCCTGTCCTTGTCCTTCACATGAGCAATGACTCTTGTGTGGGTGCAGCACTAGSATCTGCCCTTGGTGTAAAGAATTCCTTTYAGTTTAAATATTTTAYACACCTTTTTTTAATGTTAGGAATGGTAATATTGTCTTGAGGCTGGAAGTGTGTGAAAACTGTAGATTGTACTCATGGAAAACGTTGTCTTTTGGACTTTTGACCCATGTGGCTGATTGTGGGGCCGTTTTAATGCAATCAGCAGTGTGCAAGCACGGCGTGCGACACTCCWGAGGGGAGCTGGAGCTTCCTGCAGGCTGCAATTCCTGCTTCCTGCTGCARGGAATGCACACCTCTGCTGWMTGTGTCCACGTGGTGATCCATCTCCCTCTGTGTATTAAACACTTCCAGCCTGTTTTCATCAGAGAATGGAATGGTTTGGGCTGGAAAGGACCTTACAGACTGTCTGGTTCTATCCCCWGCCATGGGCAGGGACACCTTCCACTGTCCCAGGCTMCTCCAACCTTGGACATTCCAGGGATCRGGYGCAGCCACAGCTGCTCTGGGCACKCTGTGCCAGGGCCTSKCCRCCCTCAAAACCAGGAATTCCTCCCCAYTATCCCACCTGGCAGTGGGGAMCCATTCCCCTTGRCCTGTTTGGCGTCTGTTTAATCCAAAGTGTCACCCCAAACCTTTTACCATTGGAAAATTGTGGGGTACTGAGCAAACATCAGCAGCGCAGGGGAGCCGGACGTGCGGAGCCCCTTGGAYAGCAACAAAAGGCAGATGCTCTGCCTTCCCTTGGAGCTGCAAATCCCAGCCCTCCGAGCCTGTTTCCTGAGCAAATCCCCTCCCATATTGCTGCCGGTGCCATCTGGCAGGAGCACGTCAGGGATCCGAGCGGGAATTGTTGGTGGTTTGTCCCTAAAACGTGCGGGTGGTGCCACACGCCTCAGAGCGTGTGACGGGGCGTCCAGGCTTTTCCTGGGAATGTCCTTTCCATTAGGTGCTGCTTGTGCCCTCTGATTCATCCCTAAAAGGCTTTGAGAGAACGTGTTCTGTCCTTAGGGTGTAATTTATGGGGATTATTCATATCCCAGGAAGGGGGGGAGCTGCTGCAATCCCCCTCAGAGTCACCGCAGGAGGGGATTCCTCAAAATCCTCCCSAAAAGTGAGCARGGGGAGCTGTGGCACTGCGGGGAAATATAATATATAACGAAGAACAATCCGTGAAACCAAAACTTTATTCATTTATTTGAAGAAACTAAACCAAAACCCCCAAGCTTTGGCATTTTCCAAATGCCAATTTTAAGAAACTAAACTTTGGAGTTTTCCAAACCAGTRGGTGTTGAGTCTTGAATTTATGAGCAATAGACATTCAAGAACTGAACAAATGCAATTAAATTAATTTTTAAAGCAATTATTGGAAGCTTCTTGGAGCAGGCAAAGCAAACATTGGAAATAACATCCTTGCTGAGGCACAAAGTTTATTTTATGACAGGTGCCAAAATGTTCTGGTGACTTAGAGATATAAGCTGTGAGCAATCAAATTGTGTTTTGAAGGACGTGTCAAATCTGTGCCTGTTTATTATGTTTTTTATATATATTATGTTTTATATCTATCTCTTGATATAATGCCCTTTGGTTATAATCAGATACTACTATACTACTATATATATATATTATATCAATATTATAATAGTGGTATGCTGATGTGTAATTACATCAATATATTACTATTAATATACAATATTTATTATGTTAATATTAGCATTAAGTGTGCATTGCATGTTATGTATTATGCATGATGGATTGTTATTACATATGATACATTATCATGGATATMATAATATACTATACATTACATATTATTATATGTAGAAATATACGGTACTTGTTTATACTGTATATTGATATATTGATAACATGTATGTATTAACATATGTAATATATTAATATGTATTAATACAGCTAATACGTATTAATACRGTAAACATCTACCACCTKCACTTCACACTACCTGCTACCCCCGTCCGCTAATTAGACGAGCAGAAATGCCCACGAAAGCGGAAAATGTTGTCATAACTTTCAGATCAAGGCCTGGAAATCAACTTTTATTAGTTAATAACGCCAAATCTCTTAATTCCGCTTTATTTAGGTTTTATTTCTGAGGGAGCCCACACGCGGGAGGTACCATCGGCGGGAGAGGCGCGGGGGTCGACGGGGGAGGCGGTGGGGGGGGCTCCGCCCCGCCCCGCGCCCCCCCCCACCTCCCCCGTCGACCTATTCCCCCCCGCTGTCGGCGATGGTAGAGCCCACGGCGGGAAACCCCGCGCCCGCCTCACACAATGCGCGCGCAGTTCGCGGCGCGGCCGCTGGCGGCGCTGCAGCGCCCGCCCCGTGGGGGTGCCCGGATGTGGCCGCGCCGGAAGAGAAGCGCGTCTCCTCAGGGCCCGCCATCTTGTGCGGCAGCGAGCAGGGCGCGGGGGGCCCGGTAGCATCCGCGCAGGATCCCGCCGACGGGGGCCCATCATGCCCGGACACCTGCAGGAGGGCTTCGGGTGCGTCGTCACCAACCGCTTCGATCAGCTCTTCGATGACGAGTCCGACCCCTTCGAGGTGCTGCGCGCGGCGGAGAGCCGGAGGAAGGAGAGCGGCGGRGGCGGCGGCGGGAGCCAAGCGGGCGGCGGAGCCCGCGGCCCGGCGGGCGCCCAGAGCGGCTCCTCGGGCGGGGCCGGCGGAGCAGGCCAGGCMGGCGGCGGCGCGGGCAGCGCGGCCAAGCAGCTGCGCAGGGAGTCGCAGAAGGAGCGCAAGAACCCGCTGCCGCCCTTCGCCGGCGGGGACCGCCGGGAGGATGGCGGGGGCCAGCCCGGAGCGCCGCTGCGGAAGGAGGGTGAGCGGGCCGGGGGGTCGGCGGGGAGGGTCGGCCGGGCCGCACGGAGGGGGCCGGGGCAGGGCCGAGCCGCACGTGGGGCCGCGCATGGCGGAGCCCGCCCGGGGAGCCCGCCCGCGGGGCCGGCGGCGGCGGCGCCCGGCTCGGCCGGCCCCACGTGRCCCGCGGCTCGGCCCGCGCAAAATGGAGTCGGGCGTGCGGGGCGGCCGGAGCTGCCTCGGTGCCCGCGGGAGGGAGAGGGGTAACGCYGAATGGGAAAGGCCAGCAGTGAGGGGAATCGTGGAGTGGCTCGGGTTGGAAGGGATGTGAGAGGCCGTCCCGTTCTATCCCTGCCACAGGGCACCTTCCACTGGCCCYGGCTGCTCCGAGCCGCGTCCAGCCTGGCCTTGGACGCTTCCAGGGATCCAGGGGCAGCCACGGCTGCACTGTGCCCTCTGTACCAGGGCCTCCTCACCCTCCCAYGGAATAATTTCTTTCCGATATCCCCTCTAAACCGGCACATGGAATSCTGGAGTGGTTCGGGTTGGAAAGGCCCTTCTCGTTCACCCTCTGCCATGGGCAGGGARACCTTCCACTAGGCCAGGTTGCTCCAAGCCCCGTCCAGCCTTGTATCCTGAACTTGACTCYTGTTTCAGGGGCTCCGATAGATTTTACAGGATATTTGGAAGTTTCTGGGCTTTCCAAGAGCTGTTTGGGTCATTTTCTAGGGGAACAGCGTTAATAGCCGTCRTCATGTTTTCATCTATATTAAAATAATCACTTGCATGAATTCTTAATTTCTCTAAATTTTCACGACATCTTACATGAAAAACTRTGGAAAAAAAGAAATTAAAGCACAAAGAGACCGAAGAACGTGCTTTGGGAATTAGGAGGCCGGGCCCCACATGGATGGGGAGGGATGTGGGCACATGGCGTCCCGTGCGGGCAGCAGCTCCACCGCGCCCAAACTTCAGCGCTCGGCAGGTGGGTCACAGCTCGGGCTCAGAGGAATCCTTGGAAAAAATCCCATTGGAGTGTGGTGGCAGCAGATGACGTGGGAGCAAGGGAATAACAGGCTGACTGCAATTTCAGAAAGCTTTTCACAGAGCACGGTGCTACGTGAGAGCATCTTAATGCTTCCCCATTTATTTTACCAAGTGGTTCTGATTCTCCACTGGTTTATGCTGTTAAGGAAAGAAATAATTTTAGTATGTTATTTGTTTTGGAAAGTGGGTGCTGTAAATATTATTCGAAAGCACCTTGTGAGGAGACAGATTTAGGAGCGATGTTAGAAATACTCTTTGCTTGTGGATCTCGTGCTCAGTAACGTTAGGAGTGTTTTCTGTGTGAGGGATGCAATGGTTTCTCTGGAGTCCCAGTTCGCCAAGCCTGTGTCCTCTGGAAGCCTTAGTGAGGTGCAGGATTGCCCCACGAGATACACCTGGGACACGAGGTACACCTGGGACACTGCAGAGTCCTCGGCACCGCAGGAGGGCTTTGGGCAGCCCCTCTTCACCTTCCGATTTTCACAGCTTGTTTTCAAGAGCAGTGTGAAAAATAACTATTTTCGTTGTTTGTTGTGGTAGTGAAACAGAGAAAGTCGGGGCTGCTGTTGTAGCAGTGTGGTAAACAAAGTCAAGTTCCAGTTTGAAATTGTCTATTTCTGTGCGTGGCTGTTTTTGCAGTTCTGGCATCATAAAGGTGCTCGATGCCAGGGTTTGTTTCCTGTGTGAATGTATTTTAAGCTATTCCACTACTCCATAAGGCTGCAAGTGATTTGCCTGCTGAATTAGCAGTTCAAAGCTTGGTGATGCTGAGAAATAACTCGTATTTTGGGTTAGGCTTCAGCAGGAGCCGGGTTTTTCTGAGTGCAGGGCGTTGAACTCGAAATTCAAAAGCCGTGGCTGTTCCATTCCAGTTCTGCAGCATGCCTGCTCCTCTCCCTGCTTCTCCTGCTCACAGGGAATGCCRGTCCCAGCTGGAGAGCCCTTCTCCCGGTGCAAGCTGCTGGGTTTAACCCCTTGTTTCCCCAGGGAGTCGGGAARGCTTAGGGAGCTCGGTGTGCCATGCAAACTTCATGTTAAACACAGCTTGGAAGGTCAGGGAGACATTGTTCATCTGGGTGTGTTGGCTTGGATATCATTACAACTGCAACTTCTGTAGCCCCACCCAAATTTGACATTGCTTGCTAGGCAGGAACTCGGTTCTTTAAAAAATAATTAAAAATCAGCTTTGAATTTAGAAGCTGGTTTGTTAATTTTGGAGCCAGTGTTTTGGCAAGAAAATGGTGTAAGAAATGTGCTTGTCCACATCTTGTAAAGAAGAGTAAACAAGGCCTTTCACATGAGTGGAAAAGAAAACTGTTAGATCTTTGAGAGGGCTTGGTAGAGAAGAGAATGCCCACGGGAGGTTTTATTTGCAATYAAAACCCTTTTAGGAGGCCTAGGCAGGGAGGAAGAAGGCTGGGCAGCTCGGTGGCACTGTGGATTCTTCAGCTATTTTGAGGAGTGCACCAGAAGGAGAATCTTTGTCAGGGAATGTTGGACTGGGAGGATCCATGTGGGTGAGGAGCCCGGTTAGTCACTGACCAGTACCTGCAAGTGACTCCTCTCCAGTACAGGTGGTGGCACTGCTGCCCAGAAGAGTTTCCTAGACAGAATCACAGGATCATTCAGGTTGGAAAACACCTCCAAGATCATGGGGTCCAGCTGTTAGAGCAGCACAGGATGACTGTCCTAGGGAGCAGAGGATTGACTCTTTTAGGGCCAGTGAGGTGATGCTCACTTTGTTTGGCTGTTCTTCAAATGAAACCCACTTGTTTTACCTGAAAAGCACCTTTCAGAGAAAAAAATTGGTAATAATATTCTGCTTACCTTGATCTTTGTTTGAAAGTTGACCRTGTTGTTTCATTAGGGATTACCTAAGTTCTCAGTCAAACCCAYTTTGAAATCCTGGGTAAAAAAGGGACTGAGAAGAGTCAGGTGGAAGTGGGGCTGCTCAGTTTCTGCAGCAATAGAACTTCTCTTCCCGCTTGTTTGCCCGGGGTTGGTATCTGTCCCGGAGCACTGCACATTCCGTTGATGTGTCTGGCCTGATGTTGCAGGGATAAGGAGGATTGGCAGGAGGCCTGACCAGCAGCAGCAGCAGCAGCAGCAGGGCGAAGGCAAACCCATCGACAGGAGACCCGAGCGACGGCCTCCCCGCGAGCGCCGCTTCGAGAAACCCGCCGAGGAGAAGGGCGAGGGAGGAGAGTTCTCCGTGGATAAGTAAGAGTCTTGGCTTGCTCATAAACAGCTTTCCTAGCTCTGACAGGCAGGGCTGTCCTGCCTTCTGCTGATCAGGTAAAAAAGATGATTGAATCAAGATTGAATTTCTGTCATGCAAGCGGTAACACTTTGCTTTTCCATGTTTATTTGCAAACTTAAGTTACAGGCTGGGAATGATGTGCATGAACAGGTTCATAGGTGTAACTGAATTATGGTTTAAATCAAGATATTCACCATATTTCTCTACATCTACAGCAGATAGCTCAGGAAGGGAACTCAAACATAGCTGTTTCCTGCAGGATGAGATTTGTTTGCTGTTACAGCTGTGGCTTTAATTTGCACAGCTGACTTAAAGCCAGCAAAAGTTTGTCCATGTAGGTGTATGCACCCTGGCTGCAGCGGCTTCAGACCTGGAAGTGGTGAAGCCATCTTAGATCTACATGAAATTTTAGCTGTCTTGGGTATTGTGAGGCAGCCAGAATTTGAGTAATGTTCAAATATTAATGTTTCAGTTGCCAAAGTTAAAATCTTTTTTAAAGTAAGTTGGATAAAAAGTTTAGTTGAGGTTTTAACATCAGTTAATTATGTAACAGAATACAAACATTAAATTTTGGAATTAATGCCAGAAGACACAAYCAAACAACAGTCCTGAGTATTTGTTTCCAGATTCTAAAATCATGGAACCACAYAATGGTTTGGGTGGGAAGGGACCTTAAAGGTGATCTGGTTCCAGCCCTTACCASGGGCAGGGACACCTTCCAGTATCCCAGGTTACTCCAAACCCTTCCAGCCTGGCCTGGGACACTTCCAGGGATAGGGGAGTGACTTTTCTGGAATTAGAGCCTGAACCCAGCTACAAACTAATTATCAAAGGAAAAACAAGTAAATAAAGTTCTCAGGGATGAAAAGAACCATGAAGCARGCTGTACATTTTTGGAGGCAAATCACTTGACCCAGCTTCCAAACAGTAATTATCAAAGCAAAACCAAGTAAATAAAATCCTCAGAGAGGGACAAGAGCATGAAATGCTGTGTGTGTTCCATGGCAGACCCATCCTGGACCGACCCATGCGTGGACGCGGAGGCCTGGGCCGGGGCCGCGGCCGCGGGCGCGGGATGGGCCGAGGCGATGGCTTTGACTCTCGTGGCAAGCGGGAATTTGACAGACACAGTGGCAGCGATAGATCGTGAGTCTTTGCCTTTTCCTGTCCCTCGTGGCTCTCCTGTACCMCTCCGCCCCCCGTTTAAAATTGATCTTTTGAATTTCTGTGTCTGGACACTATAATGTTAACTCAGTTTTGTTAGTTCTGTTTCACATTCACATTTCAGCGGCCTAAAGCACGAGGACAAGCGCGGTGGCAGCGGATCACACAACTGGGGAACCGTCAAAGACGAGCTAACGTTAGTATCCTCTCACTGCTCAGAAAACCATTAGCACTGTGTTAATCAGCCCTAATTATGGCTTGCAGAACACCCAGATTTAGCTGCGTTTTTGCCTTTGATCTCCATGGTTTTTGCCACGCTTCTGCAGAGTTTAAAACCCCAGTGATTTCTTGTAGCATAAGAATAGCTTCACTGTTCAGCCAGAGTTTTGGGGYAGTTTGGGAGGTCTTGTGCTGGTTTGGTAACAATTCTTGGTTAAAATGAAACTGTTCTACTTTTAATAAATTTTGATCAGGATAAACACGCATTTTGTAATACAAAAATTCAGCTGTCCCATTGAGATCTATTTTTAATGCCCAAATCCATTTTGTGTTGGAAGGGACAGTGGGAGCCTTTCAGCAGGGATTGTAGGAAGCATTGGGGAAAACCATTAGTTAAGTGAAAAGCATAGAGTTTAAAAGGCACAGAGAGCACCAYTCCTTACAGAAACAGTAAATCCACAGTAGATCTTGATTGTTAATCTTACATAGCTTTAAAGAGGGATGAAGTAGTAAAAAAGGCCCAACTCCCACCGTTATGTAATTGCAGTGAATTGGATCAGTCAGCTGTAACTGAGGAAACGCCGGAGGGAGAGGAGCATCCGCCTGCTGATTCTGAAAACAAGTGAGTACCACTCCTCTCCGTGCTCTTGGGCTGCTTCACAGGTGCTGTTGCACTCCCTTTAACCTCTGCTATTTATTCCCACATCTGTTTGGCCAAACTCAGATCATCAGTAGATCATCCACAGTGCTGCTGAATGAGTCTCCTTAAAAACCTTGTGTCTGGAAATMGTTGTCTTTAAACCATTCCTTGGTGTTCTGCAGGCTCTTTCAGATTTATTTATTTATTAATAAAAATTTCTAGTACACTTTGGGTCTTGGGATTGCAACTCCTGATTCCAAACCCAAAAGCATCTGTGCTCAGACTAGGTAGCAGCACCAAGCAAATGGGACAGAAATGCCAGTGGAAGGCAACTTTTTAAACTTAATCTTCCAGAACAGCCTTGGAGACTGTGTGACTGAGCTGTAGGAGAAAGGTTGTATCTTTCATTCTCCAGGCAGTTTTCAAAGTTACCTGGGTCTCTTCCCCATCTCACTTAGACACTGTTACAGGAGGAACCAGGGACTGGGGAATGAAAGAGTAACCAGAGAAGCAAAAGGAGCCTTTCTGATACGGAGTTGATGTAAAAATACAATACAAATTTTTATGGTAGCCTAGTGTGACTAATGTTGTATTTTAATGAGGAGTGGGCTTTGTAGAGGACTCAAAAACTGGCAAACAGAATTTTGAAGTACTTGTTCCTAATGATTCCTAATGTGTTTGCCATGGCTTGGTTGCCTTACTGAAAAGTTTCTCTATATAAAAAAGAATCTCCACATGGGTAATTTATTAATAGTCTGGTTTTATGTGGATCTTTGCTCTCAGAGTTTCAGCAGAACTGTAGGATGTTTTACTGCAGTAAAACAAACTTTGGCTCAAACAAAAAAAATTCTGTTTACATCCCGTGTCAAAAATCATCATCCCCTACACAGTGAGAAAAAGTTGAAATACAGTTATTTTGACACAAAACCCTTTGCATTATTGTTCAAAATTAATGGCTGCCAAATGAAAACCTTTGAAATTGAGGCTTTCATGATCTTTTTGCTGCACATACACAGCATTGGTTTCCTATAAATCCGAAATTCAGTTGCATAAACACACTGAACAATGACCAGAGGCTTCCAGTAGCTGGAATATGATCTGTTATTGAGCACAGTGGTTGTGTGTTTTACTTAAAAATAGCCTTTGGCACTAGGGYGATGTGCTGTATCTCACAAATAACGTGTGTGCAGTTACTTTTTCAAATTAGCTGGAAGTAAAACTTGTTTGAATATTTGTCTTTGGTTCAACAGAGGAAGCAAATTATCCAAAGCTGCTTAAATTCTGGTTTTTAAAATACTGAAAAGCTTGAAAACTGTGGGAAGAACGAGTTCTCACTGCCTTGACTTGAATATTTATGTGAGATGGATTTCAAAAAGGGGGGAAGGAGCTCCAAACAAGTCATGCCAGAATTTGGGCTTTCAGATTTGGAAATAAAATGGACYGTAATGTGATGATTTGATGGCATGGGTCAGTTTTAATTTTAACATTTTGCTGTGRTCAGAGGTGGCTGGGTGTAATTTTTTTGGCACTCCCTCTAAAGGAGATGAATTTTCCTGTGGTGGAAGCGAATGTTCATATTTTCACRTCTTAACTGCTAAATCCTTGGCAAAGTTCAATTTGGAACCTGGTACCAGCCAGCAAATGGTTTTGGAATTGTATCCAGCGTGTAAATCCTTAGTTGTGACCATGATCTGCATGAATTGACCACAGGGAGAATGAGGTTGAAGAAGTTAAGGAAGAAGGCCCCAAGGAGATGACCCTGGATGAGTGGAAAGCCATTCAAAGCAAGGATCGCGCAAAAGTCGAGTTCAACATCCGCAAACCAAACGAGGGAGCTGATGGGCAGTGGAAAAAAGGATTTGTGCTCCACAAGTCAAAGAGTGAGGAGGTAAAGTGCCTTTCCATGCTTGAAGTGTCCACCTTGTAAAGGTTTTGTTGTTGATGAGCATTTTTTAGAGTGGAAGCTCCATTCTGGGAGACGCTGACCTGTCGTTGGAAGTMTAGGAAGTGGGAACATTATTTTAAACATGAACTTCATTCTTGTTCATTTGAGCAASATTCTTTTAGCAGCATTGAACTTCTGCAGTAGCACAAGTGGCCATTCTGACTGTGGTTGGCTTCAGGAGCTGAGCCGTGCCCTTAGCTTTGTAAGAATTGCCTCTTGGTGAGAGTTTTAGGGGAATGTTGTCAAGTCTGCTTTCTAAAAAAYGCAGCTTGTGTTATTTAGCATCTGCTCTGCAGTACACAGGTTCATGGTGCTTGCTAAGTGATGTCAGCTTGAAGGAAGACTGGTCATGCCTCAGAGACCTTAAACCCAACTGTGCATCTGAAATTTGTGGTGTGGGTGTCTCCTCACTTAGTGCTGTGACACAGACAAGCTCTTGGGAAGGCAGTTGGAATGATTTATGTGCTCCAGTGACACTCAGRTTAGCTGCTGTAGAATTGTTTTAAATTTGTAGTTTCTCATTTCAGGCATTGCATAATGTTCMTTATTCTGTTCCAAGAGTGGCAAGGGGAGATGCACCAGGGAGGGAAGTGCTGAGAGCTCTTGTTTTGTAATGCAGGGCTGTGCTAATCTTTGGTTCTAATCTTTGTTTTTAGCACTCTGTAATATGTTAAGTAGCTCACTTAAGAGATTGGTGGCAGCAACTTTGTATACRGATGGTGCTGAGTCCTTTGAAGTGACTGGATAGTGTGTAATACTCTGTTTGCTTTCTAAAATGTGTTCCTGCTTTTTCACACCTTGCCAATTTTTATGCTGGGAGCTGGGATGTAATACAGGGRGGGGGGCACTGCTCAGTGTTCAATGAAAGTTCCATTTCTGCTCTGGTTGAGCTCCAGTGAGGGTGACTTGGTGACAGACCAGGCTGTGTCCTTGCTGTGTGGGCACTTCAGTCTTTGGAGTGATTGCATGGCTGTGTCTCCTCTGAGCTGTTCACTGAAGTGTTCTTTWAATGCTGCTTCTCTTGCTTGGGTAGAAAAGGGAATTTGAGTTACATTTAATGTTGTGGTGTGCTGAAAGAATGTATTAAACAGAAGTATTTATGTACTTTACCAAGATTTACTAAACCTGGAGTTCTTCAAATTCCCTCAGTCTCTCTGAATCAGGTTTGACATTTACTCATCTGAGAGCACTTTTTTTAATATGTGAGCCTATATGATAGTAAAGGTGATGCTACTTGTGAMAAATTTAGAGGCTAGACTGTATTTTCCATTTGAAAATTTAAACAGTTAACTCAAAAAAAAAAAATAAACCCCAACAACCAACCTAACAAAACAACCAAGCAAAAAACAATAACAAAAAATCTGAACAAAAACTGTGAATAATCAAATTACTTCCATGGCAGACCTGACATAATTAGTAGATTGTTCTYTTTAAGAGGTGAACTTCTCAAATAAACAAGTTGGATATTTTTAGCACCATCACATAAGAAGGTAACAGCCTCTTGCTGCGTAAGCATGAAAGTGAGGAATTAACAAATCTGCCTTCAGATTGAGCTGCCTTTAGCCTGCTTTATTGTCCACCCAGCAGATGTGTCTCCCCATCTCCCTTCCTCATTGTTTCCTGATCCCATGGGAAGCAGTGTGGGGATTTGCTCTCAGGATTATAGGAGAATAGCTCTATAATACAGGCGTTAGGAAAGCTTCCACTGCAGCTCCTTTGTGAGCAGCTTTAGAAGGCAACATATTTTAAAAAACCACCAATCACCTGCTGTTTCCTCTCTTTGTCCTCTTGGATGTACTTAGGAGTCAAGAAATTAAGGTTTCTCTGATTGTTATTGGTAGAGAAGGAGATGATGTATGGAAGTGATTTGGTTTATAGGTAAATTTTGGTTTTTAGCCCCAAATCTTCTGTACTCTTATGGCTGAAAAATCCTGTGTGCCCCAATAGATCTCCCAGAAATCTGAGGTGTTGTGATGAGCACCTGGATTCCTGTAGCTTGGAAACTCCTTGGAGATGCCCCAGAAGTCTGGAAAAGGGAGAATGAGGATCTGCTGCTGCTCAGTCTTGGGAAGGAGCTGTCCTCCTTTTCCTCCTGCTTGTCCTCCTGGCTGAGGGCTGAAATGCTCAGCCCTGCCTGAGGTCTGTCCTCCTGTTCCCCTTTACTGTGCAGGTGCTGACAGAATGAACTCAGTTCTGTCTCAGGTTCTTGCTGCTTTAATCTGACATCCAGGACCTTCAGCAGCCCTGTCCAAGGATCCTCTTCCCAGGACACGGGGTTATGCCATAGAACAGAGTTCCTGATTTTCTCTGCAGCTGCTTTAGTGCCTTGAGTCTTCAGTTCCTACAGAAAACCAGGAARGAGTTATATTGTGGACAGATCCTAAAATTCATCCCAAAAATGGAATCCAGGACTCCTGGAAAAACTGATACCCAATAGGTCTCTGTCCCTGCTGTGCCTCTTCAAACCTCCTCACTATTCCAATCCTTCCTTAGAGGAGGTTGCACTGGMAGATTAGGAAATGTATTTTGGAAAAGAATGATTCATCTCCTTAAAGTTGGGAGCAATGACTCTTGAATAAAGGCTCTGCAGGAGGATTTCCATGAACAGTGATTCAAACATCCCAGCTCTTCCCATCTCTGTGCCTGATGTGTGGCCATGCTGGAGACCAGCCTGCATGTGTGGTCTCTGCCAGGGCTTCCTGCAGCTCCTGGGCAACCTGCTGGTGTCCGTCCACCTGAGCTTTTTGTTTGGTGTCCGTCCCCCTGAGCTTTTCCTTTGGTGTCCATCCACCTGAGCTTTTTCTTTGGTGTCCATCCACCTGAGCTTTTCCTTTGGTGTCTGTCCACCTGAGCTTTTCCTTTGGTGTCCGTCCACCTGAGCTTTTCCTTTGGTGTCCGTCCACCTGAGCTTTTCCTTTGGTGTCCGTCCACCTGAGCTTTTCCTTTGGTGTCCATCTGAGCTGGTTTCTGGTGTCCATCCATCTGAGCTTTGTTTTGGTGTCCATCTGAGCTTTGTTTTGGTGTCCACCTGAGCTTTCTCTTGTCTCCACCCTTGGCACATCCATCCTGTGCTGTCTCTGGCTGCGTGCACAGCTGCTCCCTGTGCTGCTCCATGTGCTCAGTGCCATCTGTACCAGCAGCTCCTGTGACCTGATTACCTGTTGTTCCTGTATGTAGTTGAGTCTCATTTCTTCCTTTTGTTTTCTCCCTTTGTTCCTTTTGTCACTTTGGCGTGGACACACAACTGTCACCAGACAAAGGCGATGACAGAAATGCAGGGGAGTCTGCTGGATTCAAATGAGGTACTGATCCTTTCTGTGTCACTGGTGATACCTGGTGTGAGCATCAGCCCCTTCAGCAGGGAACGTTTGGATATTAAAAACTCACCAAAAGYAAGAATTTTACTGAATCTGGAGCTTTTCTGTCCATGCCTGTTGTCTCACTGTGCACCATCCAGRACCCAGTATGGTTTTGGTCCCCTTGCTCCTCATCCTGCTGGTTTCAAACCTTATCATAAGAGCTTCTATCATGAGTTTCTATTTTTTTCTTGCTGCTGTTTTTCCATCTCTCACTGTCAGCTTTGGCTCTCTTGGTAGTTTGTTAATAATTTTTGACAGCCTTCCTCAAGACCTTAAAGGGTAGTACTGCCTTCAGGAAGTGATCAGTTATTAAATCAGAGCACTGTTGAGTTGCCAATACATGGAAATTTAATGTTTCCCCGGATTTTTCAGAATAAGCAACTTGTTCAGTATGTCTGACTTAGCACCCCAGTGATGGAAGAGGCTGAGGACAATGTGCCAAGTCTTTTGTTGGAGTTTTAAATGACCTTTAATTACTTTGGATAGAGGAATCATCAGGTTACTTAGGGAGTTTGCAATTGGTTGGTTCAGTAGTTATAGCAAAATCAAAATGATTTTTGGTAAACTAGTGATTTGTTCTTAAATAAAAACAGCATAGGGGATGGAAATGCARAAAAATACTGCACAAATCCACTGATCCCACCYCTCCTAGTAATCCCAGGAAAGGGAATTACCKTYTGGCTAGCAGTAGTTGGAAATAGAATCTCAGTACCCTGCAGTGATAAAAAATTAAATAGTAAGAAAGGAATTTGAAGCATCTTTAAGGTGTTGTAGTGTTTTACAGAGTGTTGGTGTTAGGTTTGAGTAGTGCCATGTCAGGCTGAGGTGTGGAATACTTTTCTTTGTTGAGACAAACTTTCTAAGTTTGGCAAAGAGATTTCCAAGGGAAGGAAAAATGAAATCAGGAGTGAAGTAGGGACCAGCTGTTCTGTGGAATACATCCCAGTGGGATGTGTTGGAAATAAAGCAGCAAGGAAGGYGTATTTTGGATCAAACTGGGGATTCAGGGAGAGGACAAGGGGGAATGGCTGGGATAGATGGGATGTTGGGAAGGACCCATGGAATCCCTGGCAGCAGCTTTGGCTCCAGACCTCTCCATCCCTTGGCAGCCTTGTGAAGGCTCCACAAGTGGTAATTAAAGATCACAGGGCTTAATTGCACAATGTGTTGCCTTTGAAAGTCCGAATGTTGTGTAACTACAGCAGAAAAGTCAATTGGGGTTGGGAAGCTTGAGCCTGCACGTGGCATTTGTGTAGGAAAAGCAGGAAATTGATGAGTTCTGTGCCAGGACTTGGGGGCTTGGAGGGAAGGAACYTGTTGGARGTTGTCATGTTTCCAAAACACTATGGTTSAGCTGTGYTAGGCAYGTTTTTACATTCTTTTTATTATCCTGGATGCCAAAAACTGCTTTGTATGTGGAAAAAATATTTGTGTGAAATAGGAGAAATAACTGCTTTAAAAACACCTGGTGTGCTCAGTGAGTAACTGAAATTTTCCAAGGTTGCTGCTGTTGGTAACTCCTGGGAGCATCTCTTGCTCCTCCAGGCTCAGGTTTCCACCAAATGCACTGGGAACAAACCAGTAAGGGAATATCCTGGCAAAGGTGCTGAGATCACATTTTCCAGTGTCACTGGTGACACTGGTTGTGTTTTGGCTCCTTCAGCTCCTTGTGTTTGAGCTTTTTGTGCCTCATTTGCTGTTACAGTGAATGCAGAGCAGTGGGGGATTCTCAGCAGATCCCTAGCCTCAAATATTTATCAAGTGCTAAAGCAAATAAAGTGTAAATCCTCAGGGAGAAAAATCAGGGTGGGTGACCAAGAGTGGAAAAAGGATGGAAGGAATTGGTGGAACCAGGACACAAAATGGGAGTTGCTACAACATGAGATTCTCTACTGGCTTGGTAATAGTCTGGTWTGGGATTAAGGACATGTTGCTCTGATTTTGGGAAGGATTTCCCCATGGAAAGGGAGGTCAGGCATTGGAAGGAGCTGTCCAGAGAGGTTTGGAGTGCCCATCCCTGGGYGTGTCCAGGGAAGGACTGGACYTGGGCTGGTGACAAGGTGGGGATTGGGCACAAGTTGGATTCAATCCTGGAGGATTTTTCCAACCTCAGCGATTGTGTGAGTTCATGAATTATCTRGCAAAGGCAAAATACTTTGGTTGCTAAGAAATTCCAAGTTTCCCGTGGGAAAAGCAGGAGTGGGTGATGGGGCTGTGTGGACAGGGGCTGTGCTGGGCAGTGCCCAGGAGGGGATTTTGCTGCTGTTCCCTTGCTGATGGAGGTGTGCTGGTTGCAGGCTCACGCTGAGGACTCGGTCATGGATCACCACTTCCGCAAGCCGGCCAACGACATCACATCCCAGCTGGAGATCAACTTCGGAGACCTGGGCCGCCCCGGGCGCGGCGGCAGAGGGGGCAGGGGCGGCCGGGGCCGCGGGGGCAGGGCCAGCCGTGGGGGCAGGACCGACAAGGTGAGCACCACCCACGCCAGGACACTGCCCCTCACTCCCTGTCCCGCCGCCGGCATCCTCCTTTTCCTGCTACCATCTTCCTTTTCCTGTCCCGCCGGCATCCTCCTTTTCCTGCTGCCATCTTTGTCTTCCCATCCCGCCGGCATCCTCCTTTTCCCATCCCGCTGCCATCCTCCTCTTCCCGTCCCACTGCCATCCTCCTTTTCCCGTCCCGCCGGCATCCTCCTTTTCCTGCTGCCATCTTCCTTTTCCCATCCTGCTGGCATCCTCCTTTTCCTGCTGCCATCTTCCTCTTCCCGTCCCGCCGGCATCCTCCTTTTCCTGTTGCCATTCTCCTTTTCCCATCCCGCTGCCATCTTCCTTTTCCTGCTGCCATCTTCCTTTTCCTGCTGCCATCTTCCTTTTCCTGCTGCCATCTTCCTTTTCCTGCTGCCATCTTCCTTTTCCTGCTGCCATCTTCCTTGTCCCGTCCCACTTCCATCCTCCCTTTCCCGTCCCACTTCCATCCTCCCTTTCCCATCCTGCTGCCATCCTCCTTTTCCCGCTGCCATCTTCCTCTTCCCGTCCCTCTGGCATCCTCCTTTTCCCGTCCCGCTGCCATCCTCCTTTTCCCGTCCCGCTGCCATCCTCCTTTTCCCGTCCCGCTGCCATCCTCCTTTTCCCGTCCCGCTGCCATCCTCCTTTTCCCATCCCGCTGCCATCCTCCTTTTCCTGCTGCCATCCTCCTTTTCCTGCTGCCATCTTCCTCTTCCCGTCCCTCTGGCATCCTCCTTTTCCCGTCCCTCTGGCATCTTCCTTTTCCCATCCTGCTGCCATCCTCCTTTTCCCTGGGGGAGATGCTCTGCCAGCAAGCAGCYTGTTTTAAACCCAAGTGAAAATCCTTCTGTGCAAAGCTGACTTTAAACCAGGTTGTTAGGACAAAAGGATGAATGTTTGAGCAGTGCTGTCACCAAACACCAAAAAAGAGAGGGTGGYTTTTTAAAGAGTGCCTGTCTTTMTGTCTGAACCTGAAGAATGATTTTCCAGCGRGGACAGGTCTGAATGTACCATGAGCTGCCTGAGGTGGTGCCAGAGCAGAACCACAAYTGCTGGTTATTTTCAGCCACAGCCAGGACACTCTGTGTGCATTGTGACCTGCTGGGGGTGAAGGACTGGTTGTACAGCTGCACGTCACATCTTGAACCTGAGGAATTCAGATTTTCCAGCTGGAAACAGGGCTCTTACTGGTTTTTCTCTAACCTCCAGTGATGTTTTTCCCTTCRTTGGTGCTAAGGCACCACGGGAATAAATACCCTGAAAAAATGCTGATTGGGGTTTGGGAGACAATATGTGAAGTTGAAGCACTGCAGTGTAGCTACAGTGAAGATTTGATTTATTATGAATCYCTTACTTGCCTTACAGGCATCAGTCACATTGTTACTGGTTGGAAAATGAGCTCAGTCTCTGTGCTGTGGTTTCCTTCACACAGATTTGCTTGGTTTTGTCCCTTCTGGCAGACKCAGACTTCACAAATTTTAGTTTATTAGTTGGGAAGCTCTCTCCTGACAACAGTACCAGAATATTTTAAGGAATTGAAATTAAGCAGTGGTGGTTTGGTTTGAGTTGTTTCACTAATAKTCTTCAAGAATGCTGCCACAGAGTAGTTCCAAGCTTTCCTGCACCTGACTTTGTGTTGCTTTTGTTTCCTTACAGTTGGTCAAGGAGTTTGATGTGATCCACACGCCCAACCAGGTGGGTGAGCTCTGCATGAGCATTCCCTGGGATCAGGGACCAAAATTCCCCTCCTTTTTCTGGCTGTTCCTGCTCTTGWGTGCTGAGCAACTGGAGATGCTGAGCCTGTAGCTTAAGTTACTTTTTAATTCTGGTTTGTGGGCTTTGGAGTATTAGGCAAGGCAGAGACTCTGCAGCTACAGGTGTTGATGCAACTCTCATTTTAAATATATTTCTTGATAAATTAATACCATGACAGGAAGTTCCACTATCTTCCCATTCTTCTCCAAAGACKAAGAGTATGAAATTGCTTATTTTTGCTCTGGTTTTTAGATGTGYTYCAGAGRCTTTCAGAAAACTACTGAGGAMATCSTTGGCTAATGCATGAAGTTTTAGGGCTAAAAATTTGGCACAAAAAATACTTTAATCAGTGTCTGGTTTCTGAGTGGGAAAAATTAAACATGAAAAACTTAATTTGTGCTCCAGAAAGGGCCTTTTCAGTTGTGTCCCTGGGTAAGGATTGTCCACAGGGAAGGATCAGTCCATGGCAGGAGGTTGGAATTCCATGGTCTTTAAGGTCCCTTCCAACCCAGACCATTCTGAGATCTCTTTAAAAAGAGAATTGTGCAAATATCAATTTGCCTACAATTCCTCTCCAGATAGCTTGGATTTTAAAAACAGTATAGGAGGCTTTGTAATTTTTGGAATAAATAAAAAAAGGGTTGTTTTTGCAGTGATTCCTCCAGCCCCAAGCTGCTGCCACCTCTACCTCCAGGCAATAACTCTGTGATGTTTCTCTTTCAGTCAAGTGCTTCTGCTCCTGACGTAGATGACCCAGAGGCTTTCCCAGCTCTGTCCTAAACTGGATGTCATAAAGCCAACCCTGCCCTGGTCGGGCCTTCCTCTCCGAGGCTTGCATGCTTAAGGATCCTAAAACAACTAAGAAATTGAAAAAAAACAAAACAAAAAAAAAAAAAAAGAGACTGTCATTCATACCATTCACACCTAAAGACTGAATTTTATCTGTTTTGAAAATGAACTTCTCTCGCTACACAGAAGCAACAATATGGTAGTCAAGTTTTGTATTTAGAAATGTAATGGTAGCAGGGATGTTTTCATAATTTTTTCAGAGATTATGCATTCTTCATGGATACTTTTTTGTATTGCTGCTTGAAAATATGCGTTTCCAAACTTGAAATATAGGTGTGAACAGTGTGTACCAGTTAAAAGCTTTCCCTTCATTTGTGTTCATTTTTTTTTTTAATTTAAAGTCAGCATTTTAAACTTTCCCCCCACCCCAAACTCCAAACTAGYTTTTAATTATTGCACACTACTTCAGTTTCCTTAATTCCTCTTTGGCAGATTTTTCTCAGCCCATGGAATCTGTGGAACATTAATTTGGCAGACTGTTAGTGCTGTATGGAATGAACTCCTGGAGTAGTTAAGTTTTAATGCTTCACTTCCAACATGGAAAACCAGTCATATTTTCATCTCTGTTGGGTAGTTTGTTTACACAAAATCTTTKTAGAAAATTGAAAGCAGATACTTGAAATCAAGATTCAAAGCACATTGGTTTATGATTCAATACCTGTGTATGGATCCAGCAATGGGTAACTGGTCTGAAAACCAGGTTTTTAAAATTCCTGTATCCCACCTTGCACTCCCCCTCTGGACCTTTATTTCCTCTTCCTTCCCTTCAACAGAACAAGATGCTTTTTTGGCAAAAAAAAAAAAAGTTTTTTAATTACCTTTGCTTTTTGTTTGAGAGGATACCCTGAGATTGGGGAAATTCCTGTTGTTGGACCTGGGATACCCTGAAATAGAGGGAATTCCTGTCCTTGGAGCTGGGATTCCATGAGTGTGGGGGAATTTCCTGTCCTTGGAGCTGGGATTCCATGAGCGTGGGGGAATTGTTGGAGCTGGGAGTGGGGGAAGGTGGCAGCTGTGGCTCTGGCAGCCCAGGTGGATCCCAGGTTGSATGTGGGATTGGCACCCAGGTGCAGCAGTACCTGAGGCATTCCCAGCACTGCTCCAGGTGTTTCCAGGAAGGAGCTGGGCTGGCTCAGGAGGGAGTTGTGGCTCATGGCTTTGGACTGGGACAATGGCAATCTGTGCATGGGACACCAYAAATCCACCCCAAAACCTCAACACTTCACCTCTCCATCCAAATGCAGCTCTGGCTCAGTGCAGTGCTCAGGATCTGCTTGGGACATCACCAAGGAATGTTTTTCCAGAGAATGATTGTAAGAAATTGCTTCTCCTCCCTCAAAATCCACCATAGGTTCAGTTTCTTCCCRGTGTATCCCTTCAATACACAAAAAGAGTCGAGTGAAAGGCTAACAGAGGATTTTGTAGGGGTTTTCTCAGCATTAGTTAGGAGAATAGGAACAAATCTCTCATTTTGTTTCARGTTTTCCTCTTTGYCCAGKTTAGAGCATATTGGTAGTTTCGTAGGTAGATAGAAGACTAAAGGTAACACCCTATTTTTGTAAAAACTGTGCAGGACAGGCAGGAAGTGTTGGAGACCTTGGAATATGGAATACCAGCCTGCTCAGCTGGGGTGTTAGCAGCTGCCTTTGCTTTTCCTGAGCTGTTTTCCACGAGAGCTCCAGTTGGGACCCACTGTGAGTACCATGGATCAGTTCCCTCACCTGATCTCCAGCCCCAGGCAGGAGGAGGAGGCAGATTTTCCATCAGAGGGTGGGAAAATCCCTTGGTTCTCCTCTCCTGACTCTGCTCTCAGTGTGGGGCTGTTGTAGGAGCTGAGCTGTTCCTTTTCCCTTTCCCATTGTCTGGTGGGATGTGCTGCCCTTGCAGGCTTGGGGACAGCCTGGATAGCACCCAAACAGGTGGAGCAGAGCTTTCCCTGGGACACAGCCCTTCCTTGATCCAAGCTGCTGTTCCAGTTGCCACCCAGGTGATTTTGCTGGCTGGATTTTCCCTTTTCCTGCACTAGAGCATTCCCAAATGGCACCTAGAGTGATATTCAACACAGCTTGTAACTTAAAATTGGTCCTGCTGTTCTGCCAGATGTAAATTCACCTCTTTCAGTCCATTTGTGTCAAGAACTAAAACTGTGAACATTTATCTTTAATATTGGTGGGTGTTAACTGAAATAAAGGTTTATTTTCATGCTCTTTTAAAAACAATGTCCTGAAAACCACATGGAAGTGAAACCACTGAGGTTCATAGTGGCTCATCTAGGGTCTGTCCCAGGAAGTCCAGCTTGCATTCCCATTCCCAGGATGGATTTTGCCTTGGAAAAGCATCTCCCAAGTAGGTTATTAATGATTCATGAACTTGCTTTTAGTAACATTTTCTGTCCTCTTGCTTGTTCCTGCTGTCACACCAAATCTAGGGGACTGCAACTTCTAAATTCTGATCCTTTGGAAAAGAGAGCAGATAAAGTTGGAGGTGTGGAGCAGATTGGCTTTGGAATGAGCTGAGGGCAAGGTTTGAGCAGGGGACGTCTCAGGGCTGGAATGGTGGGAGGGAGCAGAGGGGGTTGATTGGTCAGCTCCAAGAGTTAGCTGTGTGYAAAAGGACATGGATTCTCCTGGAATGTCAGGAATCAGTGGGAATGTGTGGTGGCAGCACTTGGAGGAGCTGAGCCCACCTGTGTACTCACAGGGATGGCTTTGCAAGGACAGAGCTCTGGTTTAATAAAGCCAGCAGTGACAGCCAGCTGTGCCTCTCCAGCTGTGCCAGGCTGCTGCTTCCCCAGGCTCATCCCAAGGACCAGCCTCCCTGCCTTGGGCACTCTGGGCTGCTCTGCCCCAGCCAGGCTCCACTGGGGTGTCCCCAGGACAGCCAGACCTGGTATTCCTGCTGGAAAGGGTGTCCTGTGGAAGGAAATCACCRGGGGTGCTCAGGGACAGCACTGGGAGACTGCCAGGCTGGAGTTACAGAACTCTGGTCCTTGTCTTGGAGTGAGGCTGGACACGAATCCCCACATTGTGATTGATTTGGAGATTTGTGGGGTGAGGATGAAATGAATTTCAATGTTCTCTTATCCTTGGGTTGAGGTAGAAAATCAGCATGCAGAAAAGGATGAATGGCAAAATAGTGCTTTATGAAAAAAACCCTCTTTTTTGGCATCTGATTTGCCTTTCTAGCTCAGTTTGGTTTGCAGAGCTGASTGGAGGGGCTGAGCTGTGGTGCTCAGGCAGAATCCTCAGCAGGGTGGTTCCCAGGCAGGGTGTGGAGAGCAGGCAGCAGGTTCTGGTTTTTTGGATGTCTGACCCAGTTCTGAGGGAGATGTTTTCCTTTGATGTCACCCAGCCAGGTGACACAGGTGGGACCAGAGCTCAGAAGCCCAAAGTGCWGTGGCTGAGCTGGTATTTGGCAATACCCAAATCTGCACTTGAATGGTGGCAGCAGCAGCTCGTGTCCCTGCTTGGGGATGCAGAGGATGCTCCAGGCAAGTTCATACCTGGGCTGCTCCATCTCTAACTGCAAAGCTTCAGCTTTATTTTTAATTTTTAATTGTTCTGTGTAAAACTGGAGCTTGACCAGAGAAAACAACAGGAAGCCAAGTTCAGATTTCCAACATTTTATWTATATACACACATCTGGTAAACAAAGTCATTAAATGTGTAACACCCTTGCAGCCTGTAATTAGAACACTCCAATAAATCACTTAAATTCCTCTTGACAATCCATTTGACTGAGTACAGATGCTGCCTGCTGCTTTCAGTTCTGGTGAGGAATTTTCCTGCCCTGAGCTGAGGCAAGAAAGGGGCCCTGGCTCTGGTGCTGTGTCCRCCATGGGTCTGGTGACATTGGGGACGCTGTGACTTGGTGCCAGGGGAGGAACAAGAGGTGCTGAGCTGTTCCTTCCTTCCCTTTTGCAGTTCCTTGCTCTTTCTGGTGGAAATGATGATTTTTAACTCTTGTTCTGGAACAGGGCTTGAGGCAGCCCAGGCTGCAGGAAGGGCTCCCAAAATCCCCAAAATCCAGCTCTGGCATCCGCAGTGTGCCTCTGCAGAGGAGCAGCCATGTCCTGAGGTGAGGTGTGCCTGGGGAAGGGTTTTGTCACTCGGAGGGGAAGGGTTTTGTCACTCGGAGGTGTCACACGTGAGGGACTGGACTGGCTGTGCTGAAACACTGAAATATTTCATAAATGCTAAAATGCAGGCCGGGCTCACACCAAAACACACTGAAATACGCTGTGAGGTGCCAAAATCCAGGCTGAGCTCATTGAAAACACCGAAATGCTTTGTAAAATGCCAAAATCCAGGCTGAGCTCACATCAAAACACACCGAAATGCTTTCGTAAAGTGCCAAAATTCCTACCGGGCTCACATCGCCCCCTGCCTACCTCGGTCAGGAGCTGCCGCTGAGTTTCACTCGGTCCAAAGTCAGGTTCCCTGGGCAGCAGAGGGCGGGAGGCAGGAACGCAGAGGTTGGGAAGACGGAGAGGGGGCTGGGGTCGGGCTCGGGGGCCGGCTCCGGGGCCAGGCTGCCGGGGCTGGAGATGTACTCGGCCACGGGCTCCGGGGGCTCCATGGCCTCCAGCAGCAGCCTCTGGTAGAGCTCCGGGAGCTGCTGCTCCTCCGCCGAGCTCTCCGCTGCCCAGTCGCCGTGCCCCCTGCTGCCAGCGCTGCCCACCTCCAGCTTGCCCCCGGCCTTGGGGGGCTCGGGGTGAGCCGGGCTCTCCTCCACCGGGCTCGTTTCGGGCTCCTCGAAGGCGCCGCCGGGCAGGAAGGGGCTGGAGGGAGCGCTCAGCTCCGCCTGCGGGGGGACACGCAGTGAATCCCGGCACGGATCTCCGGGACTCGCTCCCCACAGCCGCTCATCCGGCTGGAAACGGGAGATCTCGGCGTTCCTCTGCACTTTAATTCGCCCAGCACATCCTCCAGCGGAGGTTATCCACTGCCAGCGATTGCTGGATTTGCTGCTTCGGGAGCTTACTAGCTCGCACGGCTCCAATTGCTTTTTTAATGAAGGTTGTGGGATTAGAAGGAAAACCCCTCTAATTTACCTTGGCAGCCGCTAAGCTCTTGGCCCARGTGGCGTTGGCAGGGTCGGGAATGGCTTTGCTCTGCCACTGCGGCAGGAGGAGGGACAGGAGCCACTGCAACCTGCAGGGGGGATAAATGCAATTAAAAACGTGAATGGTGAGACCCGCAGCACCCTTGTGCTCCTTGGGTGTGGAATTAACCCAGGTGTGATCGTGGATCTGCCCTCACAGGCACCTGCAGAGCTTTTGGCTGGGTGGGGATAATTRCCAGGGATTGCTCCCCTTCAGTTTGGTTTCAAGATCTGGTTAAAAATTCACAATGTCTATGGACTACAGGTGTATTTTAAGTTCAGAGCCTGTTTTTATTATCATTCATGTACTCTGAAACCTTCACTTGGAACAATCCTCGCTGTTCCATGCTCATGAAGGGGCATGACCATCCTGTAGGACGAGGGAACATGATTTTAAACTAAAAGAGGGTTGATTTAGATTAGATAGGAGTGAAGATTTCTAAAATGCACTGGCACAGGGTGCCCAGAGCAGCTGTGGCTGCCCCTGGATCCCTGGCAGTGCCCAAGGCCGGGCTGGAGCAGCCTGGGACAGTGGGAGGTGTCTCTGCCATGGCAGGGGTGGCACTGGGTGGGCTTTAAGATCTCTTTCAACCCAAACCTTTGTGGGATTTAATCCCTCCTTATAACCACCCCGGTTTTATTGGGACGCAGCTGATGGATCCACTCACACTCTCCTTGCTGGAGGCACAGAACAAAGGCAGGCTGAGAGGATGAAGAAGCTGCAGATGAGCACCAGAGTCAGCCAYCCCTCAGCACCTGGAATGCAGAGCAGCCACCATTCAGCTCCATCAAAAAGAGGAAAAAAACCCCAAATCTTTCTGTGCTCCGTGGATAAACCACCCTTCACCACAGAGGAAAGAGCACAGCACTTGGGAGCTTGAAGGCAAAGGAGGAGATTCCACATCTCAAACCCAGCTGAAACTGCAAATCTTCAGCACCAAGAGATCTTCAGAAGGCTTGGAGAGCTCCAGTGACTGCAGAGGAGCAGGGAAAGCATTCCCAGAGAGAAGAAATGTGAGAAGGGATCCAAAGGGCAAGGAGCTCCCTGGCACTGCTTGGAGAACTCCAGTGGACTGCAGAGAGCAGGGAAAGCATCCTAGAGAGTGTGGAAAGGAGGATCCAAGGGCCAGGATTGCGCCTGGCACCACTTGGAGCAGCTCAGTGATTGCAGAGGGAGCAGGGAGAGCATGTCCCAGAGATGGGAGAAGGATCAAAAGGCAATTGAGCACCCTTGGCACTGCTTGGAGAGCTCCAGTGACTGCAAGAGGAGCAGTGAAAAAGCATTCCCAGAGAGTGCGGGGAGAAGGGATCCAAAGGCAATGAGCACCCTGGCAGCTAGCTGGAGAGCCTCCAGTGACTGCAAGAGGAGCAGGCGAAAAGCATTCCCAAGAGTGCGGAAAGGAATCCAAGGCAAGGAGTGCCCTGGCATTGCTTAGAGAGCTCCAGTGATTGCATAGGACAGGAAAAACATTCCCAGAGAGTGGGAAAGGAGATCCAAGGGCAAGGAGTGCCCTGGCACTGCTTGCGCAGGCTCAGTGACCGCAGAGGAGCAGGAAAGCATTCCCAGACAGAGCAGGAAAGGGCGATCCCAGGGCCAGGAGTGCCCCGGCACCGTGTCCTTACTGTCCAGGCAGACGCTGTCGCTGTTGCCCCGGGGCCCCTCCCCGGCCGCGGTCGCCGCTGTCATCCAGAGCTCGTGGTGCTCGCCCGGCTCCAGGTGAGGGAGGTGCAGGGAGRGAGGAGCCCCGGCGGGAACGGCTGGGGGGAAAACAGGGATGGAAATGGAGAGCCTGGCACGGGGTTTACTGCCTGCAGCTGGAACCGGGCTCTGAGTGAYGGCAGGAAGGGGAGGAGGAGGAAAAAGAGGAGGAGGAATAAGGAAAAGAAAAGGAAGAAGAATWAGAGGGAAAAGGATGAGGAAGAAGAAGAGGAGGTGGAAGAAGATTAAGGAAAAAGAAAAGGAAGATGAGTAAGAGAAAAAAAGGAATAGGAAGACAAATAAGAGGAGGAATAGGAAGAAGAAGAAGAAGAAGAAGAAGAGGGGAAAAGAGAAGGAAGAAGAGGAGGAGGAAGAGGAATAAGGAAAAAAAAGGAAGATGAGTAAGAGAAAAAAAGAGGGAGACAAGAGGAAGAATAGGAAGAAGAAGGAAAAAGAAAAGGAAGAATAATAGGAAAAAGGAGGAAGAAGAAGAGGCAGAAGATAATTAAGGAAAAAGAAAAAGGAAGAGGAGTAAGAGAAGAAAAGAAGAGGAAGATGAATAAGAGGAGGAATAGGAAGAAGAAGAGGAGGAGGAATGAGGAAAAAGAAAAGGAAGAAGAATAAGAGGGAAAAAGAAAAGAGGAGGAGGAAGAGGATTAAGGAAAAAGGAAGARGAGTAAGAGGGTAAAAAAGGAAGAGGAAGATGAGTAAGAGGAGAAAGAGGAAGAGAAGGAGGAAGAAGAGGAGGAGGAATAAGGAAAAAGAAAAGGAAGATGAGTAAGGGAAAATAAGAAGAGGAAGAGGAATAAGAGGAGGAATGGGAAGAAGAAAAGGAAGAAAGAAGAATAAGAAGAGGAATAAGAGGAGGAGGAAGAAAAATAAAAGGAGAAGAGAAGATGAGGAAGGTAAGGAAGAAAAAGATAAAGAGGAATAAGAAGAATAGGAGGAGCAGGGAGAAGCAGGAATAAATCTGATCGTTTCAGGCTGAAAGTGACTTAGATTGATCCCCAGGAGACCCTCAGCAATGACAGGGGAGCAGGGGAAGCATTTCCAGCCCCAGGCACCTACCATGGACCTCAGGCTGGCCCTGCCCATCCTTCCTGTGCAGGTAGATGTGGTACCCAGTGATGCAGCCCCTCTGCTGGGGGGCTGGGATCTCCTCCCAGGAAACCAGGACACCGCTGGCCCAGGGGGTTGCGAACATCTGGGGCCCAGCTGWTGGGGCTGCAAGGCACAGGACTGGTGTTAGAGCTGAGCTTAAAACACCTTACAAACACCTGGACAACATTCCTGGGGTTTACCTTGAGCTGTGGAGTTTCCCCTGACTGATGCTGCCTGCCCAGCTCTGTCCTGATAAAGTGCAGACACGTGGATCTGATAGCAGACGTTATCTCTGATGTGCTCTGGGGGGAGAAATCACAGCTGCAGAGCTGCTTCTTCAYGGATTTGCAGTCAGGGCAGAAATATTGCAGCAGCTGCTTAAATCTGAGATYAATCTTGTGATTATTGAGAGATCTTTCATAAAGAAGGGAAAGAAATTTTCTCTGATCTTCTGAGCCTGGCAGAGCCTTACTGGGCTTTAAACTGAAAATTAATGGTTTCCCACTGCCAGAGGAAAAGGGATGGGTTGGGAGTATTGGAATTAGGAATTGTTCCCTGGGGAGGGTGGCAGGCCTTGGCACAGGGTGGCCCAGAGCAGCTGTGGCTGCCCCTGGATCCCTGGAAGTGATTTTAATAAAAATTATAGAAATATATAGCAAATATATAGAATATATAGAAATATATAGACTATATAGAAATATATATTTTATATATAAAATATATTTTTATATATAAATATATTTATATATATAGAAATATATAGAAATATAAAATATATAGAAATATAATAGAATATTAGACTCCCAGACTGGTTTGGCTTTGGGGGGACCTCAAACCCCATCCGTGCCACCCCTGCCATGGTAGGGGATATCCTCCACCATCCCTGGCTGTTCCAGCTTGGCCTTGGAGCCCAAATTCCCACCTGACTTTGTTGCCAAGAATATTTTCCAACCAAGCTGGTGCTGTGCTCCAGCCGGGGTGGCATTACTGCGATCACAGTGCACAGGTGGCATTACTGCTATCACAGTGGCATTACCTGCTATCACAGTGGACATTCACCTTGCTGTCCAACAGTGGCAACAGGTGACATTATCTGGCTGTCACAGTGGCCATTACCTGCTGGCACAGTGGACAGGTGACATTATCTGCTATCACAGTGGCATTACCTGCTGTCACAGTGGACATGGTGACATTTATCTGCTGTCACAGTGGCATTTACATGGCTGTCACAGGGACAGGTGGCATGACCTGCTATCAGACGTGGACTTACCTGCTGTCACAGTGCATTACCTGCTATCACAGTGGACAGGTGGGACGGGGCAGGCTTGATCCCCAAGCTGATGCTGGGGCTGCAGGCGTGGCTCCCTCCGGGGCTCTGCCCACTCCACCAGGTACCCCCCGACGGGCAGGGCGGCTGCAGCAGGGGGGCTCCAGCTCACCAGGATGCTGCTGTTCCCCAGGCCCACGGCACAGACCCGCTGGGGAGGGGGCAGCTCTGGCAGGGGACAACAAAACCCGCCGTCAGCACAAGGTTCTGGCAGCCTCAGTCAAACCAGGGATGCGGGGTTTGCTGGGTCTCATCCACTTTGGCACCGTGGGAAGGATAAAATGAATTARAGTGAAAGAGAAGGTGCTGGTGGCAGGGTGAGGGTTTGCTGGCAGGAGCAGTAACATTCCTGCCTTTCTCATGGATGGGGCACCCACAGCTCGGCCTGGCTGTGCCATCCCAYGCCCTGGCAGGGCACACCCCAACACCCTGCCCCGATGGAAGCACTGGGGTGTGGAGCTGCTGCGGTGATTCCAGAGGAGGAACGGGGCCATCCCGAGGGCTGGAGCCCCTCTGGCTGGGAGAGCAGGGGCTGCTCACCTGCAGGAACTGCAGGGAAAAGGGATCTGCACATCCCTGAGGTGCACTGAGGTGAGCACAAGGCGGAGGCACCACAATTTCAGCAGGGGTGTGGCCCGGCAGGGGTGTGGCACAGGGGGTGTGGCCTGGTAGGGTGTGGCCCAGCAGGGGTGTGGCCCAGCAGGGGTGTGGCCCAGCAGGGGTGTGGCCCGGCAGGGATGTGGCACAGCGGGGGTGTGGCACGGCAGGGGTGTGGCACAGCAGGGGTGTGGCCCGGCAGGGATGTGGCCCAGCAGGGGTGTGGCACAGCAGGGGTGTGGCCCAGCAGGGGTGTGGCCCGGCAGGGGTGTGGCCCAGCAGGGGTGTGGCCCAGCAGGGGTGTGGCCCAGCAGGGGTGTGGCCCAGCAGGGGTGTGGCCCAGCGGGGTGTGGCACAGCAGGGGTGTGGCCCGGCAGGGTGTGGCCCAGCAGGGGTGTGGCCCAGCAGAGCAGTACTCCCGGCCATCCCCAGCTGCAGGAGCCTTACCTGGGCTGCCCAGGTGGGTCAGGACGGTGGCAGGGGCGGAGCTGCCCCCCGGGCTGTGCGCGGTCACCGTCACCCTGTGCCCCGCCCTGGGCATGACCCTGGAGAAGCTGGTGCGGGTGGTGCGGTGGGATTGTGCCGGGAGCTTCCCCTGCTCCAGGGATTCCAAGGTCACGTTGTAGCACAGGATTCTCCCTCCTGCCTCCCGCCTGCTCAGAGCCTGCGGGCAGAGRGCCTCTGTCACCGGCTGTGAACAAGGTGCTGCCAGCTGGGAGTGCTGGGGATGAGGGATGGAGGGACKGGACACAGGGAATGGCTTTACATGGACACAGGGCAGGGATGGATGGGAGATTGGGAATTAGGAATTGTTCCTGGCACGGTGGGCAGGCCCTGGAATGGAATTCCCAGAGCAGCTGGGGCTGCCCCTGGATCCCTGGCAGTGCCCAAGGCCAGGCTGGGCACTGGGGCTGGGAGCACCTGGGACAGTGGGAGGTGTCCCTGCCATGGCAGGGGATGGAATGGGATGGGCTTTAAGGTCCATCCCAACCCAAACCATTCCAGGATTTATTTGTCCCACCCAATTCCAGTTTTTCTGTGAGAGAACACTGAAACCCTTCCTGTCCTGAGGACACTGAAACCCTTCCTGTCCTGAGGACACTGAAACCCTTCCTGCCCTGAGGCTGAATTCACACTTTTTTTTTTTTTTCCCACTGAAAGCCAGACTCTTCACAAGGAAGGCAAAAAAAGATGACCAGCTGCTCGGCTGGATTTGTCAAAATGAGCAGGTTTTGCTTGGGAGGAAAACCTTAGATTTTGCTTAAAGCCACCATAAAGAATTATTTAAATTGAGCCACTCAGAAGACACCTCTGACAGTCTGTGGAACACCACACCCTGGTTTTAGCTCRCCTCTGGGTGCCTGCAGTTGTACTCTCAGTTTCAGTTTCCTGATGTTTCTGTGACATTAATTCATTTGTTTGGCTGATGTTTGTCATAACGAAACAAAGCACAAACCAAAATGTTTGCAGTGCTTTGGCAGCAGCTCAGGACTGGGGCAGCACAGGAAACCTGCTGAAATTAAATTTTCAACCCTTTGCCTGGGTGTTTGTGTGAGAACAAGAGCACACCCTGGGTAGGAAGTGGTCCTGAGTGTCAGCCTGGCTTGGGAGCTGCAGTGAAACCTCTAAAGGCAGTTCACTACCCCGTTTTATGAATGATGCTGCAGGAAGTCACTCCTGATAAAGAAAGTGCTGCAAGATAAAGGTCTGCAAGCTGAAGCCACAAAGTCTGGGGTCACAGAATTACATGAGAATTTCTGCTTTCACTTGCAGCATGGTGTGTGTGGCGGGGGGGGAACACAGTGAATTTTTTTACCCAACTCTGGTGGGTTTTAAACCAAATTCTGTGTGGAATCTTTCCAGCTCTGCCCAGCAGCCCCAAAAATGCTGTCAGCTGGGGAATGTGGAGAGGGGCTTGGGATAAAGGGATGAGGGACAGGACACAGGGAATGGCTCCCACTGCCAGAGGGCAGGGCTGGATGGGAGATTGGGAATTGGGAATTGTTCCTGGGAGGATGGGGAGGGGCTGGGCTGGAATTCCCAGATCAGCTGTGGCTGCCCCTGGATCCCTGGCAGTGCCCAAGGCCAGGCTGGATGGGTTTGGAGCAGCCTGGGACAGTGGGAGGTGTCCCTGCCATGGAACAGGATGACATTCGGGACCCCTCCCAATCCAAATAATTCTGGCATTCCATGAAATTGCAGGCAGAAAAATGCTGATGAGTAAGAGGAGGAATAGGGAGGGGACCCTTGGTCTGTGTCCCTGTCCCTGGGAACTGGTGAAACCTTTGTGCTCCTTCCCTGCCATCCTAAAAATCATCCTTTCTCCTTTCACCTGGCTCTGGTTTC
>NDFG01000037.1:807640-825685 GCA_002167245.1 Sporophila hypoxantha
TGCAGCTGGTGGCTGAGGAATCATCAAATTCCACCGAAAACTCGGGAGGGAGTGGCTTCACTGGCACCCAAACAGAGGAACAAACAGAGGAACAACCAGAGGAACAAACAGAGAAACAAACAGAGAAACAACCAGAGGAACAAACACAGAGAGGCAGCACGGCCCTGAAGGGGGTTAGGTGGAAAATAGGATTGTTGCTTTAGGCTGGATGGGTGGTTTTTCCAACAGGTTTAATGTTTTTTTTTTTTTTTCTAAAAGGTCCTGAATATTTTCAGGTCTCCCTCCAGGTCTGGGGCTGACTGAGAGGGGGGCAGTGGTGCCTCACCTATGTCCATCAGCGTGAAGGTGAATGGCTGGGAAGAGGCATTTCCTAATGGATTGGAGGCAGAAACCACCACGGTGTAATTGGAGCCAAAATTCAGCTTGCTCAGAGCCCCAGAGCCAAACAACACCTGACTGGGAGCTTCTTCTGGAAAGGAAAAGGTGTTGGTCCCYTTGGAGAGCCTGGAGCAGGAGCAAAGGATTGGTTGGATTTCTGTGGAGCAGGAAAGGTGAGCCCTGGGGTGTGGGGTGTCCTGGCTTAGGGATTCACCCCAGGACATGGGGACAGGGTGAGCCCTGGGGTGTGGGGTGTCCTGATTTTGGGAGTCACCCCAGGATATGGGGACAGAGTCACCCCAGGACATGGGGACAGGGTGAGCCCTGGGCTGTGGGGACAGGGTGAGCCCTGGGCTGTGGGGACAGGGCTCCCTTTCCAAAGGGATGCATTGGCACAGCCTCTTCACTGAGCCCCGAGGGGGCTGCAGGGCATGATGAGGAAGCTGCTGCAGGGGATAATTAGGCGTTAATTGTATTTGCAGCCCAGCACTCACTCTAMCCCATAGGCAGTGGGGAGGTAGGTGAGCCTGCCCTTGTGCCAGGTGCAGGTGGGACGTCCCTGTGTCCCCTTCTGGATACAGGACACGTTCCTGGGCTCGTCTGGAGGGTCTGAAACAGAAATTCCTGTCAGTCCTGACATCCATGACCTTTCAGGGTCCTTCAGGCCAACACCTCCAACCAGAGCAGGCTGCCAGAGCTCCATCCAGGCTGGCTCCAGTGGCTCTGCCCCAGAGATGTGGGTAGGAGACATTGGAGGGGATGCAGGGCAGGGAGGGTGTTGTCTGCTCTGGGCAGGCAGATTTGTTGGGCCTCTCTCCCTTCAGGAACAACAGAGCTGCCCAYTTCCAGCCAGGAATATTCCCAGTGGGACTCCCAGCAGCAGCACTGGACAAAGCCACCCCCTGGCAGTGCCTCACAGGCTTCCCTCTCCCACAGGGGGGCTGCCAGAAGTAATTAAGAACTTCAGGCAGTGATTAAGAAGGGATTTTCCTTACTCCCACAGTGGATGTCGATGCCACAGATGAGTGTTGTCCTGCCCCCACAGAGGCACTTGCAGGTGAAGTAGTGCCTGCCGTGGGCAGTGACCAGGAAGGTTTTGCTCACTGAGCCCCCCCAGGCTCGGGTTTGCTCGGAGCTGTTGAGGAAAATCGCTGCCCAGCACAAGCCCCGTGCCCGTGGGGCTGCCAGCTGGCACGCCAGGGTGACGTTGGTGCCCCCAGGGATGGCACAGCAGGGGCTGGCTGTCACGGTCCCCTTGGCACAGACCTCTGTGGCGCCACGGGCGGCTCTGCTGGCACTCACCGCSCCCCTCCTGCAGGGTCCTGCAAGGSAAGAGCAAAACAGCCTCAGCAGAGCCCCTCCCCTGGCTGCAGGACGGGCTGGGCTCCAGCAGGAGCCTCCCCAGACCTTTGGGGGAGAAATTCCAGGCTCTGCACAGGAACTGCTGGGATCTGTCTGGATCAGCAGCCAGGGGTTGCTCCCAGACCCCAAAATCCCAGGTAAAAAATGCCAGAACCCTGCTTTTGTTGGGATTGGAAAAGTGCCTGGGTCAGCAGAGCTGGGGCAGGAGGTGCAGGAAGGCCCTGGGGCTGCTGCAGGGCTGGAGCCAGGCTGGGACACCTGGGGGTGCTCCCCTGGAGAGGAGAAGGATCCAGGAGAGCTCAGAGCCCTGGCAGGGCCTGAAGGGGCTCCAGGGGAGCTGCAGAGGGACTGGGGACAAGGCCTGGAGGGACAGGACCCAGGGAATGGCTCCCACTGCCAGAGGGCAGGGCTGGATGGGAAATTGGGAATTGGGAACTGTTCCCTGGCAGGGTGGGCAGGCCCTGGGATGGAACTCCCAAAGCAGCTGTGGCTGCCCCTGGATCCCTGGCAGTGCCCAAGGCCAGGCTGGACACTGGGGCTGGGAGCACCTGGCACAGTGGGAAGTGTCCCTGCCATGGCAGAGGTGGCACTGGCTGGGCTTTGAGGTCCTCCCAACCCAAACCCAAATTCTGGGATTCTGGGATTTTTCCCTGTCTATGAGCTCTGCCTGTCCCGGTGCCTTTTCTCACAAACCCAACAGCTCTACCTGGAACTGAAAGCCAAACAAACTCCCTGCATCAATTATTAACCCAGAAAGGAAAATGTTCACTGGCACTTGGGGTAGAAGCTGGAAAAACCCCACCCTAATTAGGCTGAGAGCCTCATCTGAGAGTTAATTGCTGTGTAGGAAGAAGCTTCTCTTACCTGCTGTGAGGTGCAGCACCAACCAAAGGGTTGAGGGCACGATCCATGGAAATGGCATTTTGGTGCCTGGGGAGAGAGGAATTCCTGTTGCCAGCTCCTAAAAAGTGGGGATATTATGTACACATCCTTGTGGTTTTCTACTTTTTTCCTGCTTTACTCCTTTTACTTTATTGTAAAGTAGAAAGTAGTAAAGTAGAAAAAAAGATTTGTTCGGAAAATCCCAAATGCTCATTTTGTGAGACCTTTCTAYTGAACATTCTCTGGTTTTGTTTGAATCCAGAGGCTGTGGTGTTGAGCCTGGCAGCAGAGCCTCAGCTCAGCCAGGAGCTCCTCGTGTGCTGCCTTCMGTAGGTGATTCGTAAGTGCCAGGATGAGCAATCTCAGCAGCTTCTTCAGGGAAATGCTCTGCCTTCCACTAAGCCTGGGGGCTGTGTCAACAGCCTGCAAACAGCTGCTGCTGACAGCAAAGGGCCCGAAACGTCTGAGAAAATGGGCAAAATTCAGCCTAAAATCCAGCCTAAAAAACAGCCTCAAAATCCAGCCTCAAAATCCAGCCTAAAAATCCAGCCTCAAAATCCAGCCTAAAAATCCAGGCTCAAAATCCAGCCCCAAAATTCAGCCTAAAATCCAGCCTCAAAATCCAGCCTCAAAATCCAGCCTAAAATCCAGCCTCAAAATTCAGCCTAAAATTCAGCCTAAAATCCAGTCTCAAAATGCAGCCTCAAAATCCAGCCTCAAATCCAGGCTCAAAATCCAGCCTTAAATCCAGCCTTAAATCCAGCCTCAAAATCCAGCCTAAAATCCAGGCTCAAAATCCAGCCTCAAAATCCAGCCTAAAATCCAGCCTCAAATCCAGCCTCAAAATTCAGCCTAAAATCCAGCCTCAAAATCCAGCCTAAAATTCAGCCTCAAAATCCAGCCTAAAATCCAGCCTCAAATCCAGCCTCAAAATCCAGCCTCAAAATTCAGCCTCAAAATTCAGCCTCAAATCCAGCCTCAAAATCCAGCCTCAAAATCCAGCCTAAAATCCAGCCTCAAATCCAGCCTCAAAATCCAGCCTCAAAATTCAGCCTCAAATCCAGCCTCAAAATCCAGCCTCAAAATCCAGCCTAAAATCCAGCCTCAAATCCAGCCTAAAATCCAGCCTCAAAATCCAGCCCCAAAATCCAGCCTCAAAATCCAGCCTCAAAATCCAGCCTCAAAATCCAGCCTTAAATCCAGCCTTAAATCCAGCCCTGCTCCAAAGCCTTTGGTCAGAGGATGTGAGCTGTGATGGGAGTAAAGGATGAGAAACTGCTGAGGAGCAGCTCCAGATCAGAGCTGAGAAAAAGAGAAATAATTGGAAAATTCAGGGGAATTAATAGGGGGAAATTAATGGGAAATAAAGGGGAATTAATGGGGGAAATAAATGGGAAATAAAGGGGAATTAATAGGGGGAAATGAATGGGAAATTCAGGGGAATTAATAGGGGGAAATTAATGGGAAATAAAGGGGAATTAATAGGGGGAAATAAATGGGAAATAAAGGGGAATTAATAGGGGGAAATAAATGGGAAATTCAGGGGAATTAATAGGGGGAAATAAATGGGAAATAAAGGGGAATTAATAGGGGGAAATGAATGGGAAATTCAGGGGAATTAATAGGGGGAAATGAATGGGAAATTCAGGGGAATTAATGGGGGAAATAAATGAGAAATTAATAGGGGAAAATTAATGGGAAATTCAGGGGAATTAATGGGAAATTAAGAGGAATTAATAGGGGGAAATTAATGGGAACCCCCCTCCCAGGTGACAGAGCAGGGAGGGAAATCAGCCCTGCTGGTTGGAGGTACTGAAATACCCCGGTGTGTCTGTGGGTACCAGCTGGCCTGTTGGTGCTCTTACCCCCAAAATCTCCTCTGAGAGCCCCAGGCCGCCTCCCTGGCACGCGTGATGTGCCCCAGGGACCTCTGCTGTCCTGCAGCTCTGCAGTGAAAGCAGCTGTGAAGCACCACAGCTCAGAGCTGGCTTCTGACCCCACTTGTCGCCTAAAAAAACCTCTGCTGTGCTTTCCAAGAACCGGCAGGACAACAGGACCGGGCAGCAGGGGAAAGAGGACATCTCAGTCGTTTCAGGCAGAAATAACCCAAATTTGCACCCTGAATCTCACACATCCCCAGTTCCTGGCACTGGAGGAGTTCTGGGGAAGCTCTGTGGAGGACAGTGGGCACCCAGGTCACCAAACCTCGGAACTGTCCCCACCCGGGGCTTTCCCAAAGCTGGAGGAGTGGGGATGGAATCAGAGCTCAGGGGATGCCAGGAGGGGCCTTGGCTCTGCCTCTCCTGGGGCTGCCTCCATCCCAGCTGCAGGGGACATCGGGGAAAGTGAGAATTCCTCGGCGGACGAGCATCGCTGGAAAACGCGGATCCCGGGGCGAGTGGCAGGGACAGGAAAATCCCGGGACAGAAGCGCCCCGGGGCAAAGAAAATCCCGGAGCAAAGAAAGTCCAGTAGGGAACATCCCAGGGCAAGAAAAATCGCGGGGCAAAGAAAATCCCAGGTAAGGAACATCCCAGGGCAAAGAAAATCTCAGGTAGGAAATCCCAGGCAAAGAAGAATCCCAGGTAAGAACACCCCAGGGCAAGGAAAATCCCAGGCAAGAGCATCTCACAGCAGAGAAAATCCCGAGTTAGAAGCATCCCAGGGCAGGAGAATCCCAAAACATTGAACATCCAGGACAGCAGCATCCTAAAGCGATGAAAAATCCCAGAGCAGGAGCATCCGCGGGGCAAAGAAAACCTGGGCAAAGAAAATCCCAGCGCAGGAACGTCCTGGACGCAGGAATATCCCGGGGCAGGAGGATCCCAGGGCAATGAAAATCCGGGCAGGAGGATCCCGGGGCAATGAAAATCCTGGGGCAGGAGAATCCGGGCAATGAAAATCCCGGGCAGGAGCATCCGGGGCAATGAAAATTCCAGGGCTTGTCCAGAGGCACATCCCCTCATTTTACCTTCTCTGTAAGATGATTTTTGCTTTCTCTCATTGTTGCAGCATTCCACAACCACTGCCACATTAACAGAGTTTCATATCTTGCTATTGTTGTTCCTTCTCTTTCAGGCCATCAAATGACATATAACCCAGCTTTTTACTGCCTGGTTGTATCAGCTTTTCTTACCTCAGACACCTCAGCACGGGTATGTCAGGGCAGCTCTAGAAATGAGGGGGACACAACACGTGCAGCCTCCAGGAACCCCAAATTCTGCCTTTGAGCACTCCAGCTCCTTTCCTCCCCCACAAAACCCAAGAGACAACATTTGGGCTCCTTTCCCGACCTGCCAATAATCATTCATTAATTTACTGGGGGCTGGGGAGTTCATACCCCACAAAACTCCGAATATCAAAATCTCCTTTTTTACCTCTTGTTTCCCCTCTGCTTTCATCAGTTCCCGTTGACGGTTCCCGTCTCCAGAGCCCTCCGGCTCCGGGGGGTTCCAGCCCGGTCCCGCCGCCGCTCCATGCGCGCCCGGGGCTGGCCGGGCCCGGAGCTCGCCCGGCGGGGCGGGCGGTTCCGCTGCCCCGGCGCGTTCCGCTGCCCCGGCGTTCGCTGCCCGGCGTTCCGCTTGCCCGGGCGCGTTCGGGGAAGATGCCGATGGATGGCTCAGGTGATCGGGGCTCTCTTCTAGTGACAGGCGGGAGGAAATCACCAGTCCACCAGTTGTTTCCTTTTTACTTCTATTTTTTTCTTGTTTCCTTTCCTTCTTCTTTTAAAAAGTTTTGCTTTTTGTTTGGCTAGATTTTCTTTTCTTTCCTTTATATATTTTTTTCCACTTTTCTTTTTTCTTTCCCTTTCTCTTTTGTTCTTTCATATTTTTTTCTTTGCCTTTGTCTTGTTTCCTTCTTATTCTTCCTTTTTCTATGACTTTTTCTTCTTCTTTTCTCCTTTTTCATTGTTTCTTTTCTCTTTCCTGTTTTACCCTTTTTCCTTTTTTCCCTTCTTTTTTTCCTTTTTCCTTTTCCCTTTTTAAATATTTTAAAATCTTTTTTTATATCTTATCTTTTTATCTTTATCTTTTTATTTTTATCTTTTTATCTTTATCTTTTTATCTTTATATTTTTATCCTTATCTTTTTTATTTATCTTTTTATTATCTTTTATCTTTGTCATCCTTTTTTAGATTTTTCACTTTCTTTTTATCTTTTTTCATCTTTTCCCTTTCTTATATTTTTTCATCTTTTTCCCTATCTTTTTTATCTTTTTCATCTTTTTAATTTTTTATCTTTTTTTTTCATCTTGTCTATCTTTTATCTATCATTTTATCTTTTTTATCTATCTTTTTTTATCTTTTTTTTCTATTTATCTCTTTTATCTTTTTTTCTATCTTTATCTTTTTTTCTATTTTCCCTTTCTTTTCCTCATTTTCCTTTCCTGCTCTCCTCTTTCCACAACTTTAAGCCCCAAACTCTGCTTTTCCCTACGATTCCTCCTTCGTTGACTCCCGCTGACCACAGAACCCAGAAAACAGGGAGGAAGCGGTGGCAGGGACAAAGACACAGCTTGCTCTGGGAATCCATCCCAGTCGCCCCCCTCCCATGGAACATTCCCAATTCCCAATCTCACCAGCCCTGCCTCTGCAGTGGAGCATTCACCTGTTCCTGTCCCTGCAGGACTTGTCCCCAGTCCTCTGCAGCCTCCTGGAGCCCCTTCCAGGCCCTGCAGGGCTCTGAGCTCTCCTGATCCTTCCTCCCAGGGGAGCACCCCAGCTCTCCCAGCTGGCTCCAGAGGGGCTCCAGCCCTGCAAGCAGCTCCGTCACCTCTCCTCCGGTGTCCATCTGTCCTTCCTTGGGCGGGCGAGTTGCCGCAGCTGCAGCAGCAGGAGGAGCCGTCCCTCCTGCAGTGGCTGCTCCCGGGGTCCCCTCAGCGGTGGCTCGGTGTTTGCCATCTCCTCGTGCCTCTGCTGTCCCCAGCAGGATGGAATGAGTCACCCAGCCTGGAAAATCCCGTTGTTGTTGCCTCCCCGAGCTGCAGCCGGCGGAGGGGGCCCACGGGAGGTTTGCTCTGGGAGATGGGATGGTGCACCACACACATCCACAGCTGTATTATCCCCAGGGCTCAGCCCGAGGGCTTTGCTCTGTGCTTGGGCAGGATTCTCTCCTCTCTGCTGAGGAAAGGCTTGGCTGGTTGGGGAGCAGCAATCACAGAGTCAGCCCTGTTAATTCATTCCCTTGTAATTCATGTGTATTCACTTGTGTGCAGCTCTTCTCCCTCCATCCAGCCCTGCTCCCTTATACATCCCATTTCTGCTCCTCCATCCCCCCCCCATCCCAGCCCTCTAGCGTGCCTGCTACATCCCTCTCCATCCATGCTCCGTCCATCCATCCCTGCTCTCTCCATCCCATCCCTGCTCCTCATCCATCCCTGCTCCTCTTCATCTCCTCTCATCATTCCACCTGGCTCCTCCATCCATCCCTCTCCTCATCCAGCCTTTCTCTCCCATCCTGCTCTCATCCCATCCCTCCTCATCCCATATCCCTGCTCCACATCCCAGCCCTGCTCCAGGGCTCCTCCCAGTGCCATTCCCATGGGATTGTGCCCTGGAGGTGGCACTGGGGGTTGGCACTGGTGGGGAGCCTGGTGAGACCCAGCCACAGCCTCCCCTCTCACATGCCCTGCTCTCAGTCACCAGCCTGGTTTCAGCCTGAGCTCAGCCCTGGGCAGGACTGCTCACCCTCCTCCCCAAACCCCACAAAGGCTCAGGGATGGGGGAGSCTCCCCCAAATCCCATCATTTTTAAGGATAATCCCCAGTTTTGCTGCGAGGCCACCCCAGCTGCTGCTGGCTTTGCCCAGGCAGGTTTTCAGCAGGGTTCTGCTGAGCCAGGCACTTCTCTGCAGCTTTGCAGAGCCTTGGTCACAATCTGGGCTTTGATCTGCACTCTGTGTGCTCAGAAATCCCCCAGGGCCTGGGTGTTACTGAGCTCTGTGAAACCTCCCTGCCTGGAATCCAATTTTAGCCCCTGCAGTGCCTTTATCTGCCACCCCATCTCTCCACAATTCACTGGCAGCCAAACCCTGGCAGGGTGGGCAGGTGCAGACACAGAGTGAAGGCAGCAGCACGAGGTTGCTCAGAGCAGGCTTCTGGCATCCCCTGCTGCTCTTCCCAAGGGCTTTGAGGAGCTTTTGGCCTTTGGTCCTGAGGCTTTGCCAGCTGCAGTAACCCAGACTCTGTAGATAAGGAGCAAAAGAAAGTCACACCATCAGTTGGTGACTAAGCTGAGCCTAAACCCAGCTCTCTGTGCTGCCAACCTCAAACCACAATGAATTCCACGTCCTCCAGCATGGCAGTGGCACAAAGGGCTTAAATCTGCAGCTCAGATGCACATTTAATACACCATTTATTATATGTTAAATTTATTTATTGCTTCTTCAGRCTCGTTTCAGGTTCAATAATTTCCAGGCTGACTTTTTGGGGAGGTGAACAAGTCCCACAGGGGAGRCTCTGGCTGATCCCTGGGGGTGCTGGGATCTCCTGGCACCTCAAGCTCCCCCTGGTAGACACAGACACCAGAGATAAAAAATTGAATTTTTGCTCAGAGCAAGGGGCTRYTCCAGAGGCACATCCACTCTCATTTTAGCTTCTCTGTAAGATGATTTTATCTTTTTTATCTTTTTAATATTTTAATCTAAAAAACTCATCTGGAGTTCAGAGCAGGAGTGGGTGGGTGTCTCTCTCTGCTCTCCAACCCCCCTGAGCTGCCTGCACCCAATTTCTTGTTCCTTTGAACTTGTTCCCTCCTTCCCTTTATATAAAAAAGACCTTTTTTTTTTTTTTAGAACTTTGGTGGTGATGAGACAGCACCATGGTGCATCTCTGTGGGTCCTGAAAATCATGGAATTCATTCCTGAGCTGATAAACAAGAGGGAATCTCTGCCACTGGATCCGACTGCCAAGGGTAAAACCGAGCTTAAAATAGGGGCTAGAAAATCCTGATACCAAAAATGAGGAGGTTTGTGATATTTGTGGGAAGGAGGGAAGCTGGAGAAGTTAAAATAAATCAGCTGGGAGTGACTCTGTGATGGGATTCATGGGATGCCCCATCCCTGGAGGTGTTCCAGGCCAGSTTGGATGGGGRTTGGAGCAGCCTGGGATGGTGTTTGGGATCWCAGAATCCCAGAATGGTTTGGGGATCCTTAAATCCCAGCCAGTGCCACCCCTGCCATGGCAGGGACACCTTCCCCTGTCCCAGGCTGCTCCAGCCTGGCRTTGGGCACTGCCAGGGATCCAGGGGCAGCCAGAGTTCCTCTGGGCACCTGTGAAATGTTTCCTGCAGCAGAAATATTCCCTTTATTAGCAGAAATATTCCCTGTATCTCCCAGGCATCAGGGGGAGGGTGGCACTGGTGGCTCTCTGGTGTCCATCTGTGCTGGGAGCTGGGAATTCTGCATCCCTGCCCTGCTCCTGGGAGAGCAGGAGCTGTGCTGCTGTGCCCACGGGGGTTGGCAGCATTCCTGGGGCTGGGCATGCACCCAGCAGCTCCTGGAGGGCAGGACCAGCCCTGTGTGCTGGCTGGGGAGCATTTCCCCCCGAGTTTGGCAGCTCAGCTGAAAGAGCAGCACAAGTCTCAGGATGTGGACTCTGCAAAAAKCCTTCCCCACCTCACACTTGGGCTGCTCAGAGTCCTGTGGTGTTCTTGTACAACTTCCTTCCTGCACAGGCAGCACTCTCTAATTCGATTTTGGGCTCCCTGCCATGCCACACTCCRGTTTCTGTGCTGGTTTGCTGCTTCTGAGGAGGAATCCTCCCCTCCTTGCCAGGTCACTGCTCCTCTGGACACAGTGACAGATTCCTGGGGCAGGAAGGAACCAGCACAGCACACACGAGGTGGTCTGGGAGGTTTGAGGGCAAGCAACAAAACTAATCCATTTGTGCAGCAGCTGATGGAGAAATGCTCACAGGGCCTAGGAAAAACAATAGGAAAAAAATTGGGAATATTTTGTAAGTCCCAGAACACCTGGAGACYGTTTCAGGGCTGCTGAAGGAAGGAGGCTGCTGTGTTTTACCAAAGATCCAAATCCTTGCTCATGTGCAGGATAAATCCCATTTTCCTGTGCCCCACTGCCCTTCCCAGAGCCAGGCTGAGGGGTGACAAGGTGCTGTGAGATGACAAATCCCTCACCCAAAGGGAAGGGCTTGGCCAGTGACCAGRTCAGAAGGGTTTAAAATCAGCCTGGCAGGAGGTGGAGGTGTGTTCTTACCTGAGTGGGRTTTTATTGGGAATGGGAGGAAAATGAAATATAGAAAATATTCCATGTTCTTGGTACCAGTGTGACACATAAATCCTCKTCGGTGTGGTGTCTGTTCATCAGGAGTAATCCCAAAATATTTTCCACATCTCTGCCAGGATGTCTGGGGGATTTTTTAATCCATTATAGCTGCAATTAGCTCCAGGAATGAAGTGCTCCAAACAAACATTTGGGAATGAAGTGCTCCAAACATTTGGGAAGAAAATGCTCCAAACCTTTGTGAAGGAAGTGTTCCAAACCTTTGGGAATGAAGTGCTCCAGACATTTGGGAGTGAAGTGCTCCAAACATTTGAAAATGAAGTGCTCCAAACTCTTGGGAATGAAGTGCTCCAGACATTTGGGAAGGAAGTGCTCCAAACTCTTGGGAATGAAATGCCCCAAACCTTTGGTAATGAAGTGCTCCAAACAACTGGGAAGAACATGCTCCAAACATWTGAGAATGAAATGCTCCAAATATCTGGGAATGAAATGCTCCAAACCCTTAACAAGAGGCTGATGCTGAATAGGAATTGAAGATATTTCACCCTGCAGGAATCTCCTGCTTGGCATCCCAGGAGTCCAAGCTTTYTGGMTTTTTTTGCTTCTGCCAGTGTGAGGTAAGGTTAAAACTGAGATTTGCTGGCCCAAGATCCCCAGGCAGCCCCAAGAACCTGCAGTGGGGTAAGAGGGCAGAATTCCAGCGGGGAGCTTTGCRCTGGCTCTGCCATTGGCAATCCCGGTGCTGGCACCGCCTGGGTCCCTGCTCCAGGGTTTATCCCCAGTCCCAGCTGCRCTCAGAGCAGCCCTGCCATGCTCTGGGGGAGGCAGGGTCCCCGTTGGTGGCTCTCAGGCAGGACAGCAGCTCCTCGGGCACCAYCATCTGCTCGGGGCCGGGCTCCCAGCGCCGCTCCGGGACGGCTCCGTGCCCGTGCCCAGGGAACTCCAGGCTGCTGTTGAGCACCAGGTTGATCTTGTCCAGCAGGCACAGCTGGGGGGTCCCTCCCTGCGTGTCCCACAGCTGGGGGGTCCCTGCCTGCGTGTCCCACAGCTGGGGGACAGGGCTGGTGTAGTCCTGGCAGGGCATTGCCAGCTCTGGCTGCGGGACGGCCGCGGGCGGCTGCGCCGGGCAGATGCCAGCAGCCACGTACCCCAGAGCGTTCCCATCAGAGAGCTGGGCTTTGTAGGCACCCAGCTGCCCTGGGGCCGGGCTCCTGAGGGCCCCCATGCTCCTGGGCACCTCCCTGGGCTCGGGGTCCCGGCCCTGGGGCCGCTCCTGCGCCGGCACCTCCTGGATGTGTGAGACCGCGGGGTCCAGGAAGGGCTCCTGGAGGCTGGCACTGGGGAAATCAGCCTTGTCCTGGGAAAACAAGGAGAGCTGTGCCACCTCCATCCCAGCCCTGCTCCTCCATCCCAGCCCTGCTCCTTCATCCATCCCTGCTCCTCCATCCCAGCCCTGCTCCTCCATCCCAGCCCTGCTGCTCCATCCCAGCCCTGCTGCTCCATCCCAGCCCTGCTCCTCCATCCCATCCCAGCCCTGCTCCTCCATCCCATCCCTGCTCCTCCATCCCATCCCATCCCTGCTCCTCCATCCCAGCCCTGCTCCTCCATCCCAGCCCTGCTGCTCCATCCCAGCCCTGCTCCTCCATCCCATCCCATCCCTGCTCCTCCATCCCAGCCCTGCTCCTCCATCCATCCCATCCCTGTTCCTCCATCCCAGCCCTGCTCCTCCATCCCATCCCATCCCTGCTCCTCCATCCCAGCCCTGCTCCTCCATCCCATCCCATCGCTGCTGCTCCATCCCAGCCCTGCTCCTGGCAGGATTTGCTAACAGCACAGCTCTCATTAGAGCTTGGGGCAGCCTGGCCCAGGGCAGGGAATGGGACGAGCTCTGAGATCCCCCCCAGCCTGGGCAGCTGTGCCCATGGAATACAGAGAATGTGGAATTCAGGTTTAAAGCAAATCTCAGCTAATCCAGGCTCCCACACCCCTGGGGAATGATTCCTGAGCAGCTCCCAGTGCCTCAGAGCTGGAACCTCTCCCCATCCCTGCTCCTCACACTGGCTGCCCTCTCCCAGCTCACAGGGAATGGCCTCAAGTCGTGCCAGGGGAGCTTTGGGTTGGACTTTTGGGAAAATTTCTTTGTGGAAAGGGCTGTCCAGCCCTGGAGGGATTTAAAATCCCTGTGGATGTGGCACCTGGGGACACGGGGCAGTGGTGGCCTTAGGCAGTGCTGGGGGATGGTTTGACTCGATGGTCTCAGAGGGATTTTCCAACCTGGACAATTCTGTAAAGCCCAGCTTCAACCTGAGGGGAAGCAAAGCCGGGGGATAACTGTGTCCTCACCTGCAGTGACTTCACCACGGTGCTGTTCTCCATGTGGGGAAAGTCCTCAAACATCCACCTTGGCAACAGGGACACCAGGGTGGCCTTAACCCTTCACAAAAGGCAAAACCAAACCCCAAACGTTACTCCAGAGTGTGAGTCAGATATTCCTCATGCAGGAGGAAACTGTCTGGGTGGGAAGGACATGTGAAGAACACCCAGCCTTGGAAACTCTGGGTTCCCCGTTCTTAAATTTCACCAATTTCATGTTCARTTGACTTTTTTTGTTGGTCTCTGCCTTACTGTACAGCACTGAAAGTCCTTTCATACAACAGCCTGATAAATGTGTGATATTGCCCTCAGGCTGAGGTGCTGTCTCTTATACACATCTAGATGTGTATAAGAGACAGGTACAGCACTGAAAGTCCTTTCATACAACAGCCTGATAAATGTGTGATATTGCCCTCAGGCTGAGGTGAAAGGGACTCTGTAGTTGATGTTAAAACATCCCAGAAGAAATTTCATATTTCTTCTATATACAAAAAAAAAAAAAAAAGAATAAGAAAAAACCCCCAAAAACCCCCCAAAAAACCCCCCAAAACCCCAAACAGCCTCCCCAAAAAAAGGGGTAAAAAATTCTGAATTGAGAATAAGGAAAGAAGACATGGAGGAGAAAGGAATACCTTTTCCTGACTGACTTTTTAAACATCACAACTGCAAAAAGAACGGATAATCCGACCACGCTGAGGCTCAGTCCCAGGAAAATTTGGATGTCATCATCTGCAGGGGGATGGAGAGGGAGGAGGTCATGGCCTCGGTGCTGCACTCCCTCACCACTCACCATTTCCTGCCCCAGCTGCCAGAAATGCTGACGTGAATTCCTCAGCCCGGCCTGGTTTTGCTTTTGGTTTAAGAGCTGAAACAGATCGTGACCTTTACCAGAGGATGTGCAAGCAGAGCATCCCCAAACGGGTGGGAAATGCTGGAACARGTCCCTGGTCCCAGCTGCAGGATGGAATCAGCCTCCTGCATGYGTTAGTTTGATATTTCCTTGGTTTTGGCACCTCCCCCTTGGACTGGGKATTGTGTTTTAGCCTCGTTAGAGAGCAGAACTCAAAGCTTGCATTCTGTGGGTGCTGCTCATCCTTCCCTGCATGTGGGGAAAATCTCCTTTATTGGCTCTTGRTGGAACCCAGGAAATCCCTCTGGCTGCCCTGCAGGGCTCCAGCCCTGCCTGGGGGGCTCAGAGGCCTCAGCACAGAGCCCAAGGCCCCTGTGCCTTTGATTCAGCCCTTGGAAAAAACAATTACCCACCTTTATATGAAGAATTACAAGTCAAAAGAGTTTAAGTAGAATAATGGTTAATTTGTCATGGAGTGAAAAATAGATTTTTGGGGTTTTTAGAGTGGGGGTTCAAAAGGCAAGATGGAGGAATCTGTGTCCTGCCTTTCTCCTTCTTCTTCTTGGCCTCCATCTTCTGACACTGCCAGAGAAGCTTCCCTCAGGTCGTAATGGAAATGAGGGTTTTCCTTCCCAAGACCCTTTATAGCTGCAAGATATCTCCTCCCAAGGCTCTGTGCCCTCCCACTCAGCCAGTAAGGAAGGGGCAGGCTTGGGTCTGCCCAGACTGCTAGTACCCTGGAAAGCGTCTTGAGGTGGTGGTTTTGTTTATCTGCACCAATCTTATCGTTGATTCTGCATGATCAACCTCAACGTCTGCCCCTGAAAAGGACAACGACTCCAGAACAGGTGCCATCTGCGAAGGAGAAACATCGAGGTCTTGGCGCTGCTCTGGGTCTGTGCAGGAGAAAGTAGTACAGACGGATGGATGCGGCGCACGAATACACTGTGAATTAAGAATGTATTTTTATGCTTCTCCTGCTCCGCAGCTCGGTGGGTAAGAAAGCACTAACTGTGGAGCGATGGTTGTACACACTAGACAATTGATTAAATGTGTTTTACCTTTTACCTTGCCGGCCCGGCTCGTGGAGCAAGACACAGATGGTCTGACACACAATACATTGATTACATGTTGTTTTACTCCCTTCGCTGCGCAGCTCGGGTTGAGCAGCAAACACGAAGAGATGGGCTCCTGACACCAGAATACATTGATTAAATGTGTTTTATCCTTTCCTGCCCGGCCTCGGTGGGAGCAAACACCAGCTGGAGATGGTCTGACAACCAGTACATATTGATTAAATGTGTTTATCCTTTTCCTGCCCTCGCTCGGTGGAAGGGTTTGCGCTGTTCCAGCCCCAGGGATTCCAGGGGAGCAGCGTGCAGTTTCCCCCAGCAGTGCAGGCTCACTCACCTGGGCCGGAGCGGGAGCGCTGATCCCGCCGGGTATCACCGCGTACAGCCAGGAGCCGCGGGGAGCCCGCCCTGACCACGCAGAGAGCACAGAGCTGCCCTCAGAATGGCATTTGTCTGCTGGGCTGGGCCAGGGGCTGGTCACGAGCGGTGGCAGCACCTGGGTTGGCCTTTGTGGGTCTGGGTCGTTCCTGGCCCCCCGCTCGTTTTAAATTCATTAAATAATTAATAATTTTTAATTCATTTTCTCCCCACTCCCCATCCCCTCCTTCCTGCGGTCTTCACCACGGACCCAAATTCCCACTGCCTGCCTCAGATCTCCAACTGCTTCCTCTCCTCCTCCTCCCCTAAGGGCTCTTCATGGCCCAGTCCCCCCAAAAAGTGGGCAGGGGTCTAAACTCAACGAAGCTGCCTTGATATCTGATTTGGATTATATTGTAATCCAGATTGATAGTCTGGTTTGGATATTTCTAATGTAATCCAGATTGATAGTCTGATTTGATTTATAATCTAATCCAGATTTGATAGTCTGATTTGGATTTATAATCTAATTTGATTGATAGTCTGGTTTGGATTTATAAATCTAATCCAGATTGATAGTCTGGTTTGGATTTATAATAATCTAAATCCATATTGAATTAGTAACTGATTGGGTTGATAATATTAATAATCGTTTAATTTATGAATTTGATAGATACCTGTTGATTATAATGATTGATAGAATTAGTCCTGTTTGATTATTAATATCCGTGATTACTAATAAGTCCAGACTGAAGGTGGTTTGAGATGTTATAAATCTAATCCAAATATGATAGTGTGGTTTGATTTTAATATGATTGACATTTTGATTTTGATAATCTATCGATTGATAGTTGATTTGACGATTAAAATCTAATCCAGATTGATAGTCTGATTTTGGATTTATATCTATCCTTGATTGATACTGGTTTGGATTTGATATAGTCTAATTTTGATTTATGTCATAAGTCGTTAAGATTGTTCGATAGTACTGTTGGATTAAGTCAATCCAATGAATTGTATAAGTCTGGATTTGGATTTATAAGTATATATTAGAATATTATAGATGATTCTTATTTATTTATCATTATCGTTATTAAGTAGTCCAATGCATTTATAATCCTTATCTGGATTTCGAGAATAGTGCTTTAGGCACTTATAATTAATGCCGATTGAAGTCTATATTATATTGTTCGATTTAGGATTTGATATAAAGTCTATTCAGATTGAGTAGGTCATGATCTGATTTATGATTTGATAATTATTACAGTTACTTAATTATAGATAGCATGTACATATCATGATTCAATTAGGATTTGGTACATCTCTTGATACGTCTGTTGAGCTCAGTGAGGACGCTGCTCCCCTGGCAGAAGGGGGTTCCTGGGCTCCTAACCTGGGATGTAGGCGTGTGTTTTGGTCTTTGGGATTTCTCTCGCCAGCTGTACTGCTCCTGCGTGGCCGTGCTGGGGGCTGGACAGCCACTCCAGGATGAACCAGAGCAGGGGGCTCTGGCGGGCTGGGGGCGCTGCCACTGCACCAGGACCCTGCTCTGCTGCTCCTGCTGCACCTCACAGGGCCCCGGTGGCCGGGAACTCTGCGGAGAAACAGGGCAAGGGCTGTCAGCCCAACCTCAATCCTCGGGCACTGGGAAGGGTCAGCCAGCCCAGGACAAATGTGGCTTCCCGGAAGGGTTTGAAAACTGAAGGGTGTAGCAGGGAATTATAGAATTAAGGTGGGTTTGTATATAAACTCTCTCTCCTATATATATATATATATAAATCTGTCTTTATGTATTGATCTGTATTCATAGAATTATTCAGGTTGGAAAAGACCTTAAAGATCAAGGCACCTCTGCCCATGTCCCCGAGTGCCACATCCATGTGGCTTTTGAATTCCTCCGGGGATAGGGATCCACCCCTGCTCCTGGGAGCTGTGCCAGGGCTGGGGAACCTTTCCAGGAGGAATTTTCCCAAATCTCACCCCTGGGCTGTTCCCATCTGCTCTCGTCCCTGTCCCTGGAGCCAGAGCCCGACCCCCCGACGCGTCCTCTCCTGGCAGGAGCTGTGGCAGAGCCACAGGGCCCTGAGCCTCCTTTGCTCCACGGTGAGCCCCTTCCAGCTCCTCAGTGATTCTCGCAGGCCCTCTTCCCAGTCCCTCAGGATTTCTCCATTCCTTCCCAGCTTCCCTCAGGGATTTCTCCATTCCCTTCCCAGCTCCCTCAGGGATTCTCCATTTCCCTTCCCAGTCTCCTTCAGATTGGGAAAACCTTCCTACTCTACCACCTTCCCCAGCTCCCTCAGGGATTCTCATGCCCCTTCCCCACTCCCCTCAGGGATTCTCGCAGCCCCTCCACCTCAGGGTAAATTGTCCATATCCTCTCATTCCGCTTACCCATGCCCTGGTGACACATCTCTCCAACCCCTCCCTGTCCTTTCATGGTGGGGATCACAGTCCTCTGCCTGCCTCTGGGGCTGGTGGCCGATACTGCAGAGTGGACTGCAACAGACCCCATGGGTGCCTACATGACTCCT
>NDFG01000037.1:831743-850159 GCA_002167245.1 Sporophila hypoxantha
GGAGCCATGGACGGACAGACGGACAGATGGCTAGATGGAGCCATGGACGGACAGACGGACGGATGGATAGATGGAGCCATGGACGGACAGACGGATGGATGGACAGATGGAGCCATGGATGGACAGACGGATGGATGGACAGATGGAGCCATGGACAGACAGACGGACGGATGGACAGATGGAGCCATGGACGGACAGACAGCCGGCCGTACCGAGCTCCGGCAGGCTGAGGTGCCGAGGGGCCGAGCGGGCGGTGCCCAGCGCGTTGCTGGCCTGCACCCACACCCGGTACCGGCTGCCGTTGTGCAGCTCCCTCAGCGGCACAGGTGAGTCTGCAGGGAAGGTCTTTTCTTCCTCATCCTCCTCATCCTCCTCATCCTCTGCCACCACCCTGGAAGCAGAAGGCAGCCCCGTCAGTGCCCATTCCAGCASCACAGCCCTGCTGGCACYGCCACCCCSGCTCCTTGGGTGRCACAGCTCYTGACCAGGGCACGGCCACCCCCYAACCTGGRGTTTGTCACCCCTAWAGCAAGCTGGGAATTCATTCCCTTCCCTGACACTGCTGCTGGGGATTTGTATTTCCACAGGGGGAAGGGAACTCCTTCCTCCCTTTCTGGCTGCARGCTTCAGTTTGATCCCAGACTTATGCAGGGGTTTTGTCCCTTCTCCTCACAAAGCTTCCATGTGATGGGATTTAATGTCCTTAAAATTGAGTCAGGAGACCTGACAGCSTGCCAGGCTGGGGCCATGGGGACCAGCCATGGCATCCTGGGATGGGCGTGACATGCCAGGTGGGGCCATGAGGACCAGCCATGGCATCCTGGGATGGGCGTGACATGCCAGGTGGGGCCATGAGGACCAGCCATGGTGTCCTGGGGTGGGTGTGACATGCCAGGTGTGGACCTTGGTGGCAGGGAGCATCCTGGGGTGGGCCCGTGGCACACCGTGCAGCAGCCAGCACCTCTGCTCCAGGGGTTTGGGCTTTGGGCAGCGTTGGGGTCACCCTCTCTTTACCCCGGAGGGAGCCCCAGCAGCTGGAAGCTGCAGTTTCCCGGGGCAGGGCACGGTGGGATGTGAGCCAGGGCACTGCGGTGGGGCGTGCGGCTCTGGGGCAGGAGGTGACAAAACGTGAGCTGAAGGAAGTGGAACTGGGGCACGGCAGCGCCGCTGACACCAGAGCTGTCACTGGGTCTGTCACCCGGGGCTGTCCCCGGGGCTGCCACCCCCGCGGTCTCACCTGCGCAGGTGGAGGCTGTGCCGGGTGGGCAGGTGCGTGCTCCGGCCCGGCTCCCAGCGGCACCGCAGGCGCTCCGAGCCCTCGGCGATGGRGCAGCTCAGGTTGCCCGGCGGGTCCGGGGGGTCTGCGGGGCGAGCCCGGGTGAGGCGCGGCCCCCCCGGCAGAGCCAGCCCGGCCCTGGGGCCCCGGGGGGACACGGGGCACTCACAGCCCAACTCGGGGGGACACGGGGCACTCACAGCCCAACTCGGGGGGACACGGGGCACTCACAGCCCAACTCGGGGGGACACGGGGCACTCACAGCCCGGCCCCGGGGGGACACGGGGGACACGGGGCACTCACAGCCCGGCCCCGGGGGGACACGGGGCACTCACAGCCCGCCCGGAGCTCGGTGCCGCACACCAGGCGGTGCCTCTGGGCGCAGCGGGAGAAGCAGGTGACGGTGGCCAAGGGCAGCTGGAAGCGYCGCAGCTGGAGCCGCACGGCGCCGCCCGGCAGCGCCAGCGGGGAGCCCTCGGCGCGGCTGTAGTTGAGGAGGATGAGGAGCTGCCCTGGCGAGGGGCAGCCCAGCCAGGACTCGCAGCCGATGGAGATGTCGGAGCCCAGCAGCACCACGGGCCCGGGCTCGATCCAGACGCGCCCCTTGCACTCCAAGTTCGCGGCACCTGCGCCAAAGCGGGTGGGCTGTCCCAGGGCTATCCCAGGGCTGTCCCAGGGCTATCCCGGGGCTATCCCGGGGCTGCAGGACTCAGTAGGGAGCGGATCCCCCCCCGGGACGCCGCAGCACGGCTGGAGCCCGCAGCCAGGGGATTACAGCCCMCCCTGCTCACCATCAGCCCCATGGGATGCAGGTAAACTGAGGCACGAGTGATGCCGGGGAGAAATTGTCCCCCTGAGGGTGGGCGGGGTGCCCAGAGCAGCTGTGGCTGCCCCTGGCAGTGCCCAAAGCCCGGCTGGGCAGGGCTGGGAGCGCTCTGTCCCTGCTCCAGGTCCCTCCCAGCCCGAACCGGGCCAGGCTGGGCTGAGCCCCCCGCCCGCCCCCGCCGCAGCGCCCCGGCCCCGCTGACTCAAACCGGCAGAGCAGAAACGGCCCCGTTCCGCCGGTTTCACCCATTTCGGGGCTGCTCTAACGTTTAAATGAGTGCAGGGAAATAACCTGCGCTCGGAGAGCTCTGATCCCCCAGATTAGCGCGGCGGGGGCGCTGCCCTTCCCTATCAGATGGAGCTCTGCAGCAGCGCCGGCTCTCGGCGCTATCGGCTCCATCTGCCCTTCCTGGAAAGGGCAGGGCTGAGCCCCGCGGCTGCAGAGCCTCGCACGGGTGGCTGCAGGGCCCTGGAATGCGCCTGGGGACCCGGCGAGTAATGGCCTGGGGAACCTGGAAGCCTGGGACGGGATGGCCTGCGGACATGGCCCTGGGACCCGGGAATGGCCTGGAAGCCTGGACCCGGTGCTGGAATGGCTGGCGACCGTGAAGGCCTGGAATGGCCCTGGGGACCCGGGAATGGCTGGGGACCCGGAATGGCTGGAGCCCTGGGGGACCTGGGAAATGGCCCTGAGAATGCACCTGAATGCCCTGCGAATGGTGCCTAGGGGACCTGAGGGAATGGCCCTGGACCGGGATGCCTGGAAATGGGCGCCTGGGGACCTGGAATGGCACCTGGGAATCCTGGACCGGTGGCTGGGGACCGGGATGCTGGACTGGAATGTCCCCGCTCCGAGGAGGAGGAAGGCGGAAAAGGAGAAGGAGCTCAGGGCGCACGGGACCCTCCTGCAACGCTCGCCCTCAAAACCCCACACGCTGGAATGTGTCCCCTTTACCACCGCCCCAAAGCCCGCGGGCCCAGGGCGCTGCTCGAGGGTTGCCATCCGGCGGCCTGTGGCCGTAACTCACCGGGCACAGCTCAGACAGTAGCAGAGGGCAGCACCAAAGCCTGGCCCGTGCCCACGCCAGGGCTTCCTGCGATCGCCTGGGGGCAAAAACCATGGAGAAATCCGCTGAGGATGCCAGGAATCGGGACAGGGAGAGAGGAGCAGCCCTGCCTCGGGGAAGGTGGGACCGGGGCAGGGGGTGCTGCCTGCGGGGCTGGGCACGGCAGGGCTGGGGGAGCTCTGGAATGAGCCCTCCGAAGGTCAGGAACAGCTGGGAAGGGTGGAAGGGCTGGGGATGCTCTGGAATGAGCCCCCCGAGGGTCAGGAACAGCTGGGAACTGCTCAGCCTGGAGAGGAGGGGCTCAACGGCGGCAGATCCTTGGGGATGGATGTCTGGGGGGAGTAAAGGGGAGCGAGGCAAACTCCTCCCGGTGTGGCCCAGGGACAGGGCAGGAGGCAACGGGGTCAGGAAATCAGGAAATTCCAATTTAAAATAAAAATGTTCTTTAAATGTCAGAGTGGCGCTGCTGCCCTGAGGGATTTTGTSCTGCAGTCTCCATCCCTGGGGCTGCTCAGACACGCTTTTATGGCATAGAAACTCCCTGTTTCCATAGCACCTTTCCCACAGGTCCTGCCCAGGCTGAGCCAGGCTCTTCCCAGCAGTGAAGGAACCCCTTGAGACAGCCCCAAAATCCCGGGCCAGGCTTCCCAGCCTTGTGCCTTTCCCCTGCTCCCTTTGCCTCCCTCCACAGCCTCTTTGGYAGAATTCCCACGAGCCAGGAGAAGCAACCCCAGCCCCAGCAGCCTCGTGGGGCTTGGGTGTGGGGCTGGAAGGGCTCTGCAGCACCCAGGGCACAGGCTGGGGAGGAGCAGGGGGATGCAGCTCTCGGGGGGAAATTGCTCCTTTCCATCCCCCTGGAAGCATCCCCTGGAGCTGGGGTGGCTCCAGCACCCCCAGGCCCCTCTGGGGTCACAGAGCAGACCCCAGACCAGCCCTGCCACCCCCACTCTCCTGCCTGGGCTGAGCACCCAGCCGAGCCCACGCTCCCTCATCTCCCTTCCCCATGCAATACCTGCTGTCAGCAATGGCAAGTTTCCCTGGAGGGAGGCCAGAGTCCTCAGTAAAAGCTTCAAAACGCTGTTTTCCAGCCCAAACCAGGCCAGCAGCAGCAGCAGCAGCAGCAGCAGCAGTGAGTGCTCTGGTGCTCCTTGTGCGGGGTGAGGTGACCTGGTTTGGTTTTGGGGCTGATCAAGCATTCATCGTGGCTGAGTCAAACCTCGAGTGCCTCCCTGTTACCTGACCTACAAAGAGAGGCTGTCGCTTCCCAAGGGCCCAGGAGCCTTCTGCAAACCAGGGCAAGTGAAAAAATGCAGCAGGGGTCCTGTGAGAAGAGCTGGGAACTCTAAATYTGCCCAGCTCTGCCTCCTCTGGAATCACCTTTGTGWTTTTATTCCAGTTTAGGGGCGTTTGCAGACTCCAGAGCCAAAGGAACGAGGCCATTTGGAGATGCTGGGCTTTGAGCTGCTCTCTGGTGAAGCCTCCTGGTGCATGAGGGCTGAGGAAATGGGAATTCAGCAGGAAGGGAGAAGCTGCTCCGCGGTGCCAACCCAAAGCCCACGGAGCCTTCCCCAGGGGCTGTGCCAGGAGGGACAAACGCGGGAGCYGCGGGTGAGGAGCAGCACCCGGGGCATTTCGGGGTGAAATGAAGGGGCTGGGGCTGGGCAAAGCAGGGAATGCTTACCTTGGCAGTGCCCAGGCCGTGTGGCACCGCCGGGAGCTGCAGCAGCAGCAGCACACTCCCGGTGTGAGTCAGCCCTTGGGAAAACCCAGCGTCCCTCGAGGGGAAGGGGAAGGGGCTCCTCGGCGTCCCGGCAGGGTTTGTGCTCAGCCTGGTGGAGCTGAGCCCATCCCAGGGGTTGTTCTGGTCTCCTCGGGAGCGCGGCAGAGTCCTGGGTGCTGTCAGGGCAAGAACTCCTCCTGCCGATCCCAGAGGCAATGAGAACTCCTCAAGGAACGGGGGCGTTTTCACCGGCACGGAGTGTCACCCCTCGGCGACACCCTCTGCCACCCCTCTGTGCTCGGGCTGTCCCCAGCTGTGGCAGGCAGCGCAGTCCCAGCGCTGGGGGGTCCCGGGGATGCTCCGGGGATGCTCCGGGGATGCTCCAGGGATGCTCCGGGGATGCTCCGGGGATGCTCCAGGGATGCTGCAGGGCTCCGCAGCCCCGGCTCCCTCCGCCGCTCCCGCAGCCCGGCCCGGCAGAGCCCGGCGCTTCCTTCCCTCGCTCCTGTTCAAGAGTTAAACCTCAAAAACAGTGTTAACCTCATTAGACACGGCAACCACAGGAAACCCCGCACTGCTGCCGCCTCCGCCTCGGGGAGGAAATGTTGGGGAACAGAATTCACCCCCGGGGAAGGCAGAGCCTCCCCTGCCAGCGAGCCCCGGCTGCTCCGGGCTTTGCCTGATCCAGGGGGATTTTTTATGGAAGGGAGAGCTGGCACCTCGCTGGGRGGTGTGGTTATGTAATGTATTTAATGTATATAATGTGTATAATGTATATAACGTGTGCCATGTGCCCGCGTGGCGGCAGGAACGCTGGGTTTGGGTGGTTACACACACCCCGAGCAGGACCAGGGGGGGTTCAGGTTTAGTGGGAATTTCAGCTTTGGGATGTCCTGGGAGTGCTCAATGCCCGGGGCACAGTGTGCACATCTGGAGCCAGCTCGTCTCGTCTGGGGGAGGACGAGCACATCTGGGCCCAGGTGGCACATCTGGAGCGGCACAGTGCGGGGGTGTGTGGCTGTCCCAGGACAGGTGAGAGCTGCAATTCCTGCATTTCCCAGCCCCATCTCCCGCTGCCCTCTGCCTGACGTGTCCTCCTCCCCTCCTGAGCACCGGGCCGCAGCTCAGAGCTCCCCGGGCAGCGGGGCCGGGCTCACAGCCGCCTCTGCCCGCAGACTCCTCCTTCCCCTGCTCGGGAATCTCAGCTGCTGCCGCCTCCCCTGCGGCAGCTCCACCGCCCCCGCTTCCCAACCCGCTCCTGTCAGGGGCTCCCTGGGCTTTGCTCAGGTGCTCCTCAGAGCCTGGTGGAAACTGAGGCAGAGTCAGGCTGGGTTTAGGGAGAAACTCCTCCCTGTGAGGCTGGGGAGGCCCAGAGCAGCTGTGGCTGCRCCTGCATRCCTGTCCKAGGCCAGGCTGGACAGGGCTGGAGCAGCCTGGGGGAGTGCGAGGTGGAACAAGGTGAGGTTTGTGCTCCCCAAACCATTCCGGGAGTGCGTGATCCTCTGTCCAGAGGTGGGAACGGCTTTCAGCATCCTGGTGCCCTGTGGAGGGTCCCTCCCGAGGCTGGCACGGCCCCGCAGCCCCTCCCAGCACAGCCGGGACGGTGCCTTGGGATGGTGCCTTGGGACAGTGCTATGGGATGGTGCCTTGGGATGATGCTTTGGGACAGTGTTTTGGGACGGTGTTTTGGGATCCCAGCCTGGCCCGTGGCCGGGCTCAGCCCCCCCAGCAGCCCCCAGGTTTTGGGGGCGCCGCTCCCGAGCCCCGGCCCCGCTGCCAGGGCTGTGCCGGGCTTTCCCTGCGCCGCCGATGGCATCAGCCCGGCACTGCCACTGCCCTGCCCTGTCACTGTCACTGCCCTGCCCTGTCACTGCCCTGCCACTGTCACTGCCCTGCCCTGTCACTGTCACTGCCCTGCCCTGTCACTGCCACTGTCACTGTCACTGTCACTGCCACTGCCACTGTCACTGTCACCGCTGCTGCCACCACCCCCTGCCCTGCCCGGGCCGTGCCCGCAGCCCCGCGGGTGGCAGGAGATGCAAACACCATTAATGGATGGATGGAACATTTGTTATCCTTGGCGGGCGCGCTCGGGCAGAGCAAGGAAAGGAGGGGAGGGAGGCGGCTCTGCTGCCCAGAGCYGAGCTCTGGTGTCACCCCCAGCGCCGGGGGACACAGATGGGACACAGGAACAGGCTCGAGCCCTTCTCGCCCTGCTGGCAGCTGCGAGGGGACACCCAGATAATTGATCCTAAAGCTGCCGCGGTGGCACCTGAGCCCGGGCTGAGGACACTGTCCCTTCAGGGGCTCTCCTGTCCCCTCGGGGTGGGACYGGGACACGCCAGAGGGACAGGAACGAGCGCTGCTGGCCTCAGCCCCGCTGGCACAGCGCTCCGGGCAGGGTTCGGATCCTCTCCACGCTGGAGCAGTCACCGTTCCCAAGCGCCGGGCTCGGGCTCGCTGCAGGAACAAGGAAGGTGATGCCAATGTCAAAGCTGTGATTTTTGGCCYGGGTAAAAGGGCACCCGAGATATGGGCAGGTTGCTCCCGGACTTTAAAGTCGGTTTGTCCTTCCTGTGAGCCATGCCAGGGAACAGCCCCCGCTCCAGCCGGGAGAAGGAGATTTGGGGCAGGGTTGGCTTTTCCCCGCGGGGGAGAGCGCCGGGGCCAGCCCGGCATGCCAGGGCGAGCAGAGCTCTGCCCCGGGGCCCCGAGCCCCGCTGCCCTGCCGAGCCTGCAGGCCCCGGCTGTGCCCAGGCAGGCCCTGGCAGCGGGAAAACTGGGAATAACCCTTCCCAAAAGGGGCTGTAAACACCGCCCTGGCCACGGGCAGCGAGTGTCCCGCTGCTGCCTTCCCTCCTCGCTTGGGGAGTGARCCCCAAACCAGCCCCYGAGGGGTTTAAAGSCGTGTGGATGCACAGGGGATGGGGGCGGCCTTGGCAGCGCTGGAACGGTTGGGCTGGATGGGCTTTGAGGGCTTTTCCAGCCTAAACGATCCGAGGTTTTCTGGAATTGCTGCTGTTTCCAGGCTGAGCCGATCCCTCAGCCCCGTGCCCGCCTCATTCCCCCACAGCCCCGGAGCAGCTCTCCCGAGGCTGCAGCTCTGTGCCCCCACCGTGTCCTGTCCCCTCGGGGGCTCCGGGAGACCGCGGGGACGGAGCTGTGCCCAGGAGGGATGGGGCTGGCAGGAAGGGATTCCCGCAGTGCCCCCGAGGTGTGCGTGTCACCCCTGTCCCCAGCCCTCAATCTGCTCGCTGCGTCCCGCAGGGCGGAGGCGGTTCTGTGCTCCAAGCCGCCTTGTTTTGGGATTTTTCCACTTGGCAGAGCACAGCCCGGAGGGGAAGATTTAATCTCTGAAAGGGAAGGGCCGGTGCCAAAATCCTGCGTGCGGGGTCGGCCGAGGGCAGCGCGGGGCCCCGGGGCCGCCGTGCCAGGGKCAGCGGTGCCAGCGCGGCTCTGAGCCCCGGCTGAGGGGGCCCTGGCCCCTGCCCGCACGGGGGGCACACGTTTGGTGTCCCCTTGTCCCTGCAGCGTCCCCGGGCWGTGCCACCCCACGCGTGACCTCACCCACCCCCCTTACCCTGCTCACGCCCCCCGCACCAGAGCCGGGGGTTCCCCTCACCGATGCTGCCCACCCCAAAGCCCCGAGCGATGCCCCCCTTGCTGCGCCCCCAAACCAGTCCCTGTCCCACCCCACCAATGCCCCCAAACCAGCCCCGCCCCACCCCACCAATGCCCCCAAACCAGTCCCTGTCCCATGCCCACCCCTCCCCGCAGTGTCCCCAGCCCGTCCCCGTGCCATGTCCTCCCCTGGCGGTGTTCCCTGCCCCTACCCCCCGTTCTGTGCCCCCCATCCCAGCTCCTGTGTGATGTCCCCCATAGATACGCTTTGTGCAATGTCTCTACATCACTGTCCRCATCCCAGCCCCCCTGTGTGATGTGCCCCACCCCACCCCCTGTGCCATGTCCCTTCATCACAGCCCCCTGTGCAATGTCCCCCATCCCCCTGCGTGATGTCCCCATCCCTGTCCCATTCCCTGTACCATGTCCCTATTCCTGTTCCTGTCCCTGTCGCCCGTGCCACGTCCCCATCCCTGTCCCATTCCCTGTACCATATCCCTATTCCTGTCTCCATCCCTGTGCCCTGTGCCATGTCCCCAGCTCTGTCCCTACCCCTGTGCCATGTCCCCTATCTCTGTCTCCATCCCTGTCCCTCCCCGTGCCATGTCCCCCACCCCTATCCCTGTCCCCATGCCCCCATCCCTGTCCCACCCCTGTGCCATGTCCCCATCCCTGTCCCCATCCCTGTCCCTACCCCTGTGCCATGTCCCCAGCTCTGTCCCCCCGTGTGTCATGTCCCCTATCCCCGTCTCCATCCCTGTCCCACCCCTGTGCCATGTCCCCATCCCTGTCCCCATCCCTGTCCCTACCCCTGTGCCATGTCCCCAGCTCTGTCCCCCCGTGTGCCATGTCCCTATCCCTGTCTCCATCCCTGTCCCACCCCGGTGCCATGTCCCCATCCCTGTCCCCATCCCCACCCCTGTACCGTGTCCCCCTCCCTGCCCGGTGTCCCAGGCCCCGCCCCGGTCCCTCCCCGCTCCGCCCCGGTCCCTCCCCGCGGCTGCGCGCTCCCGCCGCTCCCGCCCCGCCCCAGCCATGTCGGTGCCGCGCAGACGCCCCGGGGCCGCGGCCGGGGGGGGGCCCGAGGGGGCGGCCGAGGGGGGAGCCCCCGCCGGAGCCCCCGCGCCCGGCGATGCGGAGCGGGGCATGGCGGCCCCGCCGCTCTGCCTGCGCCTGCTGGCCGCCGCCTTCTACGGCCTCAGCTCCTTCCTCATCGTCGTCGTCAACAAGAGCGTCCTCACGTCCTACGGGTACGGCCGCGCCGCCGGGSCCCCCCRCCCCACATCGGGGCACCCCCCTGGGATCGGGAATTCCCTCCTCCATCGGGACCCCCCCGCCCTGGGATCGGGAATACCCCTGGGATCGGGACCCCCCCGCCCTGGGATCGGGAATACCCCTGGGATCGGGACCCCCCCGCCCTGGGATCGGGAATACCCCTGGGATCGGGGCACCCCCACCCTGGGATCGGGGCACCTCCCCGGGATCAGGATACCCCCCCCGGGATCGGCGTGGGCGCCCCGCGGGATGGGGATCGGGGGATCGGGACCCGCCATTCGCTCCGGTCCCTGCGCTCGGGTCCCCCCCTGTGTCACCCCCCTGCCCCGGCTCCTTCCCAGCCCCTGCCCCCCCCCCCTTTGGGGCTGGCGCCCCCCACCCCGTCCTGTCCGCGCCCCGAGCCCGGCTGTCCCCGTGCGGTGTCCCCATGGGTTTGTGCGGGACCCCCCTGATCCTGCTCTCGTCCCGCAGGTTCCCGTCCTCGCTGTGCGTGGGGCTGGGCCAGGTGAGTGGCAGCCCGCYGTGTCCCCGCACGCCGTGTTTGGGGCTCCGGGGGCCGCGGGTGACCCCTGCTCTCTTGCAGATGGTGGCCACGGTGGCCGTGCTCTGGGCGGGGAAGGCGCTGCGGGTGGTCAAGTTCCCTGAGCTGGACAGACACATCCCCCGGCGGGTGAGAGCCCTCCCCAGCACCCCAATCCCCTCCCCAGCACCCCAATCCCCTCCTCGGGCACCCCAATCCCCTTCCCAAGCAGCCGGCTCCCCTCCCCGGGCTCCTTTCCCAGCCCCGGGGTCCCTGTCCCACCAGGGGCTCTTTGGGATGCCCGTGCCCGTTCRGGGGATCCTGGAGCTCCGGACACGTGTGTGTGTTTCTGTGTGAGTGWGTGTGAAGGTTTCCATGGCGGGTGGGAATAATTCCGTTCTATTTTTATCCCCCGAGGCTGCTCGGGGAGCTCCCGGCTCGCTCCCACAGCCTTTTTTCCCCTCTCCTTTCCAGACATTTCCTCTACCTCTCCTGTACTTCGGGAACCAGATCACAGGACTGTTCAGCACAAAGAAACTGAAGTAGGGATGGGTTTCCCGCCCGCGAGGGTTTCGCCGTTCCTCGGGGCTTTCCGGGGCTGCCAGGGAGCCCTGCGGGGGCTGCGGCTGATGGGGCAGGAGCGCTCGGGGCCCTGCACTTCCCTCCCTCCCTCCCTTCCTTCCCTGCCCACGCCGGGCTGTGCCACGTGCGTGTTCCCAAATGCTCCCCGCGGGCAGGGAGGGACACGGGGCTGGCCCTTAACCGCGGGCTGAGGTCTGGGGGTGTCCCTGGGGTCCCCCATCCCCGCAGGCTCAGATCTAAAGCCGAGGCTGGATCCAGGGGAGCGCAGACTCAGCAGGGCAGGAAAACCCTTCCTGCTGGAATGTCACCCAGCTCAGAAAGAGAGCGTGATGCAGGCTTCTGATAGAGCAGGAGGGCAAAACCAGCTTGAAAAGTGGGTTAAGGACCAAACAAACAGAAAATCAACAGAAAAACAGCTACAAATCAGTCCAGAGAGCAAGTGAACATTCATCCAGGAGGTCTTGGCCCAGCCCAGGAACAGCTCCCAGGGCATGCCGTGCTCCAGAGGGAGCAGGCTGGGCAACAGAGCAGCCAGGGACACCTGGCACACCCCGGGGCAGAGCTGCCAGCCCTGCCTGCCCATCTCCACTGCCACCCCGCCTTGATTAGAAAACCCGTTAATCCTCCCGTTAATAGGCTTAATTAGGCTCCTCCTTCCCGTGCAGGCCGGGGGGTGTTCCAAGGGTTTGTGAGGGAAGGCAGCAATCTCAGCTGTGCAAATCAGGAGCCCCCCGGGCTCGTGCCCAGGAGGGGCGGCTCGGCTCCGGCGCTGCCCCGCCCTGCTCACACCGAGCTCTGCCCCGCAGGTCCAGCTTGCTGCCGGCATCCGGCTCCTTGCTCAGCTGCTCCTCCGTGAAGGTGATGTACGAGTACACCAGGCTCCCGGCAATACGTGCAGGAGATGCAGGGAGCCGTGGGGAAAGCTCCTGGAAACTCAGGGCTCTCAAACACACAGCCCCAGGGAAGGCAGAGCCACGGCACCAGGAGCTGCTCCGCAGGATTCCCAGCTCTCCTCCCAAACCCAGGGGCTTGCTGCATTCCAGATCTGTGCCACCCCAAAGGACAGCAGAGACTCCCACAAACACAGCCCAGAAAGGAGATATTTTCCAATATTATATTTTCCAATAGTAAGAATAATAAGAGAATCCCCAAATAATAGAAGAATAAGTAAAAATAACAATGAGAATAATAAGAAATAATCCCCAAATTCTTGAAATTGAAAATAATCCCCCAAAAATAATAAAGCAAATGGAATAATCCCCATATTCTTCTTTGCTGCCTTAATTCATGCACTCTGCTTGGTACTCAGGGAAAACTCCATTTTCCTGCTAAAATACCCCTGTGGGTTCTCCTGGCTTTGAAAAACCAAGTTTGGGAACTCCACAAAACCGAAGCACAAAGCACAAAACCTAAGCACAAGCACAAAAGAGACCAGTACAAAATACCAATGTTTTTTTTTTTTTTGAGGGGGAAATCCATTAAAATCTGTCAATCTTTCAGTTTCACCCACAGTTTTCATTTACAAGTCATAAATAAACCTCTGCTCTTACCTGATATTTAGACCAATGAAGTTCATCCATGTAAAAATATAATCTCCTCAAAAAACATCCCAATATAGGTTATTAAAATATTCGCAAAAGAACAAGATGGAGGAACAAACAGCCTGAGACACGGGAATTGTATGGAAAAGGGAATTTAGGAAAAGGGAATGCAGGGGGTGGAACACAAGGGGTATAATGCAATTCCCAAGGATAAGTGAGGGGCTTTTCTGGAGCAGGGAATGCCACTCACCTTAATGCAGCCAACTATTGTAGTTGTAAAGACGAGTTGTACTGAGTGCAAAGAACCGTGGAATACATCAAAATAAACCTATGGAGAAGAGCCAACATCAGGGACAGCACCTTGGGAACCAGCTCATCCCCAGCCTGGCCTGGGAAGGGCTCCCTGCCCCTCAGGGAACGAGGGGAGCCTGAGGTGCCTCCAGCCCAAAGCACTCCAGGATTCCAGGATCCATTCCCATCCTTTTTTTTTCCCACTTTTTCAGCTAAACTTGCACTGGAGGAGGGTGGGATATCCCCACCCACCAGAGCTCTCAGGAATGGTCTCCCTAGCAGGACTGAGGATTTGTGATGGTTTTTAGTAACACAGGGCACCACAATTCCCGTTTCTGGGATGGAGGGTGCCTCCCTCCTCCAGCCCAGCAGCCCATCCTTACCCCATCACACAGGACAGCGTGAACTGCACAGCGAGGAAGAAGGGTCTGCCCAGCCCTGGTACTCCACTGCCTGCAGGAACAGCACCTTCAGAGCCTTGGCATGCACACAATTCCAGCAGGCCAAGGAACAACCCCCCAGCACCAGCTGTCACCTCACAGCAGGAAAAACAACCCCATCCCCAGCCTGGAGTGACTGCCCAGGCTGGGGATCCCCCTGGCAGCACCTCCAGCCTCAGCACTCAGCTCATTCCTCTGGAAAAAGGCAGGAAATGAGTGTGACAAGCAGAGGGCTCAGGAGAGGCATCTCCCAGCTGGCTGCTCCCCAGAATTGGATCATTTTGGCTTTCACTCCCTGCAAACCACAACTCTCATCCCAAGGGAGCTGTGACCTGGAGATGCTGCTGAGGGCGGCTTCAGGGCAGCCTGGATTTCAGGGCAGGGCTTTTTCCCTGGGCTTCTGGGGTTTGGGGAGCATCTGGAGGGCTGGATCCAGTGCCACAGAGAGTCCAGAGGGGCCAGCAAGGTCCTGCAGGGACTGGAGCATCCTGAACACTCAGCGGGTCTCAGCCAGGAGCCAGGCTTCTGCTCGAGGTGCCGGGACAGCACATCAGAGCCAGGACAGACACTCAGGGACACACAGGGACACTCAGGGACACTCAGGGACACCAGGACACACAGACGGACAGGGTCCCATGCTCGCCTGGATGTCGCGATCTAGGCAACTGTGCCGGGAGAGGGGAAACCTGCCTCACGTGAACTGGGAGCTCATTGAGACTACAATCCAGGTGGATCCTTCACTGCTCCAGAGGACCAGATTGGAGCTCAGCCACAGGGCAGGAGCTGCTTCCTCACCCCTCCAGCTGGGCGAGGGAATGCCAAGACAGCCAGGGCCAGGGCTCCTGCCAGGCACCTGGAATCCCCTTCCCCAGGAACACCAAACCCCAGCCCTGGGGGCCCTCCTGCATCCCCTTTCCCAGGAATCCTGCACAGAGCAGGAATGTGTTACCTGGGCTGCCTCCAGAGCTACCACAGGAATTCCCAGAGCCAGAGGCACAGGAGAGGCCCCACAGCCCTTCCCAGGGGGTTCCCTGGAGCTGGAGTTTCCTGGCAGCAGCCCGCACACAGCAACACCGCACATCTTTCGTGCAGCCAGAAAGGATTTATTCAGGGGAAAAGCAAATTAAAAAAAGCCATTCTCCTCTCTGGGCTGAACAAGAGGCTGCTCACAGCCACGTTTTCCTGCCCAGGCCCAGCTCCTGCTCCTAAATGAGCACTTTTATCCCAAATCCAGCCCTGGGAGAGGGGGGGCTGAGCCACCTTCACCCTCCTGCATCCCCCTGCTAAGCCCAGCTCATTATCCCCGGGCTTTAAGCTCCTAACGAGGACAAAGCCACCAGGCTGGGGGACAGAGAGGGTGGCAGGGCCCCCCAGGGCCACCCCCAGGGGGTGGCAACACCTCCAGCCTTTGGGGAGAGAATTTGACAGAATTCCCTGCACATGGAGGAGATTTCCAAAAACAGGCAGAAAAAGGAACTTGGTGCTCAGGAGAGCCAGCTGCACATCAGTGAGTGCAACAACAACACACACAAATAATAATAAATAATAATAATAAATAAATAAAATAATAATAATAATAATAATAATAATAATAATAATAATAATAATAATAATTAATTTCATGTATACAGGACCACAGGTAAATAATTAATAATCACAGTAATAATAAGAATAATTTCATGTATATGACCATAGGTAAAATAATTATTAGTAATTATTGTTGCTGATTATTATTAATATATATTATTATTATTTATTTATTAGTATATAATAATACTATCATCTCCAGGATCACAGGCACCACAAGCAAAGCAAACCCACACAGCAGCTCCACAAAACTGCCCCAGGAGAGGAGGACAGGAAAAAAAAAGTTTGAAGAAACTCATTATTATCTAAAATACTCAGTCTCTTTAAATAAGTATATTGTGGGTTTTCTCTGCGTTGTCAAATGCTACGCTTTACACGGAGGAGCCTCTGGCCGCACACGTGGTGTCGTTCTGGCTGAGTGGTGCGGATCTCCGCCTAAATCCTCAAGCCATACCAGCCGTGAGTGAGCAACTGCTGTGGGCTCACATTGTAGCACGGCTCCGGGCGGACTCACTTTCTGCTGGTGGACTTGGGGGCATTCCGCCGGACTCACCCAGCTGGCCTCCACTGACAGTGCCACATGAGCCAAATTTGGGATGGGATTTGGGATGATTCTGGTTCGGCTGTCCTACCTTCTGTGCATCTCCAGTGATAGTAGGCAAGTCGGCCAGGTGGGCAGGATCATGAACAGTGCATTGATGTAGAGGCAGGCCGTAACTTGCCACAGCTCCTGCAAAAGGGAAACACCCGGGCTGGCAGTGGGAAGCAGGAACTCCTGCCCCACACTGCCACGGGCCTGGAGCTCAATCCAGTGGGATTCCTCCAAGACAGAGCAGCTGGAGGCTGGGATTCTCATATCTCGTGAATCCCAGGCTGGTTTGGGCTGGGAGGGACCCTTAAAGCTCATCCAGTCCCAAGGGCAGGGACCTTCCACCATTCCCAGGGATCCAGCCTGGCCTTGGATCCAGGGGCAGCCAACAGCTGCTCATGGGAATTCCATCCCAGCCAGGAATCCCTTCCCAATACCCCAATATCTCAACTCACCTCTTTCACCTACAGCCATTCCCTGTTGTCCTGTCCCTCCAGCGCTCCGTCCCCAGCCCCTCTCCAGCTCTGGACAGATTTTGGGAATGGATGGCTGCAGCCTCCCCGCTCTGCCCTCACAGAAACCAAAATCCCAACACCCCAGAGGAAGCCAGAGCTCATCCCACCTTGGAATCCAGCTCTGTTTCACCGTAGGCACCGTTGTGCCTTGTAAGGCGTCGTTGATGAGGATAAAAATGTATCCCCCAGGTCGAATGCCAAGTCAGCACTGGGAGGGGAAATCGGAGTTAAAGGCGCTGGCTGCGCAGGGACAGCGCCTGGAAGGTTCCTTCCACCTTCTCTGGAGCCAGCAGTGTCAGGAAAATTTCATCATGGGAGGGGGGTGGATTTGGTCAGGAGAACATTCTTTCTACTGGAGAGCACGTCCTGGCAAAGGGGGAACGTCAGTGTGGAATCCTCTGCTCCTGGGACACCCAGGGAACTCCACTGGATATGGAAATGGGAACAGCTCACCTGGCAGCCACAAATGCACCAAAGATCATTGGCAAATACTGTCATCTGAATGCTCAGGAAAAACTTCTTCCTGGAAAACAGAGGCACCAGGACACGGCATCAGCCACTGCTCAGGCCTTGGCAACACACGAGCAGGGAGCAGCTTTTCTTCCTGAGGAAAGCGGGGAAAACCCCAACAACCCAAACCCAAACCAAACCCCCTGCAGAGTCTGTGAGCAAAGACATTTAGTCAATTATCTCTGTGATTCTTTTAGAAGATACAGAACTGGAGCCTGGAGGAGCTGCAGCTCTGCCTGGGCAGGCAGGATGGGCTCAGCCAGGCATGGAGCAAGCTCCAGCCCCTGCCCAGGGCTCTGGCACTCCAGCAGTGGGTCGCCTGCAGGAGCTTGGGCCTGCCACGGGGAGGCCAAAGCAGCGCATCCCTCTCTGCCGGCTCCGCGGGATGGGATGGGTGGATTTGCAGCTCCAACCCGCCCCTTCCCTCCTGCCCCTCCCCGCAGCCAAACCCGGCCCGGCAGTCCCAAACCTGGCCCCAAACCCGGCCCGGCAGCCCCAAACCCGCCCCGGCCCAAACCTGCCCTTTCCTGCCCTCCTCCTGCCCCAAACCCGTCCCGGCCCAAACCTGGCCCGGCAGCCCGAAACTACCTGAACCCAGCTCCAAACCCGGCCCGGCCCAAACCCGGCCCAGCCCAAAACCCAGCCCGGCAGCCCAAACCCGGCCCGGCCCAAACCCGGCCCAAACCGGCCCCCAAACCCGGCCTCTGGCAGCCCCAAACCCGGCCCGGCCAACCCAAAACCCGGCCCGCCACCGCCCAGCCCCAAACCCGGCCCGGCCCAAACCAGCCCGGCCCACACCCGGCCCGGCCCAACCCGGCTGGCAGCCCAACCCGCCCAGGCAGCCCCAAACCCGGCCCGGCAGCCCCCAACCCCGCGCCCTGGCCCCAACCCCAAACCCGGCCCAAACCCGGCCCGGCAGCCCCAAACCCAGCCCGGCCCCAACCCCAAACCCGGCCCAAACCTGGCCTGGCCCCAACCCCAAACCCCGGCCCCAAACCCGGCCCGGCAGCCCAACCCGCTCGGCAGCCCCGAAACCACCTGAACCCAGCCCCAAACCTGGCCCAGCAGCCCCGAACCACCCGAAGCCCGCGTCCGTGCCGGTGCTCAGCACTCACTTGAGCAGGAATCCCTCGGCAAAACATCGTGAACAGATGGAAAAACCTGCGCAGCACCGTGAACATGGGCAGGCTGCGGGGAAGTGGCAGCGCTGAGAGGCTGTGCCCCCCTTCCCTGCACCCCAAACGGGGCAGGGATGTGGAGATGGGAGCAAGGGATATGGGATGGGAGGAGGATATGGCATGGGAGCAGGATGTGGAATGGGAGCAGGGATGGTGGATTGAGCAGCGGTATGGGCTGGGAAGCAGGGATGTGGGATGGGAAGCAGGGATGTGGATGGGAGCAGGGATGTGCGGATCAGGAGTAGGGATATTGGGATTGGAGTAGGGATTGGGTTGAGCAGGGATAGGGATGGGAGCAGGGCTATGGATGGAATGAAGGATATGGATGTGGGAGCAGGGCTATGGGATCAGAAATCAGGATATGGTGATCGGAATCAGGATATGGGATCGGAAGCAGGCATATGTGGAATGGATGCCAGGAGGGTAATCGATCGGATCAGGATAAGGGAATATGGGATGGGAGCAGGGCTATGGGATCAGAGCAGGGATATGAATATGGGATCAGAGCAGGGATAGATATGGGGATCAGAGCAGGGCTATGGGATCGGAAGCACGGCTATGGGATGGAGAAGCAGGGCTATGGGATCAGAGCAGGGCTAATGGATCGGAGCACGGCCATGGGATGGGAGCAGGGATATGGGATCGGAGCAGGGCTATGGGACCAGAATCAGGATATGGGATCAGAGAATCGGATATGGATCAAGAATCAGGATAATGGATCGGAAGCAGGCATATGGGATGGGAGCAGGCGGTATGGGATCAGAATCAGGATATCGGATGGGAGCAGGGGTAAATGGATCAAGGGGGGCCTGCCCCTGCCCTTACGGGGATATTCCCTTATGGGAATGCCAAACCGCTCCCACACCCCCCTAGATCCTG
>NDFG01000037.1:850184-864783 GCA_002167245.1 Sporophila hypoxantha
TGGGGTGCAGGGATGTGGGATGGAGCAGGGATGTGGGATGGGAGCAGGGATGTGGATGGAATAAGTATGGATTGAGCAGGGATATGGGATCAGGATAGGGATATGGGATTGGAGCAGGATGTGGGATGGGAGCAGGGATATGGGATGGAAGCAGGGATATGGATTGGAGCAGGGCTATGGATGGGACACGGCTATGGATGGAGCAGGATATGGAATCGGAGCAGGGCTATGGGACCAGAATCAGGATATGGGATCAGAATCAGGATATGGGATCAGAATCAGGATATGAGATCGGAGTAGGCATATGGAGGAGCAGGGTATGGGATCAGAATCAGAGATATGGATCAAGACAGGATATGGGATGGGGCAGGGGTATGGATCAGGAATTCAGAAGGGGGCACAGCCTCTCAGCGCTGCCCTTCCCCGCAGCCTGCCCATGTTCACGGTGCTGCGCAGGTTTTCCATCCTGTTCACGATGTTTGCCGAGGGATTCCTGCTCAAGTGAGTGCTGGCACCGGCACGGACGCGGGCTCGGGTGGTTCGGGGCTGCCGAGCCGGGTTTGGGGGTGGGTTCAGGTGGTTCGGGGCTGCCGGGCCGGGTTTGGGGCCAGGTTTGGGGTTGGGGCCAGGCCGAGTTTGGGGCTGCCGGGCCGGGTTTGGGCTGGGCCGGGTTTGGGCCAGGCTGGGTTTGGGGCTGCCGGGCCGGGTTTGGGCCGGGCCGGGTTTGGGCTGGGCCGGGTTTGGGGCTGCCGGGCCGGGTTTGGGCCGGGCCGGGTTTGGAGCTGGGTTCAGGTAGTTCGGGGCTGCCGGGCCAGGTTTGGGCCGGGCCGGGTTTGGGGCTGCCGGGCCGGGTTCGGGGCCGGGCCGGGTTTGGCTGCGGGAGGAGGGCAGGAGGAAGGGGCGGGTTTGGAGCTGCCGGATCCATCCCATCCCATCCCATCCCATCCCGGGGGAGCTGGCAGAGAGGGCTGCGCTGCTCTGGCTCCCCTGTGGCAGGTGTGGGGTGCTGTGCCAGCCCCAGCTCCTGCAGGGACCCCAGAGCCCCTGGGCAGGGCTGGAGCTGCTCCATGCCTGGCTGAGCCCATCCTGCCCTGCCCCAGGCASAGCTGCAGCTCCTCCAGGCTCAGTTCTGTATCTTCTAAAGAATCACAGAGATAATTGACTAAAATGTCTTTGCTCACAGACTCCTGSAYGGGTTGGTTTGGGTTTGGGTTGGTTTGGGGTTTTCCCCACTTTCCTCAGGAAGAAAAGCTGCTCCCTGCTCCGAGTGTTGCCAAGGCCTGAGCAGTGGCTGATGCCGTGTCCTGGTGCCTCTGTTTTCCAGGAAGAAGTTTTCCTGGAGCATTCAGATGACAGTATTTGCCATGATCTTTGGTGCATTTGTGGCTGCCAGGTGAGCTGTTCCCATTCCCGTATCCAGTGGAGTTCCCTGGGGTGTCCCAGGAGCAGAGGGATTCCACACTGACYTTCCCCCCTGCCAGACGTGCTCTCCAGTAGGAAAGAATGTTCTCCTGACCCAAATCCCACCCCCTCCTCCCATGATGAACTTTTCCTGACAACTTGCTGGCTCCAGAGAAGGTGGAAGGAACCTTCCAGGCGCTGTCCCTGCGCAGCCAGAGCTGTAACTCCCGATTTCCCCCTCCCAGTGCTGACTTGGCATTCGACCTGGAGGGATACATTTTTATCCTCATCAACGACGCCTTAACAGCTGCAAACGGTGCCTACGTGAAACAGAAGCTGGATTCCAAGGTGGGATGAGCTCTGGCTTCCTCTGGGGTGTTGGGATTTTGGTTTCTGTGAGGYCAGAGCGGGGAGGCTCAGCCATCCCATTCCCAAAATCTGTCCAGAGCTGGAGAGGGGCTGGGGACGAGGCCTGGAGGGACAGGACACAGGGAATGGCTGTAGGTGAAAGAAGGTYGATTGYGATATTGGGGTATTGGGAAGGAATTCCTGGCTGGGATGGAATTCCCAGAGCAGCTGMGGCTGCCCCTGGATCCAAGGCCAGGCTGGATCCCTGGYATGGTGGAAGYTCCCTGCCCTTGGGACTGGATGAGCTTTAAGGTCCCTCCCAYCCCAAACCAGCCTGGAATTCCACGAGATATGAGAATTCCCAGCCTCCAGCTGCTCTGTCTGGAGGAATCCCACCTGGATTGAGCTCCAGGCCCCGTGGCAGTGTGGGCAGGAGTTCCTGCTCCCACTGCCAGCCCGGGTGTTTCCCTTTGCAGGAGCTGGGCAAGTACGGCCTGCTCTACTACAATGCACTGTTCATGATCCTGCCCACCCTGGCCATTGCCTACATCACTGGAGATGCACAGAAGGTAGGACAGCCATCCCAAAATCCATCCCAAATCCCATCCCAAATTCCATGGGCTCTGTGGCACGCTGTCACGTGGAGGAGCTGGGGAAGGGGGTGCCCCAAAGCCACCCCAGCAGAAAGGAGCCACAGCTTCTACGTTGGCCTTAAACCCACAGAGTTGCTCCARTCAGGCGTTTTTGTAATGCCTGAGGAATGGGGAAGTGGAGGGCYAGGAGAAAACCCAAATATTATTTAAAGAAGCTGAGTAATTTTAGAATCAATGAGTTTCTTCAAACTTTTTTTTTCCTGTCCTCCTCCTCTCGCTGGGGCAGTTTTGTGGAGCTGCTGTGTGGGTTTGCTTTGCTTGTGGTGCCTGTGATCCTGGAGATGATAGTAATATTAATAATACTAATAAATAAAATAATAATAATAGTATTAATAATAGCAATAATTATAATAATATTTTACCTATGGTTCTATATACATGAAATTATTCTTTATTATTACTATGATTTTAATTATTTACCTGTGGTCCTGTATACATGAAATTATTATTATTATTATTATTATTATTATTATTATTATTATTATTATTATTATTGTTGTTGTTGTTGTTGTTGTTGTTGTTGTTGTATTTTTATTTTTTATTATTTTTTAAATTATTATTATTTGCTTGTGTTGTTGTTGCACTCACTGATGTGCAGCTGGCTCTCCTGAGCACCAAGTTCCTTTTTCCTGCCTGTTTTTTGGAAATCTCCTCCATGTGCAGGGAATTCAGATAAATTCTGTCCCCCAAAGCTGGAGGTGTTGCCCACCCTGGGGGTGGCCCTGGGGGGCCCTGCCACCCTCTCTGTCCCCCAGCCTGGTGGCTTTGTCCTCGTTAGGAGCTTAAAGCCCGGGGATAATGAGCTGGGCTTAGCAGGGATGGCAGGAGGGGTGAAGGTGGCTCAGCCCCGCCCTCTCCCAGGGCTGGATTTGGGATAAAAGTGCTCATTTAGGAGCAGGAGCTGGGCCTGGGCAGGAAAACGTGGCTGTGAGCAGCCTCTGTTCAGCCCAGAGAGAGAAATGGCTTTTTTWAAATTTGCTTTTCCCCTGAATAAASTCCTTTCTGGGCTGCACAAAGATGTGCTGTGTGCCGGGGCTGCTGCCAGGAAACTCCAGCTCCAGGAACCCCCTGGGAAGGGCTGGGGGCCTCTCCTGTGCCTCTGGCTCTGGGAATTCCTGTGGTAGCTCTGGAGGCAGCCCAGGTAACACATCCTGCTCTGTGCAGGATTCCTGGGAAAGGGGGATGCAGGAGGGGCCCCCAGGGCTGGGGTTTGGTGTTCCTGGGGGAAGGGCATTCCCAGGTGCCTGGCAGGAGCCCTGGCTGCTCTGGCATTCCCTGCCCAGCTGGGAGGGCTGAGGGAAGCAGCTCCTGCCCTGTGGCTGAGGCTCCTCTGGTCCCTCTGGAGCAGGTGAGATTCCACCTGGATTTTGGGTGTCTCCAAGGGTGGAGGCTCCCCCAGTTCCCTGGGCAAGCTTTGTCCCTCTCCAAGTGCCTGCAGACATCCAGAGGGACCTCCCTGTGTGTCCCTGTGTGTCCCTGTGTGTCCCTGAGTGTCCCTGAGTGTCCCTGTGTGTCCCTGAGTGTCCCTGGCTCTGGGGTGCTGTCCCTGGGCACCTCTGGCAGAGCCTGGCTCCTGGCTGAGACCCCTGAGTGTCCTCAGGGATGCTCCAGTCCCTGCAGGACCTTGCTGGCCCCTCTGGACTCTCTGTGGCACTGGATCCAGCCCTCCAGATGCTCCCCAAACCCCAGAAGCCCAGGGAAAAGCCCTGCCCTGAAATCCAGGCTGCCTCGAGCCGCCCTCAGCAGCATCTCCAGGTCACAGCTCCCTTGGGATGAGAGTTGTGGTTTGCAGGGAGTGAAAGCCAAAATGATCCAATTCTGGGGAGCAGCCAGCTGGGAGATGCCTCTCCTGAGCCCTCTGGCTTGTCACACTCATTCCCTGCCTTTTCCAGAAGGAATGAGCTGAGTGCTGAGGCTGGAGGTGCTGCCAGGGGGGATCCCCAGCCTGGGCAGTCACTCCAGGCTGGGGATGGGGTTGGTTTTTCCTGCTGTGAGGTGACAGCTGGTGCTGGGGGGTTGTTCCTTGTCCTGCTGGGAATTGTGTGCGTGCCAAGGCTCTGAAGGTGCTGTTCCTGCAGGCAGTGGAGTACCAGGGCTGGGCAGACACCTTCTTCCTCGTGCAGTTCACGCTGTCCTGTGTGATGGGGTAAGGATGGGCTGCTGGGCTGGGAGCAGGGGAGGCACCTCCATCCCAGAAACTGGGAATTGTGGTGCCCTGCTGTTACTAAAAACCATCACAAATCCTCAGTCCTGCTAGGGAGACCGTTCCTGAGAGCTCTGGTGGGTGGGAGATAATCCCACCAACTCCTCCAGTGCAGGTTTAGCTGAAAAAGTGGGGAAAAAAAAGGGATGGGAATGGATCCTGGAATCCTGGAGTGCTTTGGGCTGGGAGGCACCTCAGGCTCCCCTCGTTCCCTGAGGGGCAGGGAGCCCTTCCCAGGCCAGGCTGGGGGATGAGCTGGTTCCCAAGGTGCTGTCCCTGATGTTGGCTCTTCTCCATAGGTTTATTCTGATGTATTCCACGGTTCTTTGCACTCAGTACAACTCTGCTCTTACAACTACAATAGTTGGCTGCATTAAGGTGAGTGGCATTCCCTGCTCCCAGAAAAGCCCCTCACTTATCCCTTGGGAATTGCATTAACCCCTRYTGTTCCACCCCCTGCATTCCCTTTTCCYTAAATTCCCTTTTCCATACAATTCCCGTGTCTCAGGCTGTTTGTTCCTCCCATCTTGTTCRTTTGCAGAATATTTTAATAACCTATATTGGGATGTTTTTTGGAGGAGATTATATTTTTACATGGATGAACTTCATTGGTCTAAATATCAGGTAAGAGCAGAGGTTTATTTATGACTTGTAAGTGAAAACTGGGGTGAAACTGAAACGATTTGACAGATTTAATGGATTTCCCCCCTCAAAAAAAACCACCCATGAATTTGGGTTTTTGTACTTGGTCTTTTTGTGCTTGTGCTTAGGTTTTGTGCTTTGTGCTTCGGTTTTGTGGGATGTTCCCAAACTTGGTTTGTTTCAAAGCCAGGAGAACCCACAGGGGTATTTTAGCAGGAAAATGAAGTTTTCCCTGAGTTACCAAGCAGAGTCATAGAATTAAGGCAGCAAAAGAAGAATATTGGGGATTATTCKATTTGCTTTATTATTTTTGGGGGGATTATTTCAATTTCAAGAATTTGGGGATTATTTCTTATTATTCTTGTTATTTCTTACTATTCTTATTATTTGGGGATTCATCTTATTATTCTTACTATTGGAAAATATAATATTGGAAAATATCTCCTTTCTGGGCTGTGTTGTGGGAGTCTCTGCTGTCCTTTGGGGGTGGCACAGATCTGGAATGCAAGCCAGCCCCTGGGTTTGGGGAGAGCTGGGAATCCTGCGGGAGCAGCTCCTGGTGCCGTGGCTCTGCCTTTCCCTGGGGCTGTGTTTGAGAGCCCTGAGTTTCCAGGAGCTGTTCCCCACGGGCTCCCTGCATCTCCTGCAGTATTGCCGGGAGCCTGGTGTACTCGTACATCACCTTCACGGAGGAGCAGCTGAGCAAGGAGCCGGATGCCGGCAGCAAGCTGGACCTGCGGGGCAAGAGCTCGGTGTGAGCAGGGCGGGGCAGCGCCGGAGCCGAGCCCGCCCCTCCTGGGGCACGGAGCCCGGGGGTGCTCCTGATTTGCACAGCTGAGATTGCTGCCTTCCCTCACAAACCCTTGGGAACACCCACCCGGCCTGCACGGGGAAGGAGGAGCCTAATTAAGCCTGATTAACGGGAGGAATTAACGGGTTTCTAATCAAGGCGGGGRTGGCAGTGGAGATGGGCAGGGCAGGGCTGGCAGCTCTGCCCCCGGGGTGTGCCAGGGTGTCCCTGGCTGGCTCTGTGCCCAGCCTGCTCCCTCTGGAGCACGGCAATGCCCTGGGAGCTGCTCCTGGGCTGGGCCAAGACCTCCTGGATGAATGTTCACTGCTCTCTGGACTGATTTGTAGCTGTTTTCTGTTGATTTTCTGTTTGTTTGGTCCWTTAACCCACTTTCCAAGCTGGGTTTGCCCTCCTGGCTCTATCAGAGCCCTGCATCCAGCTCTCTTTCTGAGGCTGGGTGACATTCCCAGCAGGAAGGGTTTTCCTGCCCTGCTGAGCTCTGCAGCCTCCCCTGGATCCAGCCTGGCTTTGGGAAAGCTGCTGCCTTGCTGGGAAGATCACCAGGGAGGAGCTGCTGGGATCACAGGAGAGCCAAGGTTGTCCCACCWGGCACAGCACATCAGGGAATCTGCKGGGGCTGCAGCTCCCASCCCTGGAAGAGGCACAAGGACTTAAATCTTCTTTTTTGGCAAGTACAGGGAGCCCCATAATTCTTGTTTTCCATGGAATGAACCACCCTGGGTTTGTGACCCTCTAGAAGAATGGGAARTGTAGAACACTGAGCAGTGTTCAGTGAGTTTTAAAGGTTGTCTTACCCAGCACCTCTTTCCAAGTTGTCTTTTCGGTTTTAAAAGAATTGTTTTTAAGCTTGGTTAAAAAACTTTTAGTAAAATAACGTATTTAGAGATTTTTGTACCCTAACAGCTTCTCTAGACACTGACAGTGAGGTTTTTTAGGAGATGCTTGCTTAAACTGGAACTGCTGTTGGGCAAAGCTGCATTTGTTGGAGTTTACTGGAAGTTTTTGGATGGGAAGGAGATTTTCTGTGAGGGTGCAGCTCCAGCCTGGTGTGCTGGGGAAGGTGTGGAGCGAGTCAGCTGCTGCCTGCTCCAGCATCCTGCTCCTGGAGCAATTCCAGAGCCACAATTCCCCTTTTTGTGTGGGATTTTGTGGTCACTGCAGGCAGTTGTATGTCCTGGAGCAGCCCCTCTCCACATTCCCCCTGTGAGCACAGTAAAAAAGAAATCCCTGATTATTTTGTCTCCCAAAATTCCAGTAAAACCTCTGCTTTGTCCGGGGCAGGGAGGGTCACAAACCCCTCCTGGTGTGGAGAAGCCCCTCAGTCCCAGCCCAGATGGGGTTGCTGGTCCCAGTACTGGTTCTGMWCTGGTRCRMMRCRMGMTRRMGMTRTMMRCRMGMTRRMGMTCTGGTTCTGTCCTGGTTCCCAGTGTCCAGGTGCTGCTGGGGCTCCTGCCCCCAGCTCCTGCCCCTTGCTGCAGCATTCCCAATTCCCAAATCCCTTTTTTCTCCCCCGTGTGCTCCAACTGCACCGTGCTGAGGTCACAGCCAGCAGGGTGATTCTGCCAGAGGGGTTTTTATGATTTTCTGTTTGGTTTTGAATCTACTGGTTAGATTTGCAGTGTTAACAGAGAAGGATTTTTAAAGCTTTTTTTTGTCCGCGCTGGGATCCTGCTGGATCCTKAACACTGGGAAAGCCAAGAATTCCTCTAACAGTATTTTCTATGCTATTAATTGACTAAAAAACAAATGTTTTCTATAGAGAATCTATTTACAAAATGAGCATTTTAGTGATGAAAACCTGAATGTATGGCAGGCTGTGGATGTGAGGAATGAGAGCAGAAAGGATTTATGTGCCTCTGTATTTTTGTATTTGCTTCCAATAAACCAATGAGCCAAAGCTGCTGCTGCCTCACCCCTCTCTTCCCTGGGGGAGAGGGTGGGAATGCTGGGGTGGATAAATCAGGGATTTAGGGGGCTCCTCACAGCCCCCAGTCCCAGCAGGGTGAGGGGGGGATTCTGGGTTTCCAGCTTTGAATATTCTTGAGAAGGGATTTGGAGACGTGATGGGGAATGAAGGGAACAGCTGGAAGGTGATGCAGAAAAATGGGYTTTGTTTCCATGGGTTTCAGAGTCACTGCTCTCCCATCCTCTGAGAGGGAATATTCCACCCCTCTGGAGCAAGCAAAGTCAGGAATTTTGGATGCAGACAGTAAGTTTAAAAATATTTTAATAAGCTTTTCCAGAATTGCAGACGGGGAAGGGAATAAGAGGAGGGAATTACCGYCAGTGCAAAATACTGTGTGGAAAAAATGTATCCAACTAATCTGTGGGGTTTGTGTGTGTGGGGGGGAATTCATAGCACATTGAACCCTTTGGGAAGCCCAAGGATTTCCTGTTGGACTGGATTCCCAACTGCACAGAAGGTTTGGAAAATGAAAGCCAAGTTAGCAGATTTCCAGGATTTTCAATAGCTTTAGTAGTGCAATGACTTATCGAGTTACAGTGGCTGCAGTTTGAAACATGAACAAAGTATTGTATAAAACACCAGCATAAACAAAAGGTAAATTAGAATTAAATATTCTTAAAGTCTAGCTGAGCATTACATAGTGGATTATGGAATGTCAGATCTCTTCTAAGTATCACCAAAAAAAAATAAAAATAAGGAAAGATAAAAAACAAAGCAACATTTCTGAAAATATACACAGTGCTGGATTTCACACACGAGCCTGAGACAATTCATTTGGAAACTTTCCTATGGATTTTTGGGAAGAATTTCCAACTTGCAACCGAAAACAAAGAGCATCAAAATAAAACTGAAAATAGGATTCTGCTTGTGTGGAACCGTCCTTGAGGTTCTGCTCATGACCAGAGGGGAGAGTTAACAGCAACCTCTGCCTCAGGCATTAATCACTGCATTCCTTAATTAACACAGGCCTCAATTAATGAACCTCACCCAGAGGCTCTCCAGGAGCAGGGCTGGCAGGCAGAGCTGATCATTCCCCAGGGTTCTGCATCCACAGCCCATCCTCATCCCSAGGCTTGGCTCATTCCTGATCACAAAGTCCAAGGGAGTTCAGTGGAGAAGAAACCAAATCAGCCCCAGCCCTCAGCACTGGGGTTTGGGTTGAAACATCCATTTCAAACCATTCAGTTCAACTGGAACCATAAAGAGCATAACCCTGCAGAGAAAATAACCATGAAGGATGAACAGCACACCTGTGAGGAGGAGGAGGAGGACACGGGGTCAGCAATGGTACAATTGAACAAATATCCCAGATTTGAACAGAGCAGAAGTGGAGCTGGGCTGAAGAAAACAACCAAACAAAACCAAAGTGAATTGGGATTTCAAACGTTCCTGACTGCTGGATGTAAATCCTACACCCACAACTTCTCAGTGGTGCTGCTGGCAGGGTGAGCATCACCCTATTGCCATTTATTGATGAGGAATTTTTGGTTTTCACACTGGAATTAGTTCTCCCCAGCTCAATGTGAAATTCCTGCTCTCCCTTCTCCAGGTGAGCGTGTCCCTGTGCACCAACACAGAATGCCAGGATTTCCTAGGTTGGAAAAGACCTTTGAGATCATCAGGTGCTCCCAGTGCAGCCCCCTGTGCTGCTCAGGAATTCCATCCAGCTCCAGCTGCATTTCCAGCCAGTCCAGCCTCCCTGCAGCCCTGCTGTGCTCCCTGGAACCTGGCAGGGCACAGGCTGGGCACAAACCAGGGGATGATGGAGCAGGGGAACCTGCAGAAAGTTCAGTAAGCTCCAGAATTTGGCTGCTGGGAGATTTCTCTGAGTTCCAAACAAAGGGAGAAAGAAAGCAAGGAAATGTGTGCAATGCAAGCAGCATGCTTAACAAAAATTGAAACACCATTATTTGCCATAAAACAAGAAAGAAAAACACGTTTCCAAAATCAAATGCCTCCTAACCATTCTTATGTTAATTATTTACCAGTTTCTGGGAAGAAAATTAACACGTTGGTGATTAATTTTTAACTCCATTGGTTTGGTTTGGTTTGGTTTGGTTTGGTTTGGGGTTTTTTTTTTTTTGTTGGTTTTTTTTTTTAGAAAAGACTTCAGCAAAATAAAAGGAAGCTGACATTAGACTCAGGGTATCAACTCTCTCATAAAAGTTTACCAACTGTACAAGGTAAGAAAATTATACAAGCTTTTGTTTTAAGAAAGGACAGTTCAATCAAGACATAAGTACTGTAAAAATCTTTCAAAGGCTACAAAGAAATCTGGAAAAATACAGAATGTATTTCTTTAGCCCAGATAAAGAATATGGAAAGACATCATTGATGTCAACAATTTTACATAGACAAACCTGACCTGGTTTATTTATTTACCTTTTAAAACTTCTATATATAAAAATAGTTGTGCTCATAACTTTCAGGATTCATGAGGGTTCCTTAATGATGGGATGACATTTTCCTCTCTCCAGCAGGAGTGGAAGTCTCTGTGCCTGCTCTGTCTTGGCTTTTCCTGTTTTATTTCAACTTCCTGCAAAGCCCCAAATGCTTTGTTCACTTGTACACTGATTAAATGCTGTTTTATACATTAAATGCTGTATTAACACATTCTTTAATGTATTAGGCTGGGAATATTTTTGCAGCAACTCACTGCTTTGTTCCTTAAATATTTAAGAYCCTTTTATCCCAGAACTGCAGCTGRCAGCTCTGAGAAATTCAATATTCTCCTGCTGCTTTTCAGCACTGAAGAAAACCAAATCATCYGATCTTTAGAGCCGACTAGAAGGTCTCAGGAAACAAAAACAAAATCTCAGATTGTTTATGGAACTGGACTTTGGAAGGTAACCCATCAACCCTGAAAATTTTAGACACCCAGAATTTACTCCAAGGAATAAAATCAGCTCCCAGCACTCAGTCATCCAAAGTTTCCAGCTCCTCCAGCTTCCCGTGGGAGTTGGTTTCCTGGAAGAACTCTGAAGCACCRGGGCTCTCCTTCCCATTGCTGTTAATTCTTCTTCTTTTCAGAGGTCTCTCGCTCTTTTCTTCCAGCTCAGGCTCGTTCCTGGAGGCTGAGTGAGCCAGTTTGGGGTCACTGGGGAGGTTTTCGGGTTCGTAGCCGTTTGTGTCCAGCTCTGGGTGAGGGGTTTTCTTCCCACTGCAAGGTCCATTGGCGTGCAGCCCCTCCAGCTTCGCCTCCTCCTTCCCTGGCACCTCCCCTGGGCCGTTGGCAGAGACACCTGGGTGGGAGAGAAACCCCTTCAGCACGGCTCAGCAGCACACAACAGCCTGGGCTGCCCCAGGAAAGCAGAATCTGAACTCAAAATTCATTAAAAATCCAGTGGTTTTCTCCTTTTCACTGTGATTGATGTGCACACAACTGACAGAACCTATGGAAGTACTGAAGAGGAACAGAAAATGTCCTGGAATCCCAGGACCCCAGGTGAGCTCTCCTCAGGAAAGCAGAGTTTGAACTCAAAATTCATTAAAAATCCAGTGGTTTTCTCCTTCTCCTCACTGTGTGACTGATGTGCACACAAGTGACACAGGGAGTTCATGGAAGTGCTTAAGAAGAACAGAGAATGTCCTGGAATCCCAGGACCCCAGGTGGGCTCTCCTCACCTGGGTTGGCTCAGGAAAGCAGAATTTGAACTCAAAATTCATTAAAAATCCAGTGGTTTTCTCCTCCTCCTCACTGTGTGACTGATGTGCACACAACTGCCACAGGGAGTTCATGGAAGTGCTTAAGAAGAACAGAGAATATCCTGGAATCCCAGGACCCCAGGTGGGCTCTCCTCAGGAAAGCAGAGTTTGAACTCAAAATTCATTAAAAATCCAGTGGTTTTCTCCTTCTCACTGTGTGACTGATGTGCACACAACTGGCACAAGGAGTTCATGGAAGTGCTTAGAAGGAACACAGAATGTCCTGGAAGCCCAGGATGCAGGGGCTGCAGGTGGGCTCTGCTCACCTGGGCACTCTGTGCAGCTTCCAGGAGYTTTCCAGGCTCTGAGTGAGCCCCCAGCTCCTCCCTCAGCCTGGCTCTCCTCCCTGGCTCCTGTCCCACTCCCAGCCCTCAGGAACAGCTCCTGAGGAGCAGCAGGAGCTCCCCAGGGCCCAGCTCCCAGCTCAGGACTCCCCAGAGCACTGGAGTTCCACCTCTGCACGGCACAGGGCACACAGGAACTCACAAACCTCGGTTCACAGGAAATTCCAGGGGGGATTTATCTTCCAGACAAGGCCCCTGCCTAAATGCAAACGTGGAGGGGTTTTTAAAAACCAGTTTGAARTTGAAATAGGCTGCTTGTCTCTGGYGGTGCTCACCTGGAGAAGAGGAGGCTTTGGGAGAGCTCAGAGCCATTTCCTGGGRCTAAAGGGGCTSCAGGAGAGTGACTTGGYACAAGGCACGGAGGGACAGGACACAGGGAATGGCATTACACTGGTAAAAGGCCAGGGACAGATGGGACATGGAGAGAGAGGAACAGGAGCAGCCTGGGAGGGCGGGGAGGGGCTGGGATGGAATTCCCAGAGGAGCTGTGGCTGCTCCATCCCTGCGGTGCCCGAGGCTGGCTGGGAGCAGCCCGGGATGGGGCTGGTGTCCCTGGCAGGGCAGGGATGGGCTCTCCCTGGCCAGAGCAGCCGGGATGGGGCTGGTGTCCCTGGCAGGGCAGGGACGGGCTCTCCCTGGCCAGAGCAGCCCGGGATGGCCGTGCCGGGGCAGCCGGGCCCGCTCACCGTTGGGGGCGCTGCCGGAGGCGCACTCGTCCCTCTCGGACTGGCTGGCGCTGCTGTTGGAGGCCGTGGGCGGCGGCGACGGGGCCCGGCTGGAGGCGGCGCTCTCGCTCTCGTCCAGGAGGCGGTCCATGTAATCCCTGCGGGACAGACAGACAGACAGACTGCTGGGACACATCCATGGGATCCCTACAACACACACACACACACACCTGGCTGGGACACATCCATGTAATCCCTGCGGGACAGATAGACAGACACACAGCTGGGACACACCCATGGGATCTATGCAACCCCTACAGGACAGACACACACACACAGCTGGGACAGATCCATGGAATCCATGGAATCCCTGCAGGACACACAGACACAGCTGGGACAGGATCCATGGAATCCCTGCAGGACACACAGACACAGCTGGGACAGGATCCATGGGATCCATGGAATCCCTGCAGGACAGACAGACACAGCTGGGACAGGATCCATGGAATCCCTGCAGGACACACACACACACCCAGCTGGGACAGGATCCATGGAATCCCTGCAGGACAGACAGACACACACAGCTGGGACAGGATCCATGGAATCCCTGCAGGACAGACAGACACAGCTGGGACAGGATCCATGGAATCCCTGCAGGACAGACACACACACCCAGCTGGGACAGGCTGGAGATGCTCCTGCACACACTGCAGCTGTGGAAAGGTTTTCCACTGGCAGAGGGCAGGGATGGCTGGGATTTTGGGAAGGAATTGTTCCCTGGGATGGGATTCCCAGAGCAGCTGTGGCTGCCCCTGGATCCCTGGCAGTGCCCCAGGCCAGGCTGGACAGGGCTGGGAGCACCTGGCAGTGCCCTCTGTCCCCCATCCCTGCCCACTGGATGGGCTTTGAGGTCCCTCCCAACCCAAACCATTCCATGATTCCAAARCCTTTATGTGCTTCCKWGGTGATCCCTCCAGGCACTAAATCCTTGGAATTTGCTGAGCCACCAATATCAAACCATTCCAGTAAAAATAAATCCCATTTGTGCACAAAACCCCCAAAGGGGTCAAGGTAAAAGCAAGTGAAAAACTCCAGAGTTCAAGYCATTCCCATCTGTGCCATTTATTCCAGAGCTCCAGTTCAGGGCAGGATGGAGATGGAAACAAAGGYAGCTGGTGGATGAAACCCTTGGATGTGGTGGGAGGGCTGGAGTAACTCCAGAAACTTCTCCTGACACATAATTATCCTGGAATTCCACCCTGAATTCCCTGAATTTATCTGCAAAATCATTCAAGAACAGACAAGTCCAGTCCTTAATGACACTGCTGCTGCACCCAACAGCAGGAAGAGACCCAAAAATGTCTCATTTGGGGAAAAATGGAAAATAAGGAAAATGGGGCGATATGAAAAATAGGGGAAAATGGAAAAAAAGGGGGAAATGGAAAATAGGGGCAATGGAAAATAGGAGGAAATGGAAAATAGGGGGAGAAATGGACAATAGGGGGGGAAATGGAAAATAGGGGGGGAAAACCCACCAAGAGATGGAAGGAAAGGGGGAGCCAGGCAGTCCCTCCCAGGTAAGAAACTCTCTGTAACACCCACAAAGTCCCTGATGGCAACTCGGGTGTCCCAGAGCCCTGAAATGTTTGGAGGAACAAAAATATTCCAAYGAAGGATCAAGAGAGGAGCCAGGAAGAAATGAGGAATGAAAATAATAGTAAAAAAGCTTGGCAGGAGGCAGTGGAAAGAGTGGYACAGGCAGATCAGAGCTTTGGAATGAAGGGCAGCAGAACAAGCTGGGAGCTCTGCTCACACATTCCCTCTTTRCTCAGCAAGGATGGGAATGGGAAAYGYYSRTTMG